>OU898276.1:81817871-81947871 GCA_918026665.1 Diabrotica balteata
TCGAAAAAAAAAAAAAATGCTCACAAGCAGCCTGGGTTGCAATGTTTCGTATGCGATAAACAATTTAATCTCCGACAATTACACATAAACGGAGATAAAAACATTAAACCTGAAATGGCTATAACAAGACGTGAATCACTTCCACTATGTTACTTCCCCAAATAAAATACTGTTACTGGAAGTGGATCGACTTGCCTCCATGATACAAAGAAAAGAGATCCATGATATCTCTCTGAATGCCTCCATGATACAATCGTTTCGTTGTTACCATGACTTGCCTCAGTCTGAATGTTTTAACACAAACAGTTAAGCCGCGTTTTTCACGATGGCAATTGGCGAGACATTGTCATTGGACAATTGTCATCACGTGGTTTCGGATTGTCGGAGGCCAGTCCAGTTGAACGAGAAGATGTTTATACGGGGCCAACTATTGCCATGACAGTAGACAGCTAAAACATGACAACTATATGTTTGTGCGTCACAGTGTTGCCACATTTTTTTGTATAAAGTATAGGAGTTTTTAAAATAGAAAGATACTTTGACGAAATTGTATATAATGTTTTAAAAAACTTATACAGAAGTAAAATGCTTCACACTTGTATTTAGGTATATACTTAGATAAATGTGAAGTGTTTTACTTCTGTATAAGTTTTTTAAACGATGGTATACAGCCAACTACTGGGACTTTCCCATTAATTTTTATATAATGTTTTGTTATGAGAAGCCACAATTTTTGAATTCATATTAAAAAGCATTCATAAAATAGTATTTTTTACTTTAAATATAGCTAAGTATTTAGTGTATTCTTATGTTTAACCTAATTTTTTTATTTTCATTTAACTTTACTTTATTCTGTAGTTTTTAAAGTTTCTAAACTATTAATTTTTACCTTAAGCATAATTTTAATGGTTTTTATTATATAAGTATTTTAAATGTAAGATATAATTTTATTTTATAATATTTATAGGTATAATTTTAAGGCTTTTAATTATATATGTATTTTTCACGTTTTTGTTTAATTATATATGTATTTTTAAATTTTAAATTTTCATTTCATATATATAAATCTTGCCCATAATTTTATATATGAGAGTGTGAAATAATTGAGTATATGTCAACACTGACGTATATTAAGCTTACATTTAACGTCAAACATATCTATAGGTTATGTTCATTGTACGAAAATTAAATTTAACCCAAATAACACAAATTACTACTGGCAGCACTACTGGCCTACAGCGTTCACACGGCACCAATTGTCGCGACAATTGAGATTTCGAGTGGTGGAGGGGCTAACTGGGCGCAGCTCATTGTCCTCAGTCTACTCCCGGAGACAACTGAATTTTGGGCCAATTGTGAGGGCAGTTGGCAAGGCAATTGGCCTGAAGTGTTTACACGAAGACAATAATTTCATGCCAGTCAGTTGTCTTCTGACAATTGTCTCGTCAATTGCCATCGTGAAAACGCGGCTTTAAGGCCATTCCTCGCGATTCTGGGCATAAACTAAATTCCAATGTAAAAGTTTATATCAAATAACGCAAAAACTATGGCAGATATTGAGATGATTCTTTTTTTATATGAAAGGTCTAAAAGTTCTAGTGCACTATTTGGTTGTAAATTAATAAATTGTTTTAAAACAATATTTTTTTTTTTAAATATTTTTGGTTAAAATAAACGTAAATTTTTTTTTATCTGAAATAGGGCACTACAGAATTGTACCCACTTTCCGAATCTGTTTTTGTAACACAAAGCAGCTATTTCATATAAACTATTTTAAAAATGTTAAATTGTGCTAAATGTACTCTCTCTCATCGGTCAGTACAAGCTGTCCTTGTTGATAGTTCTGGATTCTCGCCACGAGTAGGTAAGAAAAAGGAGGGTCATAAATAATGTTGAATAACATTATTAGGGCTTATTTCGACTTTTGACTAGTTTTGACAAACCAGTGTGTTTTCTGTGTTTTTAAAATGGGTAGTTCGACGGAAGACGTCTATGTTCCGGACGAAAACGGTCGACGACGATTGAGGAAAATTTTATATAAATAAGCAGTAAGTACCTATAATTGATTAAAATTTTTATATGAATAGAATATATTTTCTGTTGAGTTGTGACATTTTCCTTCTAAATGTTTATACTGTTTTTATAATAATACTATTGTTTCAGTATTTACTTATATAATTATAATTTATTATGTAAGAAACAGAGTAGAATTTTGGTCAATCGGTCAGTACATTTTTTTGTATTTCAATCAGAATTATTATTTTCTTTTCTTCTTTACATGAGCTCAGAGTAATACCCAAATATTTTGCAGTATTTGAATATGGAATTTGATTAATTATATTGTATTGGACTATTTATTTTGAATGTTTTTGTTAGTAAAGTTTACATAGATATATGAAGTTTTGTTTTCGTCACTTGCTTGTCCAGTCATATTAGTCCAGAGTAATAGGATTTTCTCGTGACAATCAATAATCCAGGTAGCTGACAACTATTTTAGTTATTGTAGACATATAAGAACAAACCTACCTGTTTCCGGCTAAGTTCGGAGCCGTTTTTAATGATTTAATGTACTGCAAGATAACGCGATTTTTTCCACTCCATTAGAAAGCTAAATACTTGACATAAATTACAAACTAAACTTTTATTGATATAAAATTACAAAATTTTATTTTTTGAGAATATTGACAAAGCTTCAAAAATGCTGATTTTTGTAAGTTGAAAAGTCAATTATTTGCTTCGCAAACTGCAAATAAGTGACAATTGATATTTGTTAAAAACTTTGATTACAACAACTTTACTTTAGAGTTCCAGCGAAGGTTGGGTATTGGATACTTAACAAACCCTCAAAATTTGGAACCGATATATTAATTAGTTTAAAAGTTATTGTATTTGTTTATCCCAGAGGTCTTTTTTACAATAAAATAAGACAGAAAATAATAAAGATAGGGTTAATGCTGTGGGCGACAAATGAAAGCAAAAGATACTATCAATATGTATTAAAAAATGATAAAAAAATGATTTATCATTATCAAAAATCCTGATGCCAAATTTTTGAAATTATCTAGTTTCATAAACATTTTAGAACTTTAAAACATTGTCCTTAGAAGAATCTTTTTTACATTCGAAAAGCTAGTATTTTCCCCGAATTTTCAATAAAAAATTTGACCTAGGTTAATTTGGGCCAAAGTTAGCCATGTTTTTTGTTAATTCACAGCAAATTTGATTATAATAATTAAGGACCTCTTTGACGCCATGATAGCCATTAAATGATCCCATTAAGAATGGGATGTGTATTTTTTTGATAAAAAATTTGCACAAATGTGTACCTTTACAAGACCATTCTACGAATTTTAAAAATGTAGTTCAAATGGTGATTAGGAAGAACCTATAAATTCATGGAGTACAATCCATACCGAACAAACAATTTCAAACTAATAAAATTTTCTATATCTCCGGTTCTACTCATTGGATTTTGATCATTCTTTTTTAATTTGTATGTAATTTCTACTACATTACAAATATGTAATTTGTTTATATATAATTAATTAATTCATAATTTAGTTTGTTTAAACAATTAAATGTGAATAGTGAAAAAATAATTTTCTTCCAAAATCTATTTTTTAACACTATTATCATTAATAATCATAGTAAAGATTGCGTTTTTTGCCTTAAATTGTTAATAATTAAAAATGGCTCCAAATTCAAGGCAGGAAATAAGTAGGTTTTCTTCCTATAGGTCTACAATAACTAAAAAAGTTGTCATGACCTGGATTATTGAGTGTCACGAACATGGTCTATTTTTTGCTTATTTCCCTGGAGTAGGTATATATTTGATAAAGATCTGTGTAATTTCTCTGTCGCTTCCTGCCTGGTTTTGCATATTGCTATGATAGAAGTGTCATCGGTAAATGTTTCAAATGTATTATTTTCTGGGAACAATAATATAATACGTATACAAAAGGTATACAAAAGACACTTCTTTGTGGCAGCCCTGCTGTAATTTCTTTCAGTTCCGTTTATGTATATTCCTGTTTAATTCTGAAATATCTTTCCAAGATGCAGGATTCAATAATTTGAGAGTATCGTTTTGGTAAATATAGTCTTAATTTATAGTTATGGCATCTTTGCCATACTGTATCATATATCTGAGTCACAACCTAAATTGTCCATCATACTATCCTTCATGATCCATGTTTTACATCCATATAGTAATACAGTATATTTACATATAACAAATTAAATCCTTAGTTGTAAATTTTTGAAATAAGTACTCAGTATACATCTAAGTTTCATAAATGCTTCTCAAAAAAACCAATACACTTATATCTTGTTATACATTATTTTGTTATTAAAATTTTATAAAAAGTTTGTCTTCGATTTAATTGTTATGAATTATTTACAGGACGATTATTTTTTAACCTGTATGTACCCTTGCTAAGTTGTGAATTAATTATTCAATAAATAATATTACTCTGGTATACTCGTATTATTCTAATTACCCCATAATCGCAATGAATAGAAGACCTCCCGCTCGCTTTATTGTATACACCCAAGACATTTTCACAATAGGGGGTTGTAAGTAGGTAAAAATATAAAATTTAGTACCAGATGACGTTTAGAATATTCTTTGTGAATGGATTTTGTTTTCGTAAAGTAAGATATTTTTGAAATAGATAGCTCACTGAATTTTACCGTTAGGATTATCGAGGATAGGCCTTAATGCTAAATGTTTATTTTACTTAACGACGTCAAAGTGTATGTAGGACATTTAAATGAAAAGGGCCTAGCTTCTGATATTTTATTACCTGGTCTACGTTTCATTAATCGAACATACAAAATCAAATGTCCAGAATTACCATCGTTTTTAGGCAAGCTTAGAATCTGCGATACTAGAGAAATAAAAGGTTTTAATATTAATAATTTAGGTAATAAAGATTTTCTGTTTGGCTCCAGTAACAAAAGAACAATTCAAAAAGCTGCTTACTTATAGTGATCCTGTTTTAGAAAATGGTGAACACAGATACATTAATGAAAGGGATTTATTGATGTTTTTATATAAGTTGAGACAAGGTTTGAGTGCCAGTTTTCTCATGTTTTTGTTTGGTTATAATTAGAGACTGGATTAAATGCAAAATGCATGTGCTTATATATGCAGCATATTTGTGGGTTTACTTTATAAATGCATATGCTATTCATATTTACTTGATTAAGAGCATATTGCCACATATTTGAAAATATCACACAAATAAAACGGTTTTCTATACATGTTTAGATAATAGTTAGTTGGAATTGTTCATAGCAAGTACTAGGTAAGGTAACTACGAAATAATTTTATTACAAATATCTACTAAATTTACAAGTTTTATTGTTTGGGAAAACCCATCTGGGAATTATTTATCACAAGAATAGGGCCAACATGCAGGTAGGTATTATACAGTAAATTCGTTTTTAAATTCTCTTTACCAGCGGGCAAAGCAACTTGTACTTGTGAATATTGTGCTTAAGATTATACACATTTATTTATTTATCGTATGGCAATTACAACACAGTTAGAACAAAATTACAAACACTAGTAATATAGGTATATGACAAACTTTAAATAATTACAAACAAACATCAAGTGTATTAACATAATCAATTGACTCTGAAGTTGCAAACAGAAGTCTTCAGGGCTACCGTTGTAGGAATCTTGAGGGACACTCTTCAATAATGTGGTCGATCGTTTGATTCTTCCCACAGTCACATTGAGGAGACGGATTCTTTCCCCATTTATGTAGCATATATGCACATCTGCCATGTCTGGTTCGGATCCTGTTTAGAGTGGACCATGTTTTACGTGGAAGATCACAACCTGGTGGCTTGTGAGTGCAGGGCATGTTATTGAGGTAGTTCGACAAACTTATATATACAGCGCTCAAACTAATCCACAAAAGCCAATTACCACATGTCCTGTAAAAAATGAAGATTTTATGGGATATTGTTGAGTAAGTCTCCAATAAGACAACTTACTACAAGACGCTATTGGGCTCCGACAACAAGAATTTACAAGTTACAGACGCAATGCCTATCAATCGTTCTAAAACGATCAAAAGGAGTCTTCATTTTAGTAATAATTTAGAAAATACACGGAGTCTTGATAAAATCTCGCCCCTGATTGAACAAATAAAAAGATCGTGTTTGCAGATACCTTTAGAAGAACACTTATCTTGTGACGAACAAGTTATATCGTTCAAAGGACGTTCGAGTATGAAGACGTAAATCCCAAAAAGCCTCATAAATGGGGATACAAGATGTGGGTTCTCTCAGGAATCTCAGCATTTTCATATAATTTTGAAATTTTGGCTGGAAAAGATGGTTACAGAGAATTACCGAATGAAGTAAATTTAGGAGCTGCTAGTAATGTTGTAGTTCGATTGAGCAAAAAAATACCGTCCAATTAACACCACAAACTCTTTTACGATAATTATTTTTCAAGTATACCACTGGAGTTATATTTGTCAAAACGAGACATACATTCTATCGCAATAATCCGTACAAATCGAATTCTGAATTATAAAGGTTGGCAAAGAAAAGAAAATAAAAAATTACAAAGGGGAAGCATATACTTATGAGAACACTGCAATGCACCACTGGGTGTGACAACAAAATTATGTCTTTACTGTCAGATTATTGTGGAATTCAACCAATAGACAAAGTGAAAATATTATTTTGCACTAAAAGAACTAGGAAAGAAATTTATTGCCTAGATATTGTTCAACAAGTCGGTCAGATAGCTCAGCGGGCTGTGCGGCTGCCTCTCATTCGCTTCACTGTCGAATGGTTCAGTGGATGTGGGTTCGAGCCCCAGCTCGGTGTACTGAAAACAAAAAGTCTATCGCAGCAGTTTAAAATTCTAGATGAATCTGCGGCTTAGACTAGGATATGCTGGATCTGATCGGCCTATGGTGGAGCAGTACGGCAAGAGATAAGGGCTTGCGGCTTGGTGATACTCCTCCATAGTTCCCTATCCTATATATATATATATATATATATATGTATATAATATATATATATGAAGTGAGCAATATATATGAAGTTGAACAATATATATGAGATATATATTGTTCAACAATATAACAGGCACACGGGTGGTGTGAAAAGATTCCTTGTTGGGATTATATTCAATCAAAATCAAAACAAACATGGTATCGCCGTATTTTCTATCGTATTGTTACGAAAGATTTATTCCACCGCTGTCACCAATGTTACACTTCTTGAAAATTAACTTTATTCAACACCAACAATATTACAATACTTTTAACTAACCGACAACTATAAACTTCAACATTGAAAATACAACTGTTCCCCAACCATAAATAAATAATATCCCCAACTATCCAAAACATCTGTTACATATATATATATATATATAATATATATATATATATATTTATATATATATATATAAATATATATTCTGACGTTCTAAACTTCACTAGACATTTAAAGAATTTTCGATGTCATGCTTAAATGTTCTCGAACTACTTCTTCTTTTTCGTCAATGACTTTTCCTATGTGGGATAAATCTTTTGCTAGACAAAAAGAAGTTGAAAACATAATACAAACCATGATAAATGCTGATATTATCAAAGAAGCTTCGGGCCCCTAGTGTTCACCAGTAGTCTTAGTAACACTTAGCACACAAAAAGACAGTTATCCGTTGCCACGAATAATGATACACTAAACACTTATCAGGTGCTAAATGTTTTCTACCCTAGATTTAAAAAGTGGCTACTGGCAAGTAGAAGTAATTCCTGATGACGAGACAAAACAGCTTTTTCAACTGGCCGTGGTCTCTACAGGTTTCAGTTCTACCATTTGGTTTGTGGAATACTCCAGCTACGTTTGAACGTCTAATGGAGATGGTTTTAAGAGGACATACCTAGAAAACGTGTCTAGTATATCTTGATGATATAATGATTATATCCAAAACGTTTGATGAACATCTGAAAAACTTAAGCGAGGTACTTGACAGATTGAGAAATGAAAATTTAAAGTTAAATTATAAGAAATGTTCACTATTTTAAAGAGAGGCATACTATTTAGGACATATCGTTTCAGTAGAAGGAATTAAAACTGATCCAGAGAAGATTTCAGTTATTAAAGATTGGCCTAAACCAGGAAATAAAAAGGAAATTAGAAGTTTTCTTGGCTAAGCCTTTGACCTTTTATCGACTAACCGAAAACAACATTGAATTTGACTGGACACCGGATTGTCAAAATGCTTTCATACATTAAAAAAAAAACGACCTACAACAGCACCAATTCTAGCATATCCACGAGAAGATGGCAAATTTCTGTTGGATTGTGACGCATCTCAGCATGGTATTGGCGCAGTATTATCACAAGAATAGGAAGGCGAAGAAAAAGTTATTGCATATTTTAGTAAAACAATGGGAAAGGCTGAAAAGAATTATTCTGTTACCAGAAAAGAGCTCCTAGCTATTATAAAAGCCCTAGAACATTTTCATACTTTTCTTTATAACAGAAATATTATAGTTAGAACTGACCATAGCGCTTTACAGTGGCTAATGAATTTTAAGAAGCTAGAGGACAAGTGGCTCGGTGGATAGAGAGACTCCAACAATATAACTTAGTACATAGTACATAGAAAAGGGCGTCTCTATGACGAATAGGCGACCCTATTTGGAACGACAATGCTAGTACTGTAAAAGACTTGAAGATAAAGAGAACATAACCGAAGAAGTAAGTCTCCAGGTAACCACAGTTATACAGCAAGGAGATAATGATCAGACTTCCCTGGTAAACCTTAAAAAGAGTCAAAAGAAAGATAATGACTTAAAAGTCATACGAGAATGGCTTAAAAATGGAGTAAGACCTATTTGGCAGGAAATAACCAAATACAGTGGAACTATAAAAGCGTACTCGGCTCAATGGGAATCTCTGTATCTTTCCAATAGTCTATTATATCGGAAGTGGGAAAGTCCCGATGGAGTACGTATAGTTCAACAAGTGATACTGCCGAAATCACACATTAAAAGTGTGTTACAAGAACTTCATAGCAGCTTTTCTGGAGGACATTTTAGAGTCAAAAGAACACTGGCCAGAGTTCGAGACAGATTTTACTGGATCAATTGTCGCCAAGATGTAGAAGATTGGTGTGGAAAAGCGATTTATGTAATGGTAAAAAAGGCCTTAAAACAAGAAGTCGTGGTAAAATGGCACAATCTCTTTCCGGAGAGCATTTTGAGCGACTTGCATTGGATATTCTTGGTCCACTTCCGATGACAGAGAGAGGGAACAAGTACTTAATGGTCGCAATGGATTATTTTTCAAAATGGCCTGAAATTGTACTGTACTGTGTACAGTACTATACTGTGTACTTTTACTGTGTTATAAAAGCATTTATAACACATGTCGTATCAAGACATGGAGTTCCTTTCGAGTTACATTCTGATCAAGGACAAAATTTTGAATCAGAATTATGGCAAAAATTAATGAGGGATTAAGAAAACTCGCACTACGCCTCTCCATCTTTATTCAGACGGAATGGTCGAAAGACATAATAGAACTGTTTGTCAATACCTTTCAATGTTTATTTCTGATAATCAAAAAGATTAGGATAGTTTAATTCCTCTATTCCTGTTAGCCTATAGAAGTTCTGAACATGAAGCAACTGGTTATTCTCCATCAATGATGATCACCGGAAGAGAAATCAAGTTTCCTCAAGATCTTATTTTCAGAAGTTTGCCTCCTTGCAAAGAAGAATGTTCATCCCCGACCTACATTGAAAATTTGAAAGAAAAATTAGAAAAAGTCTACGAATTTGCTCGTAAAAGTTTGAAGCTTCATAAAGCCAAGGCCAGCTCGACATGCATGCTACTGGTACAACTTTCGCAAGAGGTGACCCAGTATGGTTATACAATCCCACACGTAAGAAAGGACTTTGTCCGAAACTTCAACGAAACTGGGAGGGCCCGTATACCGTCCTGCAGAAAATAAATGATCTAATCTCTCGCATCCAGTTTTCAGCTAGAAGTTCTAGCTAGAAGCTCTTTACCATGGAACTGATCCACTCTGTTGGCTTCAATGGATCCCCGATAGTCCAGTTATTCGAGGAGAATAACTATAAAGGAGGAAGCAGTGTTACGAAAGATTTATCCCACATAGGAAAAGTCCATTGACGAAAAAGAAGAAGTAGTTCGGAAACATTCAAGAGTATATATATATATATATATATAAGTATATATATATATATATATATATATATATTACATATTCTTGAAGATATATATTATATATATAAATATATAATATATATATATATTATATATATAATATATATATATATATATATATATCATATATAATATATATATATATATATATATATTATATATATTATATATATTATATATATATATAATTATAATATATATATATATTATATATTATATAATAATATAATATATATATATATATATATATATATATTATATATATATATAATATATATATATATATAATATAATATATATATATATATATATATATATATATATATATATATATATATATATGATATATCATCATCATCATCATCATCCAGCCTCTATTTATCACGTCCACTGCTGGACATAGGCCTCCCTTAAACTTCTCCATTCCTCACGATTTTGTGCTCTTTGTTGCCAATTTGTAGTGATACGCCTGATGTCGTCGGGCCAGCGTGTAGGTGGTCTTCCTCTACTGCGTTTGTCTGCTCTTGGCCTCCAATTTGTAATTTTGCTCGTCCATCGTGAATCGTGCATTCTCGCTACATGCTTGCCCAATTCCATTTTAGTTCCGCTATGCGTTCCACAACATCAGTAATACTCGTCCTTCTTCGCAGATCTTCGTTTCTTATTCGGTCCCTCAACGTCACTCCCATCGTAGACCGTTCCATTCGTCTCTGTGCCACTCTCAGTTTCGAAGCCGTGGTCTTGGTTAAAGTCATAGTTTCCGCCCCATAGGTCATGACCGGTAATACGCATTGGTCAAACACTTTCTTTTGAGGCTGATTGGTATGTTGGCCCTAAGTGTGTCTCGCAGTTTTCCAAAGGCTGCCCATGTTAAAGAAATTCGTCTTTGGATCTCACATGTTTGGTTATCCCTGCTGATTCTTATTTCATGACCCAAATACGTATATTTCTCCACCAGTTCTACCACTTTGTCCTGAATAGCCAAATGGTTATTGGGACCAAATTTGTCATAAACTTAGTTTTGGTCAAGTTCATTCTCAGCCCACCTTCGAACATGCAAAATCCAATTCGTTTATCATATCTGTAGCTTCTCCTAAATTATCTGTGATAAAGACAATGTCATCTGCGAAACGGAGATGGTCAAGCTTTTCGCCGTCTATCGTTACTCCGTTACTCCTCTGTGGTCCCAATTGATCATCTTAAAGGCATATTCTAATGCCGTTATGAATAATTTCGGCGACAATGTATCTCCTTGCCTATTCCACGATTTATTTTATTGGTCGGGTTTTATTGTCTATTTTAACAGTCATAGTGGCATTTTTGTAAATATTATAAATAAGCTCACTATACCTATGGTCAATCCTGCTGTCAATTATTCTGCTATGAAAGTGAGAACAAGAGGTTTGTTATATTCTATAGATTTTTCAAT
This sequence comes from Diabrotica balteata, assembly GCA_918026665.1. Taxonomy (NCBI): domain Eukaryota; kingdom Metazoa; phylum Arthropoda; class Insecta; order Coleoptera; family Chrysomelidae; genus Diabrotica; species Diabrotica balteata. The sequence continues at coordinate 81,829,539 of OU898276.1, forward strand.
GAGTGTTTTTACTGTGTGGAGGTGATCATTGGTACCATAATTTGAGCGGAATCCTGCCTGCTCTCTCGGTTGGTAGAAATCTAATTTTTTTCTCCAATCTTGATGTCACTACCCTAGTGAAGAGCTTGTATATGTGGTTTAACAGGCTAATTGGTCTATAATTTTCTAGGTCCGTTCTATCTCCTTTTTTATGCAAAAGGATGGTTGTAGCATTGTTCCAATCTTTGGGCACCTCTCTTTGCTGCAAACATAGATTGAATAGTTTCCTTAATTTATTACTAGCATATCTCCTCCATTTACGATAGCTTCTATTACGATTCCATCCTCTCCTGGGGCTTTGTTATTTTTCATTTTTTTAACGCTTGTCGAATCTCATCTAGCTTTATCTCTGGCATTAGTTCGGAACCTTGATTCTTGATCTTCTTTGAAATGGCTGTTTGTATTCCTGTTTTATCTTCTCGTCTACTTCTACATAAGTCCTCGTAAAACTCTTCGACGACCTGTATTAACTCGTCTCTACGTGATATTATTTCATTTTGCTTGTTTCTTAATTTATGAATTTCGCATTTCCCATTCGTTAGCTTTCTACGTAGAACTTTTAGCTGTTATTTTCCTCTATAGTGCGTTTAATATAATCGGTATTCAATTTCCTTAAATCTCTCCTAATTGCTTTCGAAACAGTTTTGTTCATTTTTCTTAAAGTGTTGCTATCTACATTCTTATCGCTTCTCATTTGTCTTCTTTGATCCAAGAGCGTTTCAGTATATGGACTTATTTTACTATCTGATTTTCTTTTAGGACAGTGCACTCGTGGACTTTCTTGTAAGGCGTTTATGATGCAGTTAATATCGTATTAAGTCGTTAATATCGTTAGCGGAGGTTTCCTGCAATAGAAGCTTATTATTGATATGCGTCTGATATTGGTTGATATCTAATGGGGTGTCCAGATACCATGAAATTTATTTTAATCATTATATTCCTTTCTCTTTTTATATTGATTTGAACTTTCGCTCGTATCATCCTGTGGTCGCTGTTTGTGGTGAACTTGTTGAGTACTGTTACATCTTTAATTATTTGTTTTGATCACTTATGATGTAGTCGATTTCGTTCCTTGTTCTACCGTTTGGACTTTCCCAAGTCCATCTGCTGTGCATCTTTTTGTGAAAGAAGCTGTTCATGTTGAATAAGTTATTCTGGAGTAGGAATCCTATATATATATATATATATATATATATATATAATATATATATATATTCTTGAATGTTCTCGAACTACTTCTTCTTTTTCGACAATGGACTTGTCCTATGTAGGATAAATCTTTCGTATCACTGCTTCCTCATTTATAGTTATTCTCCTCGAATAACTGGACTATCGGGAACCATTGAAGCCAACAGAGTGGATATATATATAGTATATATATATATATATATATATATATTATATATATATATAGTATTTTGAGTTTCTTAAACCGTATTATTAATGTTTCTTGGGTTTAGGTTCAATAAAGATATGTTGCATGTAGAACTAGATTTTATTTTCCATTGCAATCAATCAACGTTTCGGCAGGAAACCCTTGCCTTTGTCAAGATTCTAAAATGTGTATATATATAAGGACAAACAGATATTGTAAAATATGTATATGTATATATATATATATATATATATAATATATATATATATATATGACTTAACAAAACGTAAAACGTGACACAGACATTAACGAACTGACATATAAAAGTTGATATCTGATATCTCATTGAATAAAGGTCATTTTCAAGAAGTGTAACAATATGCTGGATGTAGCAGTAGTTAATGCTTGGCTATTAAACAGGCGAATCAAAAAACAAATTGAAAAAACTGAAGAGATTATACCACTGCTGAATTTCAAAACAATTCTAGCTAAACCACTAACAGTGGTGTTTTACAAAAAAGAAAAGTAGGTCGGCCTAGAACTTCCACACCGAAACAACCATCCAAAAGATGATGCATGGAACCTAGACCCAATATATATGTACAAACGATTAGTTTTTACACTGGCCAAATTGGACTGTAAATAGGGAAAGATGTAGTAACTGTTTTAAGAAGTTTCGCAATTTGGAATAGTTTGATCCTGACAATACATCGATCTAATATGTATGACAATTGGTTCTAATAAAAGTTTTTATACAAATTTATCAAATGGACACCATTTTTTGTTCTCAAAAACTGCATTAATAAAAAAAATGTATTACGGTGAATTCTACATATATCTGTTAAGAGTAATTTATTATAATTGTATTTTCTTTTGTCAAAAAATAAAATAAAATAAATTCGTTCAATAGAGGGTTAAGTTAGTAGAATATTACGCATTCAGTTCTTATTTTTGTTATTTTTCTTAATAAAACAAAAAAATTAAATTATTTTATTTTAAAATAAATAGTGACCCATCATAGAAAACGTGTGTCACATAATTATGATGGCATACTTGCTTATTAAAAAAATTAAAAACGTGCCAAAAAAATTGAAAATCAGTATTATATTGTATAAATCTTAAAATATGGCTGAAGTTAGAATCACTTGGCACTTCAAAAAGCGTCTAGAATTTTAAATAAACATAAAAAATTAAGTTAAAATTAGATGCGACATAGGCTATATTATTAGCCATTATAGGCTATATTCCGCTATATTATTTGCTAACAAATGCATATTTTTATTAAAATGGTGTAAAAAACTTACAGGACAGTCTTGGCTGTAGATCCTTCTGCACCGGCCATTTATCAATTTTTCGCATGGTCCACAAGAAAATATGGGAATTATGTTATTAACAGAAAGACTACGCACAAAAATTCTTCCATCATTACTGCTACCCCAAGCACCAGTAAAGATTACAAGAATTAATGTTATAGCTAAAAACACCTTTGCGAACATGGTAGATGGGTAAGTTAGTTAACAAGTGAAAACCTAAGAATATTGTGAATCTGTTAGGTATGTTACTAAATATATATGTATTGTGATATTTTCTTTACAAGGAAATATGTAGATAACCGAATAAGAGTTTATCAAATTTAAGAATTGTTTCTATGGACAACTGATTATTATTGTGACACGTTTTTGCCAAGAATTGGTTTAATGTAGAGATAATTTAAAAACGAGTATAAATCTCGTGTTCGACTAGAAAAGCAATTAATTATATGAAAAAAAAAACCTGTTTGTTTTTTTTTAAATTATTTTTGGTGTTGCATCTCACTCATGACTTAGCAAAAATACTTTTCTAAAAGATTCTTCTTCTAAACATTAATAGAGTTATTTGTCAATGCAAATATTATATTCAAATATTATATTTATATATATATATATATATATATATATATATAATATATATATATATACATAATATATATATATAATATTTATATATAATATATATTATAATATATATATATTATATATATATATATATATTGTACCGTTTTTAAATAAAACGAGCGGTTCGAATTTATATAAATATATTTATTTATAACTTTACAGTTCGGTATTCTCTTATCAACTAAAACTTATTCCTAAGATCGTTACATATATATACTAAAGTTACTATTTTCTAGAAAGTTCCCACCTCTAGGCGAACGCGACTGATCTTTCTCGAAATATCGAGTCGCTTTCGAGATGCCGCCGCGCTGCATGGAAGCATGAGGTGCACGTGCATAAATGCACGTTCGTAACACTGCTCCCCTCTTAGACCTGAGCGTCCCGATCAGCAACTCTATATGTAGGCACAGGATGGCGGAATCTACAGGACTCTCCAGCTCTGCATGAACCCCTCAGAAAGAAATAACAGTCTACTGTCTTTGAAGGACACAATCTCTTTGGATTAGTGCAACACACGGTAATTCTTACAACCGGTTTCTCGGAAGATCACTTCTAGCATGCTTCTGACAATCTTCCAATCCAGATTATCTAGTGCATGGCCTATCTTGGGTAAGGCCAAATTCTTAATGTCGTAATTGCAGACGATTTTCTTCAAATTAGTTAGAGCACACCATATATCCTCGTAGGTTGCCCTGTCTGTATACGACTTCCTGGTCACCATATACAGCAAAGATCGAGAACCATCTTCTAATCTCAGCACTTTTCCAACTTTAGGCTGCTGGTTTTTTAACTCGTCCAAGCGACCAAATTTCTTATAAAATACGGATGAGATTCCTTTAGTCATCTCAAGATCTTGGGCAACACAGTGGGCTAGAGTGACGTTATGCGGAACACTAAAAAGATCCTGCTGAACTTCTGTCGTCACGCCGAATCTAGCACTCTTTCTCTCTGCGTAATTTGACATAAACTCATTAAAGCTTGGTCGCCGATCATCTTTGATCTCATGTTGAAGGGTTCGAACTTCTTCGGTTTCGTTTGAGCCAGCATAAGGTGCAAGACATTTATGTGAACTACTTTAGGTTTACCTTTCGGCAACTTCTTAATTCGGTATATTACGTCATTTATTCTCTTTTTAATTTCATACGGACCCTCCCATTGTCTTTGCAGTTTAGGAGACAAGCCACGACGACGTTGTGGATTATAAAGCCAAACAAGATCACCTACTTTATAGCTTTCATTTTTGCATCGAGAATCATATTGATCTTTCATTCTGTCACTGGCTAACTGGATGTGTTGTCGGGCAAGCTCATGAATGTTGTTCATTCTTAACTTCAGGCGGTCGACATAATCTTCGCTTGCAACATGTTCTTCGGAAGGTCTGGAGCCAAACTCTAGGTCGCAGGGCAAACGAACTTCACGACCTAACATCAGGCAGGTTGGAGTCTGGCCGGTAGTTTCATTCACGGCCGAGCGGTAGGCCATTAGGAATAAATGAATGTGCTGGTCCCAATCTCTTTGATGTTCTGATACAACTTTGGACAGGTGTTTACCCATCGTTCGGTTCATTCTCTCGACCATTCCATCTGATTGAGGATGCAGGGGTGTCGTTCTGGTCTTATTAACACCAATCAATTTACAAACGTTTTGGAAAAGGTTTGACTCGAAGTTTCGCCCTTGGTCGGAGTGGATCTCTAAGGAACACCAAATCGGCTAAAGAATTCTTTAACAAGTACCTCTGCAACGGTAGCAGCTTCTTGATTTGGTATCGCATAGGCCTCAGTCCATTTCGTAAAATAATCCATGGCTACCAGGATATATTTATTTCCATCATTCGTCTCTGGAAGTGGACCTGCAATGTCGATTGCTACTCTCTCCATAGGACTACCAACATTGTACTGTTTCATGGGTGCCCTCTTTTTACCAACTGGACCATTACTAGTTGCACACAGTTCACATTTCCGACACCATCTTCTTACATCATCTTTACAGTTCACCCAATAGAACCGTTCTCGAACCTTTTGCAGAGTCTTTGTAATACCAAAGTGTCCACCTGATGCACCGTCATGCAACTGACGCAATACTTCTGACACTTTACTTTTAGGTACAATCAACTGAAGCTTAGTTTCTGTACCATCATCGTTCTCAAAGGTTCTATACAGAAGATCATCTTTCAGCACTAGGCAATTCCATTGGCTCCAGTAACACTTGACTTCGGGACTACATGCACTAATGTCTTGCCAAGAAGGTCTTTCACTTCGACGCACCCAATCCAATACTCTTTTTATACATGGATCATCTGCTTGTGCGTCTTGTAGCTGTTGAGGCTGCCATTGATCATTAATAACGGTGGTTCGCCTCACGGGCAAAGTCTTTCTTCTAATTTAAGACAGTGATTACAATGTTCACTGCACGGCCTTCTCGAAAGCGCATCAGCATTTAAATGAACTCTTCCAGCCCTGTGTTCGATCTCGTAATCATATTCTTGTAATCGTTCTAACCATCTTGCCATCTGGCCCTCTGGATTACGGAATTGTAGGAGCCATTTTAGAGCAGCGTGATCCGTGCGAAGAAGAAACTTTCTGCCATACAAGTATTTATGAAAATGCTCGCAAGCCTTTACTACGCCTAGCAATTCTCTTCTGGTAACGCAATAGTTTCTTTCTGGTTTCGACAAGACTTTGCTAAAGTAAGCGATGACTTTCTCCTGCCCATCTTGGATTTGGGATAGAACAGCTCCTACTGCACTGTTGCTTGCATCGGTGTCCAACACAAATTTTCCTGCCTGTCTAGGGTAGCTTAAAATCGGTGCGCTGATCATAGCCATTTGTAAGTGTTCGAAAGCTCTTTGGCACTCTTCGCTCCATGTATATTCTTTGCCTTCTTCTGTCAACTTTGTTAATGGCTTGGAGATGTTGGCAAATCCTTTCACAAAACGTCGGTAATATGTACAAAGGCCAAGAAAACTTCTAATTTCGTGTTTGTCTCTTGTACCGGCCAATCCTTAATTGCTGCAAGTTTTTCAGGATCAGCTGTAACACCATTACTTGCTACAATATGTCCCAAGTACTTCACTTCTCGTCGAAACAAGTGACATTTCTTCGGACTCAACTTTAAATTTGCTGCCCGCAATCGTTGAAAGACTTCTGTCAAATTATTGGCATGTTCATCGAAGGATTTCCTACTACAATTACATCATCCAAATAAACCAGGCATGTTTTCCATGTTAGACCTCTTAAAACTGCCTCCATTAATCTTTCAAATGTGGCTGGGCATTACATAAACCAAAGGGCATAACTGTGAACTGCCATAGCCCTGATCCTATCGAGAATGCGGTTTTCTCACGATCAGCTGGCTCCATGTCTACTTGCCAATATCCACTTTTAGATCGAGTGTGGAGAACCAACGAGAACCAGAAAGTGTATCCAATGTATCGTCTATTCTCGGCAAAGGATAACTATCTTTTTTAGTTACCGCATTGAGCTGTCGGTAGTCAATACAAAAACGTGTTGAACCATCTTTCTTCTTTACTAGCACTACTGGTGATGTCCATGGACTGTTTGATGGTTCAATTACCCCTTGTTTGGTCATATCTTTGATGATGTCTTCGGCTTCATCTCTTTTCGCAAATGGAAGTCGTCTAGGTTGTTGTCTGATTGGCTGAGCGTCTCCGGTATTAATTTTATGCTTTACTATGCTTGTTTTGCCGTTATAGTTCTTATCAATGGCGAAAACATCTTGAAATTCTATCAGCATAGACTTCACTTTTTAGTTCGTTCATCATCAAGATCTTGGCACGTTTTAATCATCGTCTCAACAAGCTCCTTTGGATACTTAGATTTCGACGGTTTCTCATTAGTACTCATGGAACAAATCGAAGCCACGGGAACACACTGTCCGATCAAAGTTCTTTTACTTAACTTAATAGCAGTTCCCTTTAAATTCATAACTCTTACAGGAACGACATCTCGAATTCTCACCAAAGCTTTTGCCGTTAGGAACTCGGCATTGTTCACATCTTCGACCATCCTTAAACTTCCCTCTCGGCAGTAACTATCAGGTCTGGCCATCAAAATTTTCTCACTATTACCGGGTATTGTTACGTCACAAGTAGTTATTAAGCTGATAACATCTTCTTTGTCTTCATGAAACGGCAACTCTTCACCACCGATCTCGAGAACTCCATCTTTGACATTCAATACAGCCCCAACTTTCCGTAGCAAATCCATCCCCAATATGAACTCATCGGAGATCTCTGCAATTAATACTCTATGTTTCACTGTGGTCTGGCCAATGGATACTGACATATTAGCCTCGCCATATGTATTAATTATCTCACCAGTTGCTGTTCTAAGCTTTACTGTTGCAGGCGATAATTTAAGATGGTCTCGTACTACTTCTGGCCGTGCAATAGTTCTTGTTGCACCTGTATCTACCAAAAACGATCTACATTTATTGTTAATACGACCCTCGATGTACAAGCTATGAATTCCACCGGAGGACGTAATGTTCACAGTTACTATGGGGGCTGTGTTTCTCAAGGTCGGCAGTTGCCCCTTAGTGTCGACCCGTTCTAGTTTTCCGACTGTTGTATCATTTTCTTGCAATTGCGGCGAATGTGACCTACGTCACCACAATTCCAACATCTGGGCTCGCGTCTCTTCGGCATCGTGTTATGAACTATTTTTCTTACCATTTCTTCTAGACGTTCATCGTTTAGTTCGTCGCCTTCTTCGATGGTTCTTACTCGATGGCTCCGTGAAGTTTGACTAGCTGTTTCATGTTCTAAGGCAATAGCGAGCGCTTCATCTAAAACTTTCGGTCTTGCTAGTCGTAAAGCTTTCTGTAATTCACTTTCTTTTAACCCATTGACGAAGGTATCTACGGCAATTTCATCCAAAATGTTGTCTGGTACCTCCGGATAAGCCAACCGCACTATACGAGCAACATCTGCTTCAAACTCTTGCAAATTCTCACTTGCTCGCTGAGTTCTACTTCTTAGTTGCGCCTTGTAGACTTGTTGTAGATGGGCATCTCCGTAACGTTTGTCTAGTCGAGTAAACAAGGTCTGGTAACATTTTTCTTGACCCTTAGGAATCGATCTTAGGATATCCGCAGCATCACCTCGTAAAGCAGCAGTCAAGGAAACGGCTTTTTCTTGTTCTGTCCAATGATTGGCTGTCGCAATAGCTTCAAATTGTCTAAGGTATATGGACCAAGAGGACTTTCCATCAAATGGTGGCAATTTGAATCTCATATGATGTGTCGTTTCGTCTCTCGGTGATTCTTCTTTCACTACCGGATCTAAGGCTACTGTGTTAACTGGTGGTAGCATTTTTGTGTTAGTTATCATGCTCTCTAACTTTTTGATCTTCTCTTCTACGTCTTCTATCTTGTCGTTTACATTTTTCTGTATCTTATCAAATGTTTTAGAAACTTCGTCAAATTTTTCATTGTTCTTTTTAGAAGTTTCTTCCATCATTTGAGAAACATTTTCAAATTTCTCGTCGAATCTTTGAGATACATTTTCGAATTTCTCATCGAATCTTTTGGAAACGTTCTCTAATTTATCATCATTTTTTTAGAAGTCTCCTCAATCATTTGCGAGACGTTCTCAAATTTCTCGTCGAATCTTCTAGACACATTTTCGAATTTATTATCATTTTTTTTTGAAGATTCTTCAATCATTTGAGACGTTTCATCGAATCTTTTGGAAACAGTCTCGAATTTTCCATCAATTATTTTAGTTAAAACGGCTTCTTCTGCTGACTGGAACTGGAATGTCTCTGGGTCGTCTCCATTCTTGTTGAGAACAGTCTTCAGTCGTTCTTGGAGGATCTTCTTGGATCCGCTGCAGTCTTCATCGCGTTCTTCTAGTTGCTCACGCAACTGTTTCACTGAAAGTTCTACTAGCAGCATCTTTGGTCAGGCACACACGTACTTTTAAATGTTCTTTCGTACAACGATCACTACTGAACTACGCGGATGTTACCGACAAACAATACTTTTCAAAAGTTCAAAAGTCTCTTTTTTTTCACTGTTAAATTTATGTTTAAATAAATCAATTGTCCTCACACGGTGACACCAACTGTACCGTTTTTAAATAAAACGAGCGGTTCGAATTTATATAAATATATTTATTTATAACTTTACAGTTCGGTATATCTCTTATCAACTAAAACTTATTCCTAAGATCGTTACATATATATACTAAAGTTACTATTTTCTAGAAAGTTCCCACCTCTAGGCGAACGCGACTGATCTTTCTCGAAATATCGAGTCGCTTTCGAGATGCCGCCGCGCTGCATGGAAGCATGAGGTGCACGTGCATAAATGCACGTTCGTAACAATATATATATATATAATATATAAATATTATATATATATATAATATATATAATAATATATTTGTATCAGCCCAAGTGTCTGACGATGGCTGGGATAGGCCGAAATGATCATAACACTTTAGTGATACCGATTCGAGCACGGGAAGTTTAACGAATTTGTCCTCCTAGGCCATATATTTGGCCAATTTAATACAACAAAGCGATAGCAGCTTTTTGCTAAAAGATTTATTCTTTACACATTTCGCATAGCCCAGAGGTAGAAAACGATGTGATTATATCGTTTTCGTTCACGGCCGCCAAAGCAGGTGGCGCCTCTGCTCGCAAACCACTACAGTGGTGAAGCTTTGGGAGACATTCGTTCTACTTTCCGTGTTTGAATTTGTATCAGCCCAAGTGTCTGACGATGGCTGGGATAGGCCGAAATGATATAACACTTTAGTGATACCGATTCGAGCACGGGAAGTTTAACGAATTTGTCCTCCTAGGCCATATATTTGGCCAATTTAATACAACAAAGCGATAGCAGCTTTTTGCTAAAAGATTTATTCTTTACACATTTCGCATAGCCCAGAGGTAGAAAACGATGTGATTATATCGTTTTCGTTCACGGCCGCCAAAGCAGGTGGCGCCTCTGCTCGCAAACCACTACAGTGGTGAAGCTTTGGGAGACATTCGTTCTACTTTCCGTGTTTGAATTTGTATCAGCCCAAGTGTCTGACGATGGCTAGGATAGGCCGAAATGATCATAACACTTTAGTGATACCGATTCGAGCACGGGAAGTTTAACGAATTTGTCCTCCTAGGCCATATATTTGGCCAATTTAATACAACAAAGCGATAGCAGCTTTTTGCTAAAAGATTTATTCTTTACATATATTATATATATATATATATATATATATATATATATATATATTATATATATATTATATATATATTTATATAGATTTTTTTTTTTGATATGGAAATGGGCTGGACACAATGAACGTCTCCAAGACGGACGATGGAACAATGCTATCGGAAAGTGGCGTCCATACAATGCAAAGAGATCACGAGGCAGACCACAGATGAGGTGGAAAGATGACATCAGGAAACAAGGAGGTCCCACATGGCAGAGAACAGCTCAAGATAGGGAAATATGGAGAGAACTGGGGGAGACCTATATCCAACAATGGAAGGATAGAGAATAGGTTCAAAATATATATATATATATATATATATATATATATATAAATATATATATATATATATATATATATATAAATATATATATATATATATATATATAAATATAAATATATATATATATATATATATATATATATATTATATATATATATATATATATATATTATATATATATATATATATAGAGGCCTCTCTGATAGCAAATTAGGTGAATCGCAAATTCAAAGCCTCTTATTAGATCCTTTTAACGACGCTAAAAGTATCCTTTTACTTCGACATTACGATTCACCTTTGAAAATTACCATCTTTTTCGCTCTTTACGTAAAAAAAGACGTTTAAATGAAAGTAAAATATTGCATTTCATTTCAATCGGAACTCCACCATTGCCCGAAACGTGTTTCGGCTTATTCAACCCATCGTCAGGAGTACTTGTGGAAGTACAACTTAAATGAAATGCAGTATAGTATTTGGTAATTATAACCAAAATAACAGCCAGGGTACGCTATCAGCGACATCCATACGAAATAACAAGAAGTCGAGAGACCTCTCTGATAACAAATTAGGTGAACCGCAATTTCAAAGCCTCTTGCTAGAGGCTTTACCTTTGAAAATTACCATCTTTGTCGCTCTTTACTTAGAGAAAGACGTTTAAATGAAAGTAAAAGATTGCATTTCATTTTAATCGAAACTCCACCCTGCCCGACACGTGTTTCGGCTTATTTAACCCATCGTCAGAAGCACTTGTGGAAATACAACTGAAATGAAATGCAGTCTAGTATTTGGCCATTATAACCAAAATAACAGCCAGGGTACGCTAAAAGCGACATCTATACGAAATAACAAGAAGTCGAGAGACCTCTCTGTCTGAAGGTGAAATACGATTCACCTTAGAAAATTACCATCTTTTTCGCTCTTTACGTAGAGAAAGACGTTTAAATGAATGTAAAAGATTGCATTTCATTTCAATCGGAACTCTACCATTGCCCGACACGTGTTCCAAGTTAATCTGGGAAGAAGTCCCGACAGGGAGAAGGCCCTTAGGACGTCCACGAATGCGATGGAGAGATAATATATGGTCAGATTTGAGAACAATGGGGCTACCCACTGACTTAAACATCATGGACGACCGTTCGAGATGGAAGCAGGTTGTGCAGTCAGCCAAGACCCACCCCGGGTTGTAGTGCTACCAGAAGAAGAAAAACATTAATAGAAATCTTTAAATACTATTTCTACGCGTATATAATAAAATATGTCTAGTGGCTGTAATGCCAATGTACTCGGCAAAGTGATTCTAAAAAAGAACACACTAACTGCCTAAATATTTCGTATTGGTATCATGTGACGTCACGGGCTATGACGCCAATGACGTGCATTCGGTATTTAAATTAGATGAAGTATATATATATATATATATATATATATATATATATATATATATTGTTATGATATGTAAAATCAAGAAAAATATTGGTTTGCTTAAAATATTTGTAAGTTCAAAAACATTAAAATAATAATTCAGATAAGTCAAACAATAAACTACAAACATTTGGAAGAATGAAAGTCTTTTAATTTTGGATTACCTGTATTTAACAAAACGTAAGATATGCATAAATTATTTTCTTTGTTAAAATATATTTAATCGAATATTATTGAAATAGCACGTACATCATTTATTAAACTTAAAAAGTTTCTTTGTTGTCGGGATATAAGGTTAGAACTACGCCTGAGAATACTTCGATGTTACGTGTTCTCTACTCTTCTTTATGGTCTGGAAGCTTGGACACTCAAACAAGTTCATCTGAATAAGCTAGCCGCCTTTGAATTTTGGTGTTACAGAAGAATCCTACGAATATCATGGATTCAAAGAATGTCAAACATGGAAGTAACTAGAAGGATAGGAAATGAGGCGGAAATAATATTAACTATTAAAAGACGAAAACTTGAGTACTTGGGACATGTGATGAGAGGGCAAAAATACGCATTATTACAACTTATTATGCAGGGCAAAATCCGAGGAAAGCGAAATGTGGGAAGACGAAGAATATCCTGGCTTAAGAACTTAAGGGAATGGTTTGAATGCAGTAGTGCAGAACTTTTTAGAGCGGCAGTCAACAGAGTCCGCATAGCCATGATGATTTCCAACCTTCGATAGCAGATGGAACTTAAAGAAGAAGAAAATATATTTGTATGACGTGAATAAGCTAAAGTGAAATAAAAGACAATTGAACCGGGTTTTCCAAATACATTAATGCAGTGATTAGGACAATAGGATAGATTTTAGAAAGAAAGGTTTTTGTTAGTTTTTAAGAATTGTAGAAAAATATTATTTGTAAATAAGTTTTAGGAAATTTTATAATTATAGGTAAAAATTTGTTTGTTATCGAAATTAAGAAATGGGAGATGGATGACGTATTTTGATTGGATGAAATTGGAAAAGGTGGGATGATTGGTTGGAGAATGAGACGTGAGTTAGTTTTCGGAAGAAAGAAAAGATAGTCAGTTGGTTTTCAAGGGTAGAAGGCGAACGGCCGTTGTTCTCGGATAGTTTCCCAGAGGTAGGAAGCAGTAGCAGTGAAAGTTTGTGAGTTTTCGTGTAGTTAGTGTATCTGACAGAAGCTGATCCAGTAAAAGATTGTAAGTTATATTTTCTACTTATATTCCAAGAGTCACTGTTCAGGCCAACGAGAGATTCAGTTTATCGTAAAGAAAAGATATTCCAAGAGTCAGTTTTCACTCAGGCCAACGAGAGATTCAGTTTATTGAGAGAAGAAGAAGCTAGCATAATTTGAACGATTCGTGCATTTGAAGGAGATCATTAAGGACGATAAACTTGCAATAATTTGTTGTAAGATTGCTGATTACCTAGGGAGCGGCTACGAGTAAATAGTATAGTCTACAAGGAACAAGGATTTGGACCACTCATCATCAGAGAGAGATAGTTTGTTTTCTGCAGTTTTTCTTTTATTGATAACACAATTTTTTACACTTAATTAAAAAAGGATATAAATATTTTGATTAGGAGATTTAAAATAATATTTGGATTTTGAGATTTCAACTAATATTGTTTGTACCATTAATTTTAAAGGTTCACGTACGTAGAACAAAATTTTGAGAATCATTATATGAGATATTTTTATTGAAAACATCTGAGTGTGAATTTTATTTCATTATTTTATTTCAATATATAACGTTAGATCCTATATGTTTTTTTTATTATTCCGGTATTCTTTGGACCTTACCTTTCACATGTAATAGCATAGATATTGAAGCACGAATTTAACCCTGAGATAAGAGAATTAAAAAGTGTGATAGAGTCATAATCATATATCAATATAATATATGTGTGTATATATATGTATATATATATATATATATATATATATATATATATATATATATATATATATGTATGTATATATACATATATATATATATATATATATATATATATATATATTATATATATATATATATATATATATATATATATATATACATAACAATAAAAATGTTAATGCGAGTTGATAGTTCATCGCATTCATCGGATCAACTCGCATTAACCTTTTTCTTGTTGTTTGAATCGTTCTAAACGTTTGGCATTTCTTTTCTTATGTAGCTTAGCTTCCTCCGTGGATGTGTTAGTTGTTGCTCTGGAAACCTCAGAGTCTTCTAATATTATTGCTACAAATTGCTCGCATTGCTCCTGTAATGATCCTTTCCCAAGTTAATATGCTCCTTTTGTAACTTGGCTGCATAGACGACCGTACTGAAGACGACCAATAGTAAAGACGTATATCGTCATGTGGGGTGCCAAATCCTTTATGTGAAAAACGGTAACTTTTCAGGAGAGCAAAAATACTGTTTTATTTTTATTTTACTACTCCTATGAAAAAAATTTGAATGCCGAAAATTAAATTATATATTAGCTTAGAAATTAACGCCGAAGGCGGAAGTCAACGTCATTCAGATGTAGAAAGCCACGGGATGACTATCACATTAAAGATCCTCATGGATCTCCTTAGTAAAAATCATCATAGACCCACTAGTCGATAATGTACTTAATGATCATAGAGCTCGGAATCTAAGATTCGGCAGGGGAGGAAAATCAGATTTAGACGAAATTTAGATCGTCATCAAGGTAAATCCCTGTCAAACAAATAAGAATAACTCTATAGCCTTGAAAATTCTAACATGGAACGTAAGAAGTTTATACCAATCTGGCAAACTAGATAACATTGTATCGAAAATGTGCAGAATAAAGAATAACATACTGGGGCTAAGTGATATACAATGGCCTGAATCAGAAAAATTTACTTCATGAAGAACTCCAATTACAGGCAGGAAGTTGGCATTATAGTTGATAACAATTCTCAAAATGCTGTTTGTAACATTATTCCCTACTCTGATCGAGTATTAATGCTGCGTCTTAACTCAAATTTAAAACGTAAACTAAATATAATCCAAGTATATGCACCCAGTACAAACAAGGATGAAGACACCATAGAAAACTTCTATGAACAAATTAGCAATGTCTTAAAGTTGAATAAAAGACATTATATAAATATAATGAGTGATATTAAACGCTAAGTTGGGCCAAAAAGTGTAGAATTGTATGGAGCGATATGGACTTGCCTATATTTCTGTATTAATGAGGAACTGATAATTGCCAGTACCTTGTTTAAACTCCCTAAAAGTAGATTATACAGATGGAGGTCACCAGCTGACAATAACAACAAAATAGTCAGTAACTAAATAGATTATATTAACGTTAACAGAACATATATAAATTCCATAATATCATCCAAAACTTATCCAGGAGCGGACATATCCTCTGATCACAATCCGGTAGTTTTGATCTTAGTTATCCGATGAGAGTGAAACTAAAGAATGTAAAGCATTCTAGCTTCAAGAAAATAATGGGTACAAGGGGGCTCAAATAAGATAACACATATGCGGAAATAAAATTTAAAATAAACGAAGACTTAAGGCAAGTCAAAGAAGATAATGCAGAAACTCTAACTAGCGACCAAAAATGGGGAAAATTCAACATGTCCTTATGTCAGTTGGAAAAGAAACCCTCAAACCACTTGGGGAAAAAACAAAACCTTGGATGACAGTAGAAATTCTTAAACTTATGGAAGAACGAAAGAAGCATAAAGCAAAACACCTGAATAAATACAAAAAAAATCACAAAAACATCAGAAAAAAAAATTGTAAAGGGAAAAAAGAAGTTGCTCTCCGACAGATTCAAGGAAATAGAAGATCTGGATAAAAAGTATGATATTTTTAATTTACAGAAAAAAATCAAAGAAATGATAGGTTCTAAAAAAAGTATATGAACGAATATCCTCAAAAATGATAAAGGAGATATTATTACTGATGTGAAGAGAAGATTGTGTCACTGAATTAATTACATCCAAAAGCTAATTAATGATAAAAGAAAAGAACTGTCATAGGAAACCGCAGAGGATACCGGATCACCAAGATTACGGGAAGAAGTCATCTATGCTATCAAAACACAAAAGTGGACAAAGCTACTGGACCAAATGATGTGCCCATCGAATCATTAAAACTCATTGATGAATATGTTATTGATGTAATGGTTGAATTTTTTGATCTAATATATCAGACTGCCACAATCTCCAGTCAATGGCTAAAATCGAACGTTGAGTCAAGTACAACATCCTGCTAAGATCACAGAACAATAGCTTTAATCAGTCAAACACTTAAAACATTTTTAAAAGTAATACACAGCAGAATTGTTAAAACTCTTGAATACGAAATTAGTGACACACAATTTGGCTTTAGAAAAGGTATTGCGCAAGAGATGCTTTGCTCGGCTTGAGTGTGCTGTCCCAGAGATGCATGGATATGTATGCATGTAATTATGTTTAGTAGATTTTGAAAAGACATTTGATAAGGTTCAACATAAAAAGCTTGTAGATATCTTACAAAGCAACATATTGACAGTCGTGATATGAAAATTATTTCTAATCTATATTGGACTTATACTGCCAAGGTAAGAGTTAACAATCACAACACTTGAGATATCAAAATAGGGGTCACCACTAATCTTTATGGTATACAGTGAAGCGGTATTTAAAGAAGCGCTCTCAGATTCAATAGAAGGTATATCTATCAAGAGCGAAGTTTTGACTAACTTGAGTTTTGCAGACGATACAGAGATAATGAATGCTGTCATGAATATGAACCAAGCATGAATTTGAAGAAAACTAAATGCATGATCATGACTAAATCAGCAGATGTAAACATCCAATTGATTGTAGGAGATACTGTAATTAAGATGGTATTGAAATAGCACGTGCATCATTCATTAAACTTAAAAAGTTTCTTTGTTGTCTACGTTGTATAAGGTTAGGACTACGCCTAAGGATGATTCGGTGTAACATATTCACTACCTACTCTTCTTTATGGCTTGGAAACATTAACATTGAAACAAGTCCACCTCCATAAGTTTCCCGCTTTTTGATTTTTGTGTTACAGACGAATCCTACGAATATCGTGGACTCAAAGAATGACAAACGCAGAAGTTACTAAAAGAATAGAAAATGAAGGTGAAATATTGTTGACTATCAAAATAAGAAAACTTGAGTACTTAGGATATATGATGAAAGGGCCAAAATACTCATTATTGCAACTTATTATGCAAGGAAAAATTCGAGGAAGCAAAATGTGGAAAAACGAAGAATATCGTAGCTTAAGAACAGCTGATCTGGTAAATGAAAAGGGGGTTGAGGTTAATTGGGTATACAGCTGATTGAAAGTTAAGTGTACTATGTTCAACAGTTCATTATATTTCGCCAATTTTTATTAGCATCATCAGATCATCAGAGAGCTACAGTCATTTAAAACATGGTATAATTTGATAATTATTTGTCATTTAATATCTTAGTTGATTAAGGCTAACGGCAGTGTGATTTTTAATAACATCAAGTACAATGCTTTATGGGTGCAATGTGGATTGCAGCTAGATTCGATATGTAACATGTAGTTTAAAAAGGTTGTATAATTTACTTTCTCATTTAAAATATAAGGAGAAATATAATACAAATTAAAAACAAAACACAAAAAAACATGTAGTTCAATGACTGTCATTAAAGTTAAGTACCAGGTACATCATATATCGAATGTTTCTGATAGATTTATTCCAGAAGATAATTAGTTCAATGTCGTTAATGTCATAGCGGTTTATTTGATTGAGATTTACTGTACTTACAAGTTGTGTTCTAGTTGGAAAATTTTAAATTACATTTTGTGTTATGTTAATAATTATTTATTAAATATGTGTGTTTATTTATAATGTGTAGTAAATAAGCATAAATCTAACTTACTCAGAGATACTCAACATCTGATTTCTTATTTATTAAATTATCCATTTGAGTGGTAAATGCCATTTCGACAGATGAGTCTTTTATTGAGACTATTTTCCATTGCAAGGATCTTTTTTTCGCTGTAATTCGTAATATGGTGTTCATCATGTACGTGTTTTGCAAGGGAACATCTATCAGGATATAAACTGCTGTTACTCTTGTGAAAAGTGATACGACTTTTTAGGTATCTGTTAGTTTGGCAAATATATTGTTTGTTGCAACTTCCACAAGGAATACGATAGATTATGTTGGATAATTGTCCGAAGATGTTTTATCTTTTACTTTCGTGAATATAGAATTGATTTTTAACACTGTGTAATTAGCGATTTTTATATTCTCATGAACTGATTTAAAAATTCTTTGTATTGTCTCAAAAATTGTAAGTTTGTTTCGGTGTTAAGTCTTGTATGAACGGTAATCTAGGAAAAGATAAATGATAAATTATCTTTAACACAAACCAATCCTAATCATACACGACAAAACACTACCTCGCAATAGACACAACAATTGACACCATAATATCTTTTAAATATTTCAGTACTTAATTGAATTGGCAGCTTGGTAAATGCTTAATGTTGGTAGTCAGGTTATTTTTTCTTATTTCGTTGATGTATGTTTGGAATTCTAACAGGATTTTTTTAGCAGTAAATGGGAACCATGAAGTTATGAAAGAAAAGGATGGTTCTTAATTTATTAAGTGATAATGGGTAGAAATCTTCTTTTTCTTCAGCCTTAAGTAATCCAACTTTGGACATAGGCCTCCCCCAAATCAATCCAGTATTTTCTATTTTGAGCCACTTTCTTCCATTTGTGTCTTTCGATCTTTTTAATGTCATCATCCCATCTCATTTGTGGCCTTAACAGCTTTGTGACCAAAGCTAGTCACTACATCAAACATTAGTAATTTAAACAAATTTTGTTTTTTAGTTACTTGGTAAAAAATTCTTCTAACTCTTCACTAAGTAGTCTACTCTTTAGTCCTTTATTGATCCAATATTTCGTTGATAGTTATCAACATCATCAGGATAAGCTACAATTAGTTTACATGAAAATTGACAATCTGTTATAAATACGTTGATCTTACTTACGATTTTGAGAATGGTGCCGTAAAAGTTGGTCAAATTTATAAAATTTTGTGAAAAAAATTGTATAAGTTTTTTTCTCACAAAAGAAAAACAGAAAAAACATGTAATGTTAAAATTCACTAAGACTGGTACAAAGACGAAGAAAATGCACAATTTCAGCTAATTGTGTGTAGGACCGAATGTCCTCTCTCGAGAGTTTTACATCTTATAAATTCTTATTTCTTATTAAACTGTACAGAGTGTCATGTAAAGTGAAACAACGTGGTTGATTGTAGGTTTGCAAGACACTAACCTCTAAAATCTTCTTCTCTCTTAGATGGTCAAAGTAGAGGGGAGACTTTAGTGGCCCTTGTCTTATTGGTTGTCTGTACCTGTATTAGAATAGAATCAAGGTAGGAGATATTATAAGTAAAATTTTAAATTGTTAACATGATTGAAGATCATGGTAACAAGAGTGTAATAAATAGATTTTGGTTAAACGCAATATGTGCGGTGTCGATTTGTTGGACAGCAATATGGAACGAATTACAGTTATTCTCAGGAGTAAAAAATGTTATTTTAGAATATTTTCCAATTAGTTAAAGGTGTTATTAGAACTACATTTTTATTAGAACAAATAAGGTTCTTTGCAAATTTCCACAGTGGATTGACTATACACATGTGTTGTACGAAAAGTGTGGTATAGCACTTTGCTTCCCTAAAACGAAGAATTGGTTAAAAAATTTACTGTTCCTAATATTGTTTTAAGTATATCTTTATTTTCAAAATGTTGTTCATTATTTTTTTTGCCATAAAAATAACGAAAATCCAGTTTGTAAACTTAAAAAAAAAAATAAAAAATCATGCAGTATAGGGTGTAATATACTATAATGTAATGAGGTACAAATCTTCTACACTTTTAATTTTTGTTTTTTATAATGCAACGTATTTTGTATAAATGGAGCGACGCTGGCGTAATATCTCTTTTGTTGTGGTCCCCCAAGATTCGTTCCACAAATCCGCTAGACTAGACCGAATAGTAATATTTTAATATCATAATAAAATTTATTAAACACACGTCTGTTTTCTAAACGTCTGTCTTTTTTGTATCCAAAACTGTTCTTATTACTTCACCGAAGCCGGTCCTGCTTCAAAGTTGCATCTTTGTACCGGTCAAAGGTCAAATTATTTTTTTGGAAATACGATAGCAGCGGGAAAATTTAAAATGGTAAAACCCAAGTTATCCAAGATTATGTAAATGATGATAAGTGAACTGTAAACAAGGATACAGAATGATACATGGAATATGTCGATAGATTTATTATCATTCTTCTTCTTTTTGTCTCTTATCGGAACAATGTTACGATGGAGACCACGATGACAAAAGCTTTACGGTCTTTTGCCATATGAAAAAGTTTCGTATTTCGATCTTTTTACCAATCTAGAATGCTTCTAACCCTAGAAGCTTGTTTTCTGCATGTAGCTCTTCCCAAACTTCTATTTTTCCCTTGATAATCGGCAACAGTATTTTATATCTATCTATTCTTGTCGACTCTATTTAATAATCTTGTTAGTGTAAGTCACATATCCTGCACAAAGACTTTTAAATATTAGCCTCTTTATCAACATTTATAATGGTTTAATTACGTTCATCGTCGGTATTTTTAGCGTGCATGCTTTTTCCTCTTTTAACAGTAGAGGAATTGATTATTAATAATTAAGGTTGTTATTACAAAGATGTGTAGTTATTAAAAAAAAACGTTTTTGGTTATTGAAATACTGGACTTAATTTTATGTCAGGATTTCGTTGTTCTATTACGGTAGTTCCCAAATATATCGAGTAGTGCATTTGGATTTATAGGCAAAGGAAATAAGCAAAAAGAGTACACTATTTGTGATACTGAACCGGCTAGGCAAACTAAAGTTGTTTTTAGTAGTATGGGCTTCTCAGGCTTCTGTACCAAAAACCATACATTTCCTGCAATTAATTTTTTGGACCTAGTTATTGACAAATTAATGACAATAAATTAAATTAAAATTTTCACTTTTATATAATCATACTTTATATCAGTAAAAAGTAATGCATTGGAAACAAAGTTAAGTGTAATATACTTACTTATAAGCCATATAAAAGTCTTGAAAATGGCGTTTTTATTTTTTTATCCTTATTTGTTGCTTAGAAAATAAATCAAAATAAGTCAGAAATTTCATATTTTTATAAATGTTAATAACTTTTTAAAAATAAACTTAAAACCTTCATATTACACGGAATATCGGATCTTGTGTTGCTTAAGGTATAATCAAAATGTCAAATAGTTTAAAAGTGTTTTTATTGGTTTATCTTAAATTAAATATTTTGTGCAACACTATAAGTCAGAAAATGATATTACAGTACTTCTACGGATAGCTTATGAAAGAAGAAGATTTATTTTATCCATTTTATTAAAAAAAAAAGATTTTAAATATTGCAAAATTGTTTTTCAAAAACATGTCGATTTTTTGGTTATAAATAATTAGAATAACTTTAGATTTTTTGTAACTCATTGATTAGCAAGTCGTGCGGTATTGAAGGACATACGTCGGAGAGCACAAGTTGTTCCGCTGGTGTAACTAACCTTCTTGCTCTGACAATTTCACCTTGTATTTCTATTTGACCATGATTATTCATAAAATCATCCACTATTTGTTTATTAGATAAATACAATCATATACGATTATTAGATAATCTAGAAGAAAAGATTATATTTTGCGGTTAAATTATATTTCCAAGTGGGAGAAGTTAGTCTTGAAGTTTGGTATTTTCTAAGGTACTAAAGATAATTGCTTGGGACTTTGCACTCTCGACGCTGCCAAAGAGTATGACTGTGATGCGTTTATTTGACTTTGATGATTTTGTATTGTAGAACTGTTGTGTGATTCCATGTTTGAATTTATTTTGATAGACGTTAAGTGAAAAGTAAGTCCGACCCTGTATACCTGCTAAAACAGGTATATCGGTCTTTATTAAAAGCGATGATTTTGCTGGTAAAACGGGATTTATTTATTGACAACAAATCTGTATTTGTTGCATTATTTATGTAAAATAATCGCATTTTGCTGACTTTATTGCTAATTTAACTGGATATTATGTAAAGAGTTTGAACACTTAGTTTATTTCAATATATCACTGAGATTCATAATTTAATTAATACAGATTTTTAATGTACGCAAAAAATGCATGTAAATACAAAACAAATACTTAAAATACTTAATAAAAGAAAAGTCGAAATCGTTCCCGCGAGTTTCAAATCCGGTCGATTTTGAGAACTACATTGTGAAACTTTGTGGAGGAATCTGTGATTATAGTATGTTCTTTCAAATGACGCTAATTAGGTATCTTATTTGATATAAACAAAAGCAAAAAGAGACCAAATTCGTCTGAAATTGTACAAGGATTACTTTGTCTTTTTTAAGATTTGTAAAAAATGCAAGCTTCGCAAATATGAAAAAACAATTTTGTGTAAGTAACAGCTAAAAAGTTATTCTAATTGTTTATAAACAAAAAACTGGCATGTTTTTTAAAATAATTTTGCAATATTTAAAATAATTTTTCTTAATTTTTTCTTCAATAATATTAATAGAATAAATCCTCGTTTATAAGCTATTCGTAGCTATTTATCGCTTTGAAATCTTGATTTTTTGATCATATTGTAAGCACCACAACACTTGTGTAATATGAAGGTTCTAAGTTTATTTTTAAAAAAGTTATTTACATATATAAAAAAACCAAAATTGCTGACTTATTTTACAGCTTTCTAAGCAACAAATAAGGATAAAAATATTTAAAAACGCCATTTGGCAGGTTTTTATATGGATTATAAGTATATTACTCTCAAATTTGTTTCAATAGCTTCACTTTTTGCTTACACGAAAACAGTGAAAATTTACTGTTTTTGACATTAATTTGTTAAGAACTAATTAAGTCAAAAAAATCGACTGCAGGTAACTTATAGGTTCTTGTTGCAGGTCCATGCTATTTAAAACAGCTGTCGTTTGCCTGTCTGGGTCAGTGTCACAAAGAGTGTACTCTTTTTGCTTATTTACCTGGCCTATAAATTCAAATGCACTATTCGATATACGTAGAGTTCATACTTGGGACAGTAGTAGTAGTAGTAGAAAACGTTTGAGAAGTTCTGTATACTGTGAAAATGAGAAAGATATCATACTTAGGGCATGTGATGCGAAATGAGAAGCAACTAATTCAGCTGATTTTGCAAAGGAAGATAAGGAGTAAAAGAACTCAGGAGCATAGACGGCACAGACATCGTGGCTAAAAAATATTGGACAGTGGATGAGAATGACGTGCATTTATTCAGAGCAGCTGTCGACAAAGTTATATAAAGAAGAAGAAAAATAAGTAGATGTAATAAGTGGAAAAATTAAACCAAATATCTCGAAAAATATATCTAAACAAAGATCACTGTTCAATTGAAATCACAACTGCCAACAACATTCAATATGTGATTTCAGACGGTGTCTTTAAAGACAGGTTTGCGCACTTTACAAATACCTCCAATAGAGATTGTAACGATGTGCATTGCCTAAGTCCTGTCAGCGCTTGGTACGCACTTGACTTTTACCAAAAGTTTCTCCATCGACGCGCCCTAAAGGAGATAGAAAGCCTACGCAAGTATAAAAGTGGGAACTCCACCGGGTTTCTGGGTATTTACTGGGGCTAATCGGAGTTTCGTATTAATCTGATAACAAATCCATTGGCTCTAGGGTATTGACTGAAATCCAACCGTTTCTGCTAGAGTATTGATCTAGTGAGAGTGTCCTACCTGGTCTTGGAATATTGATCTGAGACAGACCTATTCTTTTCTGTTACTATGTACTGATTGGTCTCTCTCCCCTCCTCGCCGGACCGAATGTTAATTGGCTCGTTCCATCTCTATTCCTTTGACCCGTCACTTCCCGTCTTCGCAGAGTGTGTAATAATACACCGTGTGTATTTAGATTTTGTATTTTTTTTTCGGAGGTATTAAACAGTGAGCCATAGCGCTGTCAATACCGTCATCGCCAAGATTAACGTTTTAATTTTTGTTGTACATATTACCTATGATCTAATTTTATTTTGTTATTTATTTATTTCGAGTCTGTTGTTTAAAAGAGCTATCCGTCACAAATTGGCGCTCGAGCAGAAGAAACAGCATCACAAATTGGCGCCCGATCAGATGTAAACTGTCACAGAAAAATAGATAGGCCGCTCCGTCCCGCAACGTTAGACACAGACTCGGTATCAGGTGCCGAAGACGAATTACAGCATAAGGCCGAAAAAGTCGGCTTAGATTACAAAGGAACCGTCAAATATTTAAAATTAATACTAAGTGATTTTTTTAAAAGATCGCGGAGGCCTAGCAAGATCCGAATAGAAACCGAATTCGAATCCGAAAAAGAACCGAAAAGAAACTAACCCAAATAAGACCAGAATAGGAACCAAATCTGAAGAAGATCCCAACCCAAAATTAGACCCGAATAGGAATCGATTCCTAAGAAGAACCAAAAAAGAACCTAACCCGAATATAAACCAAATGAGACCCGAATAAAAACCAAACCAAATAGGAACGGCATAACATCAGGCCAGTTATGAATTGCGTCAACCGTTTGCCGATAGCGCAGAAATACTGGTCTGGCTATGTTCAAATAGCACGCTATGTTAGAGCCTAGAAGTAAATGCCTTCAGTGTAAACCGTCGCAAATGCAGCCAGCAGGAAGATGTGACTCTCCAT
The DNA here is from genome assembly GCA_918026665.1 of Diabrotica balteata. Classification (NCBI taxonomy): domain Eukaryota; kingdom Metazoa; phylum Arthropoda; class Insecta; order Coleoptera; family Chrysomelidae; genus Diabrotica; species Diabrotica balteata. The sequence continues at coordinate 81,854,642 of OU898276.1, forward strand.
TATAAAAATGCCTTGGCATAATGTCCCAATTGATTTGGTGGGGCCACGCCCAAGATCTACAGAGGGGAGCATCTCTTTGACAGTCATCCAAAACCAGTTTACGTAGGCTATCGCCTCACAGACAAAGACCATATCGTTGATAAGATCACGCTGTTATAGGCCCCACGTTACAAAAAAAATTTATACTACATTTTTTTTTTTCAAAGAGAAGGGGTGTAACGATGTGCATCGACTCCGTCACGTCAGCGCTTCATAAACGTGTACTCCTACCAAAAGTTCCTCCCCAATCGACGCGCGCTAGAGGAGATGAAAGACCTACGAAGATGTAAACCAGCGTACGTCACAAGAGAGAGTCAAGTTCTGTTAGAGTACTGATCTAGTGGGAACTCCTCCGGCCTCTGTCTTCGGAACCGTCCGAAATTCTGTCAAAGTATTGATCTAATAGCAACTCCACTGGCTCTAGGCTATTGACTGAAAGCCAACCGCTTCTGCTAGAGTATTGATCCAGTGGCAATTCCGTACCTGGTCTTAGAGTATTGGTCTGAGACAAACCTATGCTTTTCTGTGACTAATTATTGATTAGTGGATGTCCGTTGCTCGCCGGACCGAGTGTTGATCGGACCGTTCGATCTCTATTTCTTTAAATTATCCCTTCCCGTCTTCGCCCAGTGTGTATAAACACACCGTAATTGCCGAAATTTTCTGACATTCATTGCATTTTATTTTTCGTATGTATTAAATAGTGGGTCATGACGCCGTCGATACCGTCGTCGCCAAGATTGAAGTTTTAGTTTTAAATTGTACTATTACCTAGGATCTAATTTTATTTTGTTAATTATTTATTTCGAATATATTTTTATTTAAATTAAACCTGTGTTTTACTAAGTCTGTTGTCTAAAAGAGCTACCCGTCACAAGATACATATTCTCTTCTGCATCAGTACAAATTTTCAACGACTTTAATTGTATGGAGAAGCTAGTGGCTTCATCATATGACAATACGGATGTATTGGTAGGATAAAATATGGATCTACACCCTAAAGTTGTTTTTTTAACTAACTAATTTTGTCCTCATGTTTCCCTTCCTGTATTACTGCAGGTATAACATCAGAAAGTTATACATTTTTATTTCTGGTTGGTGGGAAGTTTGATGAGGAAAGGAGATCCCAAATTGGCACAAATTTACATAAATTAAAAAACATATTTTTATATCTTTCTTCATTTTCCTTAACATTTTATAAACAAATTCATAAACAAATGTAATGATCAGAAATCGAAAAAAGAAATTATTACATATTTTTCTGTTTTTAATTTTATTAAATTTTTTTCATTCCACACATAACACAAATTGTTGTATAATTGTTTAATACTGTTCGAAAAAAGACGTTTTAAGTCTAATAGAAATTCATTTTATTTATATGAATTACGTTGAAATGGATTTCCCGGTCGAAGTGAACCAAGAGAATTGGGTGGTAAATGATTCCTCTGTCTCAACTTTTGATTTTCAAGAAGGAGCTTAGTGTGTGGTATTTCTTCAAAAAACAATTGTTTGCTGTAGAGATGATGTGAGTTATCAATACTAGAAGGGATGTGATGATTGAATGGTGTGGTAAATTGATTGTGGTATTGAACAAAATCTGAAAAAAAAGATGCATTATCAATGTCAAGTATTAAGCATATGAAAAGTTAAGTGAATTATCATCATAATTCACTTTACTTTTACCCTATGTAATAGGTATCGGTTTCTCTAATTTATGTAGATTTTTATATCTTGGAGTATATCAATATTTATATCAATATACAATATATATATATATATATATATATATATATATATATATATATATATATATATGTATATAGCAAAAAATATACGACCGTTGATTAAATTTACAATATATTCAATGGTTGAATAGCAGAGGTTTTATCGGTCAATAATTGGCAAATAAAGTCGTCAACTACTTTATTGATTTATTCGAATACGTTTCGCTTTTATTTTTAAAAGCATTTTAAAAGCATCATCAGTTCACTACAAATAAAGAAGATTTTAGAATATAAGTAAACAACCAACAGGGTTCATACTTACAAAAACAATTTGTTGGTTTTTTATAGATGTTATAAAAACTCTACGATAACTTAACATTAAAGATTAACAACTAAACGAGAGAAACGAAACAAAAAAATATAACAAAAACTGTAAGAACACTATTGTTCATTTAATTTTAATAGATGGCTTCATTTGAATGTTGGTTTAAGCTCTTTCGAGGTTCAAATCACACTAATCTTTTCGATTGTTTTCTATCAGCTCTAGGATGTTATAATTTTCACATGTGGCTTATTGGCGTACATATGTTTCTTTAGAATGCAGGAAGGATGTACGATTATTAAGGGCATTAGCGAGCGGAACGGGGACAGACCTTTGTTTAAAAAAGGATTCATTTTTTCTTTTTCTTTAAGAACAAACAAAAAAATGGAAAGAAGAATGGGAATGAAGTTGCTGTCTTGTTAGTTTTTTTTTAATTATTTGTTTTGTATGATGAGAGAGTGATATATCTGGCTCAAGTTGTCGATGTCGGTTCTCTTATTTAGGGATGACAGATGTTTAAGAATTTGACACATTTCAAGGATGGATCGCTTATGATAATTTTTTTGTTTGCACAGTATTTTAGTATTCGTGAAGTCGATACTGTGTTTGGTTAAAATGGCATGTTGTGTAAGGACACAAGATGGTTTAGAAATCCTAATGTGCCTTTTGTGGGACGTTAGTCGAACTTGAAGAGAGCGGCTGGTTTGGCCAATGTAGCAGGAGTTGCACTCTGCACAGGGTACATGATACACGACATTAGTTTGTTCTTTAGGGGCCAATGGAGTTTTTGTCTTCGAAAATAACTTTCCTAAGGTTCTGGTATTTTTTTGAAGTTTGTTTTTGACAAGTTTTTGAATAGTTTGTTAAGCTTGTTAGTGATTTGAGGGAAGTACGGGAGCGAAGCATATTTTGTGGTTTGTCCAGGAGTGAGAGGGGACTTATTTATCTGTATTTTGTTAGATATGGACGCTAATGTTAGCCCGTTGGGTGTTTCAGTAATGGACTGTTCATAGCTTTTGGAATATAGAAATTTATTGATGATGTATGCCAGATAGGAGTTATCTATGAGAATGGACTTCAGTAGATTGAGAGATTCTTCTTTGTACAGCAGGTGTGTCAACATGTGTACTCTAAGACTGAGGGCTTGTATCAGGGTAAGTTTATATCTGATTGGGTGTGTCGAATGGTAATTTAAGAAACGGTTGCTAGCCATTTCTTTTCTGTACCAGGTAGTGACTAATCTGTTATTTGGTGTGCGAATAATTCACATATTTAAACAATAGTGTTCTTACAGTTTTTCTTATATTTTTTTGTTTCGTTTCTCTCATTTAGTTGTTAATCTTTAAGAGCGTAGGCGCAAAATTTCGGGCCAATGCTTTTTAAATGCATTCATTTTTTTCGAATCCTAAGAAAACTAACAAATATTTTTGAAAAATTCAAACGCAGAATGAAAGATTACATTATTACCGAGGGCCGAAAATCCCTTAGAATAAACAAAAATTTTTTTGAATGAGATATTTGAAATTAAAAATCACACTAAATTTTCTCTTCTTTTTCACCCCTGTAATTTATTAAAATACACATTATAGAAGTTTACAGGGACTTTCGGCCCTCAGTAATAATATATTCTTTCATTATGCGTTTAAATTTTTTAAAAATACTTATTAGTTTTCTCAGGATTCGAAAAAAATCATTTAAAAAGCATTGACCCAAAATTTTGCGCCTACGCTCTTAATGTTAAGTTCTAAAAAACCTACAAATTGTTTTTGTAAGTAAGAACTCTGTTGGTTGTTTACTTATATTCTAAAATCTTTTTTTTTTGTAGTGAACTGAAGATGCTTTTAAAAATAAAAGCGAAACGTATAAGAATAAATCAATAAAGACGACTTTTGTTTGCCAATTATTGACCGATTAAACCTCTGCTATTCAACCATCGAATATATTTTAAATATTTGGTATCTTTACGTCTCTGGTAAGTGCTGGGTGGATTAAGTAGCTCAGTAAATGCCGGTGTCGGTCCCAAGCCCGAATAAAGGAGGAGGGTTGCGGCGATGGGCTAGCAACTCGTCCCTTGTCAAAAGAAATAAATACTAAAAATTTCGACCAAAAGCCTCAGAATACAAAGAATGGATTGGCTACATGGAATGTACAAGTACTTAGAACGAAACAAGCAGAAGTATTCAAAGAATTAGCGGAAAGAAAAATAGATATATGTATTCTCATCGAGACCTAGAAAAAGGGAAAAAGAAATGAAGAAATAGGAGAATATATACATATGTACAGTGGAATGAGTAAAAAGAGCTAAGAGAGGAGTCTTTATTGCCATTCGAAAAATCTTAAAAACAATATTAAATCGTGGACTAAATAAATGAATAACTGCTAATAGTGGAAATAAAAAAGAATGGGCACAACATCTTAATTGTCGGAGTGTATGCCTCAAATGAAGATGCAGATCCAGAAAGTAAAGACGATTTCTTCAACAAGATGAATGAAATACTCTCTAAAGTTAATAAAAAAACTGTGAAATCTTTATACTAGGAGATTTAAACGGCAGAGTAGGGAGAGAAGAAAATATCAGAGTTGTAGGAAGATATTGGGAACAAATAACCAATGACAACGAAATACGTCTTAGAGATTTTTGTGAAACAATGTTTCTCAAAATTATGAATGGATTTTTTCAACATAGAGACATCCACAAATTTACATGGATACAACCTACTAGGAATCTGCGCTCGATAATCGACTATGTAATTCAACGTCAAACTTCCCAGCTAAAAACAATTGACGTAAGTGTATACCGTGGATCAGAATGTGGATCCGACCATCGTTTGCTTATGGCCAACGTGATAGTTAACTATCGCAAAAACATTCAGGTACAGAAATATATAGAAAAGGGACAAGAAGTAATATCCCCAAAATATAACCTAGAAATATTAAAAGAAGATTCCACCAAATTTATTTACAAATTACGACTGGCCACAAAATTGCAAAATGTGTCTCGAGAAAATATATCAGCGGAAGAATTATACCAGCAACTTAAAAAATGCATTCATGATTCTGCAAGTAAAACTTTGAGTTATAAAGACAAACATGAAACAAAAAATCAATAATGGTGGTCGGAGAATATGCAAACGTTAGTAAACAAGAAGAAAACTGCTTATCAGAAATGGATGTCAACGAGAAAGGAGGAAGATTACAAGATATATAAAAAATGAAATCGAGATGTAAAAAGAAGTAGTAAAAGTAAAAATGAAAATATGTGCAAAGGTGGGTATATGGGTGGAACAAGAGTTGGGCAAGTATGGAAGGTGATAAAGTCTCTCCGGGGGAAAGGAAAAATCTAACTTACAGTTAATAGATCTGAAACAGTGGAAATACTATTATGAGGTCTTACTAACAGAGGATAGATGTAAATTCCAAGAGATCGAAATGGAAGAAATATCCGAACATACACAAATAATTGAGATAACAACCGGAGAGTTAAGCGATCCCTCAAAAGATCGAAAAACGGTAAACCAGCAGGACCTGGAGACATCCCAATTGAGTTGGTAAAGTATGAACCAAAAATATTACTTGAGATTTAATTAAAAATCCTTTGTAATAGGTATATTTTAGGCCCAAACGGGCTAAGTTAAAAAGACAAAACGTTTTCGGAAACCATGTTCCATCATCAGTGTCTAGGAGTACATGAATGAAGCCACCAAGATTAAATATGTGGGTAAAAACCCGATTACATATGTTTAATTACATTTAGTTTTAAAATAATGTTGTAATGATAAAGGATTACAGAGTTACCGATGGATTTGGTAACATGGCGACATATGACTCCACGTTGAAGTTGCTAGTCCTGAGACGGTATGTCTTCGAGGACTGTATGAGTTGCACTGTATGAGTTAGTATTTATGACATTTTAGACTGTATGAGTTAGTATTTATGACATTTTAGGCTGGTTGTAGCTATTCTATTTTTGTTTATAAATTCAATTTTTTTTTCTTAAGAAACTTTATCTAAATTTTTCAGAGAAACATTTATTAGAATAAGGCATTTTTTTATTAATATTTTTTGTATTTATTATGTAAGCAGTAGTTTTATATAAAAAACTAATTTTATTTGGTGAGTTAACAAAAAATTTTTTATTTCTAGTTCAACTTTGTAAGACATTTTATATTTTTTAGAAGCTCTTGATAAAAATTGTAATTACAATTGAAAGCTCGAGTAAAAAATAGTCAACAAATACCCCCTTTTATTGACTCCAACCCATCAAAAACAGTGTTATATTTTTTCCAAACGAGTCACAAGTACTTCTATTTTCTTACTCTTATATATATATATATATATATATATATATATATATATATATATATATATATATATATATATATATAATTATTACTCGTATACATTTATTCAAAACTTGTTTTAAATAGAAGATATAAACAACTTACCAGTGTTGGATGATTGTTCTGGTATGCCAAAAGTGTGATCGCCAATGTCCAAGTTATAAGAAATGGGATAATTATATTTAAAAAAGTTATTATACTGATCGAGATTTTCTTCAAAATTAAAGTCTAGTAAGTCTATACTTCGTGCAATTTTCTTTGACGTTTGTGGCTTACTTCCTATTAATTTCAATCTTGAAATAGGAGAACACTCAACAAAAGCAGTAAGTGATACCCATAGGGTAAGGATTCCAATTATTATCTAAAACATTAAATAAAGTAATCATTTGGTATATTTACAATATTTGTATTATATACTGAGTGATATAGAAAAAAAAAAACAACCAGTAATACTGAATTCATTACAACTAACTTCTAAGAACATGTTTGTTAAAGTTAGAACAAATCAGTTTTGCAAAAAAAAACAATCAGTTTTGTAATATCATCTGTGCTCACAAAAATAGTAAGTAAACACTTGTGTGTTTTACAGACACAATTGACATTTTATGATAGTATAATGCGTTGTGAAGAGTTGCTTTAATCTGTTCATTATGCGTACAGTGAGAAGAGCAAATTTTCAACAGATTACCGAGTGTAATGATGGGCTTACGTGAAGCTATTTGTCCTTACATAGAAATAACCACGCTAGTACACAAAAGTATAAATACGATGATGGTTTGTTGTCGGGAATGTTGTCAGGAAGGCAATTCACAAAACATATCTCTAAGATCACACCAAGACCACAGCTTTAGGCTTTTGTCTCTAAAGTGGCGGCCACAACGGCGCACTGCACATCGCACTGCACCTAGGCTTAACCAAAGCCTGACTGAATCAAAGTAAATACAAGCATTGTCGTAAATGCACGTGGCCAGTTTCTTCCTTCGTACATCGCTGGACACCAATGCTTCGCCTACGTAAATTGAGCTTAATATTGTCTGATCTTCGCACATCGCACAATAATTATTCTAGGGATGGATAAAGACAAATTAATTAGTTGTGTGGTTATGCATGTACCAATCTGGAACATAAAAAGCAAAAGCCACCACAATAGTTTGGTTTTATCAAAATGTGGAAAGGCGTGGCAAAGGAATGAGAAAAAACAAGTGAATAAAACAATAAAAATGTATAATAAATTATATTTTAATGACTACAGAAATAAGTTTTAAAGTTTTGGTATTGATTTTGCTTCATTATTGAGCCTTCCAGGGGGAACCTATTTTTTTTCATTATCTACGTTTTTATGTCGTAAATTTATTTTAATTTTACTAATATAGTTTTATATTTTTAGAAAACACTGAGTCAGGAAACGATCCACACGGATATGTGTCGTCCAGTGATAAATTCGTTCCTTTAGGTACGGGCTATTCAGATGAATCAGACTACCATGAAGACGTCACAAACAAAATGTTTTCCAAAAAAATACACGATGCAAAACGAAACATCTTTTCTGAAAAACTTTCTAACAAAAATATGTTAAATGAAGAAGAGAAGAAGAAAAGAAACAAAATATGCAGAATATAGAAAACCAAGCAGAAGTGAATACCGAAAATAACTTCATTCATTATCATTACAAAAGTACAACGAAGGAATAATTAATGAAAACGGCGAAGCACTAATAGACTTTTGCGCTAGAAATGAAATGAGAATCAACAATACATAGTTTCCTCATAAAGACCAATATAAATACACTTCTAACAATAATCGAGGCCAGCGATCAGTGATAGATTTTATAATCACAAATCGAGCGATAACTCCGTCACAAGTACTTGATGTCAGAGCACTAACATCTGCTAACCTGGGGACTGATCATAACCTTGTTTTATGCAAGATGCTACTAGAAAAACATAATATAGAGTCGCTAGCAACAGAGAGTACAAAACTGCTTTATGAGAACAGAATTACCAGCAAACTAAAAGAGATCGACTTAAAACCCGAATGGGGAGTAGAAGATACTTGGCAAAAAATTAAGAAATGCATCAACGAAGCAGCAGAAGAAGCGATTGGAAAGCAGAAAATTAACACGAGAGCGACAAACCACACCAAACCGTGGTTTTGCCAAGATGTAAAAGAACTCTCTGAATTAAAACGCAAATGCTACCTGAGATATAAAAGCACGCAATCGGAAGAAGCTCATGCAGAATATGTCCAAATAAGAAACGAAGTAAACGCCAGAATAAAATCAATCAAAAGAGAACTTTGGGCCAAATTCACTTGCGACATGGACTACGACCTATATGGTGCCCAAAAGAAAGTATGGAAAATGCTCCGCAACAGGAAAAAACCAGTTAACGAGTTCGTGCAGACCAAAGGAGTACCTATAGATGCAATTCAGATATCTGGGCATAGATATATCAAGCACCCACGACCCAGTAAAGGACCTGAGGAGTCAGATCAACAAAGCATCTGCACTGTCAGGATGTCTGCGGGAGATAGTCTGGTCAAATTCGTATATGCGCACAGATAGTAAAATTAGAATCTATAAGACTTGCATACGACCGATCATGACATATGGCATAGAAGTGCGCGAAGATACCAACAAAACGAAACATATACTAAGGGTTGCCGAAATGAAAACCCTAAGAACAATAATGGGGAAAACAAGAAGAGACAGAGTGAGAAATACAAACATTAGAGAGCAGTGCAAAATTCAAGATATTGTAAGATGGGGAAGGCAGCGCAAGATGATGTGGTACAACCATGTAAGACGAATGGATGAGAATAGACTCCCAAAAATTGCCCTAGAAAATAATCCGCCCGGTTCAAGACCCCCGGAAGACCACCTTAAAGATGGAGGGATAGTTGGCAATCTACCTCCCAAGAAATTAACCTGAGGCAGCTTCAGAATTAAACAGATCGAAAGATCTACAAAAAGTAGAAGAAGAAGAAGAAGATTATCATTACCAACTTAAATCTCTCGAAAGTTATGTTTCATTCCTTCCTTGTCAATTATTGTATGATGTAAAACAAAGATAGCGTTAACGATTTTATCTGCAAGGTCTATATTAGTTAATATACTTAGGTTTATCCAAAATTTGCCATTTTGACCTGAGAATTCCAAAAGTACATTCTACAGTTCTTCTTGCTCGTGATAGACGTTAATGGATAAGCTTCGTCAGCAATTATTATATATGGCATAATTAAGGCTGAGTCAGGAAGAGCACTGTCTTCAAGCAAGTTAAAAGTGCCATTAGCTAGCTGTTTGTATAAAGCTGATGCTTTAAATGTGCCGCCGTCGCTTTGTTTGCCGTAACCACCTACATCAATATTTACAAATTTATAGTTTGCATCTTCAAGAGCTTGAAGCACAATAGAGAAAAATCCTTTATAGTTATAAAACAGAGAACCAGAATTACTTGGACATTGCACACGAATATATTTACCGTCTAGCGCTATTGCAAAGTTCATAAAAATCTTTTTCAATTTTATAAAAATCTCTTTAAGAAGGAATAGGCATATGAGATTCGCATAACTAGTCCCAAATATATTCGGAAATTTGTGAAATAATATTACTGTAGTTTTACCCATACGAAATGAGAAGGCCAAACTTCTAAATAACATTCCGGTAGATGAATACCTTTAAATAAAATATTTTCTTTAATAAATTATGTCTTCACTTAATTAAGTTTTATACAAACATCTTTATTGGTACTAAGAATATAAAAAAGAATTTTAGATCAAATTAAGAGAACCATACAAGTCGTATTAATTCGTAATTTTTTTTCCTTTGCAGTGACGATTGCTATAGGGCAGTGGAAAAGGTTTAGAGAGACATTGATAAAAAAGCTTGCTGACATACCAATAAAACATTCCGGAGATGAAGTTGAAGAAGATGATAATGAACACTCAAACTGGCCATATTTTGAATCTGTATTGTTTTTAAAGGATTTATGATAGCTAGAAATAGTACAGGAAATTTTCCTACACAAGAAGACGAAATCTGAACATTGTCATCAAAAGGTCGTGATGATGAAGGTGAGACGCCAAATATAAGTGAAGTTACCAGGAATTAATCGCAAACTACAGCAGATTTCAGTGCCACCTGCACACACATCTTCAGTCGCGCCATATATAAAGGCTTAAATGTCGAAAAGAAATGATCCGACTGCATATTCGTTCTTAAAAACAAAACAGGAAAAAAAATTACCTAAAAAGAAAGAAAGAAAATAGATAAAAGAAAATATAGAAATACACGAAAATAAAGCATTTTACCGCATGTAAAAGCATTGACTCCAAAACGAAAGATAAAGTTTCGTATTACATTACTGCAATTATTGGATGACGAAATTCCGTCCACCATACAATCTAATGGCCCACAAAATACTGCTCAGGTAAATGTGGATTATCACGATGTTCAATCGCCATCTGTAATGTCACCGATTAGTTCACTTGCAAGCATCCCTCAAAATACACAATACGTCTTCATAATGCCTCAGAATATTTAACGGCCCATCCATCATGAAAATTCCAAAAGTATTTAATTAAACACCAGTACAGAAACTGGTCAATCCATGAGAGTTTCTGGAGGCAATATGGGAACTCATCATCAAGCTCCGTCAGAAAACTTGCATTTTCAGCGCCAAATGTTTTTGATGACATGCACCTTTCACACTAATTTGTATTACTTTTTTTCATTAAAACATTTGTTGAAAATATCTTTCTTCCGCTGATATGGGTTGGACATGACAATTCTTCCAAGTGATATTTATTTTTCCTTCAATTTTCTTTAAAATATAATCAAACGTATTTGGACTCATTCTCATGTATTCAAAAATGCGCTTAGAATCTTTTCTAAGGTCTTTATGAAGGTGGTGAAATTCGCCATAGTAAATTCGCTTCTTATTAAAATTTAAATTTAAAACCATGCTTTCTTCGTCCGATAAAAAGGATGACGACAACATGATTAAAAAAACAGAATAAATGTGCGGTGCATTGTGCATCAATATGGCCACTAATGTGTAAAGCAAAGGCTCAGCTAGGTGCAGGATATGGTCCTGTTCGTTGTACTATGCGATGTGCGGTGCGCCGTTGTGGCCGACCTCTTAGGGAACGCTTTACACCTACAAGGTCAATTGCAAACTAACCGTTTGAAAAGCATGGAAGATCTATTACACTGCAAATTAATTATCGCTGGATCAGAAGTTTGGCATTTATTTTATTCTTCTTCTTTAAGTTCCATCTTCTATCGAAGGTTGGAAATCATCATGGCTATGCGGACTCTGTTGACTGCCGCTCTAAAAAGTTCTGCACTACTGCATTCAAACCATTCCCTTAAGTTCTTAAGCCAGGATATTCTTCGTCTTCCCACATTTCGCTTTCCTCGGATTTTGCCCTGCATAATAAGTTGTAATAATGCATATTTTTGCCCTCTCATCACATGTCCCAAGTACTCAAGTTTTCGTCTTTTAATTGTTAATATTATTTCCGCCTCATTTCCTATCCTTCTAATTACTTCCATGTTTGATATTCTTTGAATCCATGATATTCGTAGGATTCTTCTGTAACACCAAAATTCAAAGGCGGCCAGCTTATTCAGATGAACTTGTTTGAGTGTCCAAGCTTCCAGACCATAAAGAAGAGTAGAGAACACGTAACATCGAAGCATTCTCAGGCGTAGTTCTAACCTTATATCCCGACAACAAAGAAACTTTTTAAGTTTAATAAATGATGCACGTGCCACTTCAATACGTGTCTTAATTTCTTTGGTTTGGTCTACATCTGATGTTATCCATGTTCCTAAATATTTATAGTTATTAACCTTCTCAATTGCAGTATTTTCAATAGTCAATTGGATATTTGCATGTGCAGATTTAGTCATGATCATGCATTTAGTTTTCTTTAAATTTATCTTCAGTCCGTACTCATGACAGCGTTCATTAAGGCGTTGCATTAGGTTCTGTAAATCATTATTGTTATCTGTAATTATTACTGTATCGTCTGCAAAACGTAAGTTATTCAAAACTTCTCCATTGATAGATATACCTTCTATTGAGTCTGAGAGCGCTTCTTGAAATACCGCTTCACTGTAGACATTGAAAAGTAGTGGGGACAGCACGCAACCCTGGCGGACTTTATTTTATACCGACCCCGATTTGTCCTTTCTGGACTGGCATGGTGCAGACAATAGCTGAACTGGGACCTTGAATGAAATACCATTGGCTTTAGTGATAAATAAAGATTCTTTTTGGATATGCATATTGGCTGTGCAAGAATGAGAGAATCGTTAATTGAGCTTCCTTTGATTTGAATACCATAATTCTCATCATGGCTTTATTCAAAATATATTCTGAGTACCTATATGTTAGAAAAGGTTGGTGAGAGCACACAACACTGTCAAACTCCTATCTTTATTTCTATACTTCGGTTTTCTTTTCGTGCATTTGTACTAGAGATTTTTGACCGTAATAGAGATTGAAAATAATTACGTACAAACAACTCTTCTCGAGTACTTAAGCCATTTCGATACCCAAACTGAGTATCACTCGTACCTAAGTTCTGAAGCTAATATTAGATATTGTTACGAAAATGCATTCGACGTAGCCCATATAACGGTTGCATTGCGAGACGACGAGAAGCTTTCAGATGAGTCGAGCGTGGGAGAGATTAATCCGTCAAACAAAAGAATTAGAGGTGGGCTACTCCAGAATATTCTAGTACATAATAACTTTTATACATAAGCAGTGCAAATTGTAATCACTATCTTAAATTAGAAGTACGATTTTGCCCCGTGAGACAAACAACCTTCATTAATAACCAATAGCAGCCTCAACAGCTACAAGACTCCCAAGCAGATGATCCATGTATAAAAAGAGTATTGGATTGGATGCGTCGAAGTGAAAGACCTTCTTGGCAAAACATTAGTGCATGTAGTCCAGAAGTCAAGTGTTACTGGAGCCAATGGAAATGCCTAGCGCTAAAAGATGATCTTCTGTATAGAACCTTTGAGAACGATGATGGTACAGAATCTAGGCTTTAGTTGATAGTACCTAAAAGTAAAGTGTCAGAAGTATTGCGTCAGTTGCATCACGGTGCATCTGGTGGATACTTAGGTATTACGAAGACTTTGCAAAAGGTTCGAGAACGGTTCTATTCGGTGAACTGTAAAGATGATGTAAGAAGATCGTGCCGGAAATGTGAACTGTGTGCAACCAGTAATGATCCAGTTGGTAAAAAGAGGGCAGCTATGAAACAGTACAATCTTGGTAGTCCTATGAAAAGAGTAGCAATTGACAGTGCAGGTCGACTTCCAGAGAAGAATGATGGAAATAAATATATCCTCGTAGCCATGGATTATTTTACAAAATGGACTGAGGCCTATGCGATACCAAATCAAGAAGCTGCTACCGTTGCAGAGGTACTTGTTAGAGAATTCTTAAGCCTCTTTGGTGTTCCCTTGGAGATCCACTCAGACCAAGGGCGAAACTTCGAGTCAACCCTTTTCCAAAACGTTTGTAAATTGATTGGTGTCAATAAGACCAGAACGACACCCCTGCATCCTCATTCAGATGGAATGGTCGAGAGGATGAACCCAACGATGGGTAAACACCTGTCCAAAGTTGTATCAGAACATCAAAGGTAAACCAAAAGTAGTTCACATAAATCGCCTTGCACCTTATGCTGGCTCAATGAAACAGAAGAAGTACGAACCCTTCAACATGAGATCAAAGATGACCGGCGACCAAATTTTAATAAATTTTAAGTCAAATTACGGAGAGAGAAAGAGTGCTAGATTCGGCGTGACCACAGAAGTTCAGCAGAATTTTTTTAGTGTTCCGCATAACGTATCTCTAGCATACTGTGTTACATAAGATCTTGAGATGACTAAATGAATCTCATCCGTATTTTATAAGAAGTTCGGTAGTTTGGACGAGTTAAAAAACCAGCAGCCTAAAGTTGGAAGAGTACTGAGATTAGAAGATGGTTCTCAATCTTTGTTGTATATGGTGACTAGGATGTCGTATACAGACAGGGCAAGCTACGAGGATATATGGCGTACGAATTACTGTGTGTTGCATTAACCCGATGAGATCGTGTCCTTCAAAGTCAGTAGACTGTAAGAAAATACAGTTTTACGAACATTCATTCGACGTAGCCCATATAACGATTGCATCGCAACACGACAAGAAGCTTCCAGATAAATCGAGCGCGGGAGAGATCGATCCGTCAAACAAACGAATTAGGGGTGGACTACTCCAGAATATTCTAGTACATAATAATTATTATATATAAGTAGTTCCGATATTAGCTAAGTTAGTTGATAAGATATTTTCGTGCTTAAACTTATAAATAAATATATTTATATAAATTAAGAACCGTTCGTTTTATTTAAAAACGGTACAGTATTAAAAAATAAAAAATGTATTGTAAAGTACTTTATTGTTCATCTCCTTAAGATATAAAATAGATTTTAAGGTCGTTTAAGGGTCCATCATAAAACTAACAAAATTTTAGATATTTATTTTAGCTTAAAACTCGTAAATATTTTGTTTCATCTAATGGTATAATCCCTGTATAAAAACGAATAAAGAAGAACTCTTTACATAATAGAGACTATTATAATAGTTTGTTAGATTTATGTAAACAATAAACTAGGCGAAAGATTAAATTTTATGCTCCGTATGGAATAACGTCGAAACTGTAGTATTTTGCGAACATTGCAATATTTACATAAATCAATACAACCAATAAATGTTTGTTCTGTCAAAAGGGGAAACTAAACCGTAAATTGTAAATGTGAATGTGAAGTGCTCGATGCTTGTCATTTTTTAGTGAAGTATACTTACCTTTTATAGTTAGACCAAAGAAATTGGCAAATAAAAAGCCTTTTTCGTGACACTCTTAGATACAGGTACTCTTTTGAACAACTGCTCCTGATAAATTTTGTAATAATAATATGTAATAAACAAAATATGCAAACTATTAAACTCCTTTTTTATTTATAAACAATATAGAGTGTGGAAACCACTTATGGAATAAAATTGTTTGTGTCCTTATTTTAGAAAATAATAAAAACGTTGAGATACCTTAACTTTTAAATTTAAATGGTCGCTTTTTATACATAAATTTAAATTTACGCAATTTAAATGATCCACGTAAGTCTGGCATATTCCATAATCTCTATTTTAAATGAAACTCCCCATATATTTTGATGTTTTGAAAAGCTCCTTAACAACCTGATCTCAACGAACTATATCATGTAGGGTCCATTATAAATAATACAAGGTGAAATTTTGAAATTAAGTATAATTTTCTTCAAGACAATTAGGCAATTCATAGAATACCCGCGGCAATTGACTGGATTACATTAAAATAAATTCTCAAAATGTTCTCCACCTTGTTGTTGACAATAACACAGTCTCGTATAAAACTCGTTCCGAACTTTATTTAAAGTTTGAAGTGAAATATTCCGTATTTCTGTAGTTATCCTTCTTTTGAGGTTTTCAATGCTATTTGGTTGTGTTGTGTTGCATATACTTTGTTCTCGAGATAATCCCACAGAAAAAATCCAAAGGCATAAGATCTGGCGACTTAATAGTACCCCTGCACAAAAGTCAATTTATATGGATGAAGTTTTTCTTCACGGAGACACCGTAGGACAGTGTGTGACTGACATTATTTTGACGTGCAATTTGACGTGAACTTGACGTTGGATTCTCTGCGACACTTAACAAAATATCCCCTTTCACCTCATATTCAATGAAGTTCGGTTTTCTTTTTAATGGTTTGACATATCCAAGTTCTTTGACATATTCTTCGATAGGTATCAGTTAAATCTTTAATTTTTTTTTCTGCAAGAAATCAGTTTTGATTTCATTAGGAATTTATTATTTTAATGCAAAATGTCAACATACCAATAACTGATTGATAACAATCCGCATTATTTACCGATAATTTTAATTAGCAGACTATCTAGATAGTTTTTATCTATTCTTCTTCTTCTTCTTCTTCTACTTTTTGTAGATCTTTCGATCTGTTTAATTCTGAAGCTGCCTCTGGTTAATTTCTTGGGAGGTAGATTGCCAACTATCCCTCCATTTTTTAGGTGGTCTTCCGGGGGGTCTTGAACCGGGCGGATTGTTTTCTAGGGCAATTTTTGGGAGTCTATTCTCATCCATTCGTCTTACATGGTTGTACCACATCCTCTTGCGCTGCCTTCCCCATCTTACAATATCTTGAATTTTGCACTGCTCTCTAATGTTTGTATTTCTCACTCTGTCTCTTCTTGTTTTCCTCATTATTGTTCTTAGGGTTTTCATTTCGGCAACCCTTAGCATCTGTTTCGTTTTGTTGGTATCTTCCCGCACTTCTATGCCATATGTCATGATCGGTCGTATGCAAGTCTTATAAATTCTAATTTTACTATCTGTGCGCATATACGGATTTGACCAGACTATCTCCCGCAGACATCCTGACAGTGCAGATGCTTTGTTGATCTGACTTCTCAGGTCCTTTACTGGGTCGTGGGTGCTTGATATATCTATGCCCAGATATCTGAATTGCATCACCTGTTCTATGGGGTTGTCCTCAACCACTAACTTACATCTGAGCGGATCTTTTGCTATTGTCATACATTTAGTTTTGTTGGTAGAGATGTTCATATTTAGTAGTCGGCTTGTTTCAAAGAACTGAAAGAGCTGCCTTTGAAGATCATCTTCTGATTCGGCAATAATTGCTGCATGGTCTGCGTAACACACCATACCAATTCTTTTGTTGCCCATTCTATATCCGAGATTAAGAGATGTTACTTTGTTGATAATTTTGCCCATGAGAAGATTAAACAAGAAGGGGCTTAAACTGTCGCCTTGTCTAATTCCTCCCGGTGTTGAAATATTTTCAGTGAATTCGTCTCCTGCTCTAACTTTGGTTACGTTGTTGTTATTTAGGTTATGGAGTATCTTTGTTATATTGGTCGGTGTTTCATTTTCTAGTAATATATTTAGAATGTCTCCCAGGCGAACTCTGTCAAATGCCTTCATCAAATCAATGAAGCAAATATACGCTGGCATGCCGAACTCTATAGCTTTTTCTTTTATTTGTTTTATTATAAATGCTGCGTCTGTTATAGACCGCGCTTTTGTAAAACCTTGTTGTTCTTCAGCATTAGTGATTTGCTTTTCCAATTTGTCCTTGAGAATACCCGTGAAAAGTTTCATTGTTGCATTTAAGAGGGTTATTTAGGGGACACGGAAGGAGCCTCCACGAGATCAATAGTGCCACATCAACTGCAAAAGAAACACTATTGACGGCGTCCCCTGGAAACGTCTACTAGTAGACGGCTAATCCTTCCAACACCGGACCAAACCAAATCCGATGGCAAAGATCAAGCCACAACGGTTCTTCTCAGAGCCAACACTGACAGTAGCGAGCATAAATATCGAGGGCATCACTACAGCCAAACAAGACATTTTATCAGAATTCTGCATGAACACGAAATGTGAGGTATTGTGCATCCAGGAAACCCACAGAGACCTAACTGCAGCGAGACCGAAAGTCTCTGGTATGAAACTGATTGCGGAGATACCACACAATAAGCATGGGAGCGCGATATTTGTGAGAACTCAAACCATAGTCTCATCTGTGGAAACAACAAATGTACACGGTATAGAGATAATAACCACTGAGATCGGAAAATGCACAATAACCTCGGTATACAAGCCCCAAACCAGCCTTTTATATTTTCACCCCCAACTAATTTTCAATCACAAGCCAATCAGCTTGTACTGGGAGACTTTAACAGTCACAGTTTACTCTGGGGCTATGCAAATTCGGACGCAAATGGAGACGCAGTAGAAGCATGGGCCGAAACGAGTGGCCTCACGTTAATCCATGATCCTAAACTTCCACCATCTTTTCGTAGCAAAGTTTGGAAAAGAGGATATAACCCGGATATCTGTTTTTCAAGCAACAACCTCGAAGACCGATGCACCAAAGTAGTATATGGCCCCATACCAAAAACTCAGCATAGACCAATTGGTATAAATATCTTCCCAATTGTCAGACCACAAGCTATTCCATTCAGAAGGAGATTTAACTTCAAAAAGGCAAACTGGCAAAAGTATGCAGACATGCTAGATTTTGAACTACTACGCCTTGAACCAAAAGTAGAGAACTACGAAAAATTCGTAGAGGTACTCAAAAATGTGTCTAGAAAAACTATCCCTAGAGGATGTAGACAACAATACGTTCCCGGGATGTCCAGCGAGTCCAAAGAACTAATGAGTACATACGAAACCCTCTATTCCACTGACCCTTTTAGCCAAGAAACGGTTGACTGCGGAGCAGTACTACTCCAACAGCTAAGTCAAGCCAGACAGGAAAAGTGGATTGAGACCCTGGAAAAAATGGACATGACACATAGTAGCAAAATAGCATGGAACCTTGTAAAAAAACTCAGCGGTGATCCAAAAGAACATAAACCACCTTGCAAGGTTACAGCAAACCAAGTCGCTACTCAACTCCTTACGAATGGAAGAACTACGAACCGATATAAGGACCCAAACACTAGGAGAAGATTGGATTCGGAGACAAACCACCTAGGAACTCCTTTTACTCTAAAAGAACTTCACGACGGTCTGAACAGGTTAAAAAACGGGAAAGCTGCAGGTGTGGATGATATATGCAGTGAACAAATAAAGCATTTAGGCCAAGGAGCAAAAAACTGGATCTTGCAATTTTATAACACGTGCTGCAAAACCTGCAAAATTCCAAAATCATGGAGGAAATCTAAAGTAATAGCCTTGTTAAAACCAGGAAAGGATCCAGAAGACCCCAGTAGCTACAGACCTATTTCGCTATTGTGTCACTTTTTTAAACTATACGAGAGACTCATACTCGCCAGAATAGAAAAAAATGTCGACAAGCACCTCATCCCACAACAAGGAGGATTCAGACCTGGCAAATCTTGCACCGGTCAAGTCCTCGCATTAACAGAACACATTGAAGAGGGTTTTGAAGAAAAACTTATAACAGGGGCTGCTTTTGTAGATCTGACAGCAGCCTATGACACAGTAAGGCACAAAACATTGCTCCGCAAATTATACGATACTCTCAATGACCACCATCTGGGAAAGGTCGTATATTCCTTACTGCAAAATAGACGTTTTTTCGTTATGCTGGAGGGTAAAGTAAGTAGGTGGAGAGTTCAAAAAAACGGCCTCCCACAGGGAAGTGTTTTAGCACCAATGCTCTTCAATATATACACAAACGATCAACCTACTCCGACCGAAACCAAGCACTTCCTCTATGCTGACGATCTTGCAATATGTGCTCAAGGAAATAGTTTTAAAGAAGTGGAGGAGAAACTCGAAACTGTCTTAAAAACAATGACAGCGTACTACCTGCAGAATTCTCTGAGACCCAATCCCTCTAAAACCCAAGTCTGCGCTTTCCACCTTCGCACAAAGGAAGCCAAGCGAAAACTCCAAATTGTGTGGAATGGTAATACATTAGAACACACAAACCAACCTATATATCTTGGAGTAACTCTAGACCGGTCCCTCACCTACAGACAACATTGCATAAAAACAAGAGGGAAAGTAACAACTAGGAACAGCATACTCAGAAAGCTAACGGGAAGTAAATGGGGCGCACGTCCTGGCGTTTTAAGAACAACGGCACAGGCACTGTGTTTCTCAACTGCTGAATATGCATGCCCCGTTTGGAGCAGATCTGTCCACACCAAACAAGTTGATACTGCGCTAAATGAGACATGCAGGATAGTAACAGGGTGCATGAAACCAACGCCACTTTCAAATCTATATAGAGCAGCGGGTTTTGCAGAACCCTCAACACGCAGAGGCGCTGCAGAACACATAGAGAAAATTAAACAGATCGCGGACGATCGGCATGCCCTGTACAAAACTCGAACACCACGAAAGCGACTAAAATCTAGGAAAAGCTTCCTTGGAACAGTGAAGGATGAACCGCCTGAGTATTTTCCACTTCCCCAGGTTCAATGGGCCGGCCAGACCCTAGACTTTAAAACGTGGAAAACCTTAAATAGGATAAGAACGGGGGTTGCTACAGTAAAATCAAACATGGCAAAATGGGGAAAAATAAACCAAGATGATGTGAACTGTGACTGTGGAGAAACACAGAATATGGAACATCTTCTTACATGCAGAAACTGTCCTCATCGATGTACCCTTGAAGATTTGTGGCTCGCCAACAAAGATGGAACCGACGTAGCCCGATACTGGGCCGAAATTTTATGAATGACATGTCCGGACACGATAAAGTAAGTAAGAGGGTTATTCCTCTATAGTTTTGTGGGCAGATTTTTTGTCCTTTTTTAAATATGGGGATTGTGATACTATTATGCCATTCCTCTGGTGTTTCTGTTTTGTTTAATATTTTGTTAAATAGTTGTGGCCAGTTTACTTGCAAGTTCCGGGCCTCCATATTTTAAAAGTTCATTGGGTATACCATCCGTTCCCGGTGATTTTCTGTTTTTTAGCTTTTTGATCTTTGCTTCTACTTTTTCGTCATTGATTGTAGCACTCACATCTGTTTGACCTTCGTCTATATTCAGCGTTTCTTCAGCATCATATAGCTCTTTAAAATGCTGTTGCCATGTCTCTATAAGTACTCCTTTGGTCTGCATGAACTCGTTAACTGGTTTTTTCCTGTTGCGGAGCATTTTCCATACTTTCTTTTGGGCACCATATAGGTCGTAGACCATGTCGCAATGGTCGCAGTGGCCCAATGTTCTCTTTTGATTGATTTTATTCTGGCGTTTACTTCGTTTCTTATTTGGACATATTCTGCATGAGCTTCTTCCGATTGCGTGCTTTTATATCTTAGGTAGCATTTGCGTTTTAATTCAGAGAGTTCTTTTACCTCTTGGCAAAACCACGGTTTGGTGTGGTTTGTCGTTCTCGTGTTAATTTTCGGCTTTCCAATCGCTTCTTCTGCTGCTTCGTTGATGCATTTCTTAATTTTTTGCCAAGTATCTTCTACTCCCCATTCGGGTTTTAAGTCGATCTCTTTTAGTTTGCTGGTAATCCTATTCTCATAAAGCAGTTTTGTACTCTCTGTTGCTAGCGACTCTATATTATGTTTTTCGATTAACATTGGGGGTTTTCTGTTTCGTTGCGGACGTTCTAGTAGTATCTTGCATAAAACAAGGTTATGATCAGTCCCCAGGTTAGCAGATGTTAGTGCTCTGACATCAAGTACTTGTGACGGAGTTATCGCTCGATTTGTGATTATAAAATCTATCATTGATCACTGGCCTCGATTATTGTTAAAAGTGTATTTATGTTGGTCTTTATGAGGAAAGTATGTATTATTGATTCTCATTTCATTTCTAGCGCAAAAGTCTATTAGTGCTTCGCCGTTTTCATTAATTATTTCTTCGTTGTACTTTTGTTTTATACCTGGTATGACAACGTTTCCGATCCGTGCATTAAGATCCCCGAGTACGATAATTTTGTGTTTTCTTATTAATGTTAACTACGACGTTTTGTAGTTGCTGATAGAAATTTTCAGTTTCTGCTGTGGGCTTAGATATGTCTGGGGCATACGTGCTTATCAGGTGTGTTGTGATGTTACGTACCCTCCTCCTTTATCCGGGCTTGGGACCGGCAGTGTCATCCGATGAGCTACTCAATCCACCCATCAGACAACCTAGGCGGAGTTTTATCTATTCATGACAAAAAATGTTAACACGGTTACTAAACAGAAATTTTCCCCAATATACTGACCTTAGAGTAGAAATGTATTGTCAGTGTTTAGCTAATTTAAAATAATACCATAACACATGATAAATTATTAATTTCAAAATTTCACCTTGTATTATTCATTATAGACCCTACATGATAAAGTTCGTTGAAATCAGGTTGTTAATAATCTTTTAAAAACATAAAAATATACAGGGTGTTTTATTAAAAATAAGGATTATGGACTATGTCAGACTTGCGTGGTCACCCTGTACATTTAAATTTATGTTTAAAAAGCGCACATTTAAATTTAAAAGTTAATATGTCCCAGAGTTTTTTATTACTTTTTATAATAAGGAACAATTTTATTCCACACTGTATAAACAATGTATGATGATTATTTCAGTTTAAATATTAAAGATGAAGATCGGTAAATTATATGGAAAAATGACACAATTTTATTATAGAAAATCCTTTAAAATGAGAGTGTTAATTCGGTGCTTACTTATTGCAAAAATAGCTTCAAAAGTTGATTTTTTAAAAATTAATAATAACTTTTCTAAAAATGCACAAAAAACTTAAATTCCGCGTGATAATTGTGATAATATCACATGTAATATAGAGATAATATCACAGCTATAAAAATTTTAAGAAGTTTCACTTAACAGTTATTGCAAAATTAAAATTATTTATCCCAGAAAGCTTTTAGGCATCTACAATGTTATTATGCGTAATCTATTAGGTCTACATGATTTCTAAAAGGACCAAATTTGAAAGAAAGGCTTATATGTTTTATTATCAAATTAAATCATTTAATGATTTAAATCATTTAAAGTACTGTAATTACATGCTTATAAGCATTTAAAATACATAACTCAAACGCATCAACAAATAGGATGTTAATTTTTTTATTCGATATTATAAAAATACCATATCGTACAACCCTTAAAACCCTAATTTTTATTTCTTGATTTTACTGTTTCAAAAACTGAATTATTGGAACGAAAATAATAAACAAAAAGTGGTCAACGAAAACACCATGCTTTAAACTAGAGGTTAAACAAAAATTTTACCAAAAAAACAAAGCTTTCCTAAAATATAAGTCAGAAAAAACAAATGAATCATATGAAGAATATAAAAGAATAAGAAATAAAACTCATCAATTCGTAAGAAAAACAAAAACATATGGACAACAGAAACAAGTATGGCGCTTCATAAGACAACAAAGAACCGAAATGAAAGAACTAGTTGAAATAGAACGCATACAAGAGGATACAGAAGGGGGCCTTCCCGACAGAAATGTTTAAAAAAATAAAACAAAGAACTTTTACCAGAAACGCCAAATATAATAACTAAGGAAATGAGCGAAATCTCCCAAAACGATGTGAAAGAAGGAATACACAAATTAAAAAACAGAAAGTCACCAGGAGAAGATCAAATACCAAATGAACTTTTAAAATATGGAGGTGATCACCTTGCACAACAACTGCAACTTCTTATTAATAAAATAATCACCACCAACAGAATACCAGATGAATGGAGGAGAGCGATCATGGTGATGTTCTTCAAAAAAGGAGATAAGAAAGATCCCAATAATTATCGAGCAATAAATCTATTAAATACAACACTCAAATTGACAACAAGAATAATAGCGACAAAAATAAACGAACGAATATCTCTGCAAGAGGAACAGCAAGGATTTTGGACAGGAAGATCATACACGAATGCAGTTTTTGTAATCAGACAAATAAAAGAAAAGTCGCTGGAATACAACAAACCAGCATATATGTGTCTGATAGATTTGAAGAAAGCGTTTGATAGAGTGAAAATTCGGGACGCGATACATTTATTATATGAAAATGGAATATCACTGGATTTAGTAAAAACCATTGAGAATATACAGATTGAACCAAATTAAAACGGAACATACAATTTAATACATGTCTGTTTGAACTGCATTTGAAATAGTGGACCAATATAAAACTTGGACAAAAATAAATCCATACCTGGGTATAGACATTGTATAAAATATCGTTCAACTATCTGTCTCGCAACTATGTTGTTTGCGTAAGACGGGTTTGTCTAAGGAAGCGATAATAGTTCAGGGAATGAAGCTCTAAAAAAGTTAAAACCTCGCAATTTTTTCGTCCTGCATGTATCCAGTTGAAATTTTAACAGAAGGTAGGTGATAGCCCAAGGATCAAAATCTATATCGAACCGAAGTGCGCTGAAGGGTTTTAGGGGTGAAAACTACCCCTAATTGTCAAAAATTATAAAATAACATATTAAACCTGAATATGGGTGAGATTTGGTTTGAATTAGTTAAATAATGATTATTTTATACTTTTGAATAGAGTTCCATCATATTTCAACCCTTAAAAAGCAACCCTTGTTAGAGATTAATGTAAAAAAATTACTAATTCTAAAAAAATGATTTCGCCTTGGATCGATTTGGATAAAAATTTGGATTTAAGCTCAATTCACCACGCTGCTTTATAGTTTATGTCATGTCGACGAACCCTGATTGTTCTTAGGGGTGAAAACTACCCCTAATTGTCAAAAATTATAAAATAACATATTAAACCTGAATATGGGTAAAATTTAGTTTGAATTAATTAAATAATGATAGTTTCGTGCTTTTGAATAAAGTTCCATCATATTTCAACCCTTAAAAAGCGACCCTTATTAGAGATTAATATAAAAAAATTAGTAATGCGAAGAAAATGATTTTACCTTGAAACGATTTGCATAAAAATTTGGAATTAAGCTCAACTCACCCTCTGCTTTATAGTTTATGTCATGCCAATGAACCCTGATTGTTCTTAGGGGTGAAAACTACCCCTAATTTTCAAAAATTGTAAAATAATATTACAAATCTTAAGATGGGTGAAATTTGGTTTGGATTAGTTAAATAGTGATTTTTTTATACTTTAAAATACAAATTCATACATTTTCAACTCTTAAAAATCAATTGTTATGAGTGCTATAGGTAAAAACAATTTTTTGCCAAAATTTTGCAACTTTTCAACTTTTGAAAATCACCCTTTACAACATTGCAGTTTTTATAAACTAATTTATAAGATATAAATTGAAAAAAGTAGAATTAAATACAAAAAAAATTATCAACATAAAAAGGCACCATATATTCTTATACATTTACATAAATAGTTGAAAATATTTACATTTATAGGTAAAACAATTATAATATTAATTTTATTCGTCATCAATTACATCTTCATCGTGATCTATGTCATCCTCATCTTCTTCAATTATTGGTGGACTGTTATTGCACCCTTCACCTGAGCACCCAGAACAAGTAGAGTTACAGTAAAACCAACTTTTCTGCACCCGCATGAAACGCCGCATCCTTTTTTGCATTGGCAAAAAATAATTTTCATTAGTTCATCGGTTGCAGGTTGTTTGTTCATGCGTACGGGTAATAACAAACCATCTTTGGAATACCATCCCCAATCTGTTGCTCTGATATTTTCATTGCCAAGCCATAGACATATGAGCAGATGTTTTATTCTGTTTTATGGGATTTCAAAATAAGAACGCTTAAAATTTCGAATGTATAACGCCCCACTAGCTAATATACCGGTTTTGTAGATTAATATGCTCCGAAATGTACTGTACTATACTAATGGAATTTTCCAGAAAAAAATTAACTGGTTTTTTAACGTATTTCCTTTAATTTTTAACGATAGAGTGTTTCTTCAAAAACGATTTGTAGAGGTTTTTAAGAGCTACAAGGAATCTGTGAATTAAATCTTTTTGGAACCCTTGGTTTTTAAATGGAGTGAGTATAAAGGGCTCGAAAAAGATGGTGCTTGATCTAAATCGATGCTTTAAACGGCTATATCTCGCCAAATATTCATTGTACAACAAATCTAAATAAAGGATAATTTTAGTCAATTAAAAAGCTACAATTTGGTAATTTTTATTTTTTTCATATATTCAGTATTTTCGGGCATATTTAAAAAAGAAGGGTAAAAAATATGAAATTGTAAATCGTTTCTCGCTTTAAGCTGTACTTTTTCTAAAACTAAGCATTGTAAATAGGTCAAACTTCTTGGACGTATTAACAATACATGTACAAAGAGAATTGCAGAAGGGTGAAGATCGATTTTAATTATGGGGGTGGTAATTAAGGGGTTGTGTTCATCGATTTTTTCGTAAAAAATGAGGTATTGACCTTATTTTCATCATAATTCACTCAATTTTTGAGCTAGAGTCTTTTTTTATGATAGGTCTATTTATGCTCTGTAAAAAAGTTTTTGTGAGTTTTCTTCCAAAAATGCATCATTTTCCCGATATTTGACTTTGAATCTTTCAAATTTGGCATTTGAAGAAAACCGCTGAACATTGATAGGCCGTATTTCGGTTCCTATTATATCGCAAAAACATTTTAAAAAATGAATTGTATTTGTCTTTTTAAAAGCTACAAATTTGTTCTCTACATTTTTTTTGATAAAATGCACCATTTTCGAGTTATTCGCGAAAAATCGATTAAAAACGTGGATTTTTTCGTCTAAAAGTTGTTACTTTCAATCGCGAATAACTTGAAAAATATCATTTTATAAAAAAAATGTATAGCACATTTTTTGTTTAGAATCACTTTTTTAATCGAAACCTGTAGTTAAAACGTAAAAAAAATTTCATCCCGGAGATGGGGTGGCAACCACCCCCTAGGCTTTGGCGCACTTTGGTTCGATATAGATTTTGATCCTTAGGCTATTACCTACCTTCTGTTAAATTTCAAGTCAATTCACGCAGCACGAAAAAATTGCGAGGTGAAATGCTTCAGTTCCTGGACTATAACTGGTTTGACAGCATAATAAAATCGGAGATTTATGTGTAGCTTTCAATTTTTATGAGTTCAGAATCCAGCAGCCCGCTGAAGTATTGGATTTTTATAATATAATTATTTGACAATCTTTGTTGGCCAACCATCTACAGCAGAATTGAGCCGAAATACATTATATTCCTATGTTCCGAATTTATTTCGTTCAATCTGTATATAAAGATAAGAAAGCTATGGTAAGATGTAAAGGAAAACTATCGCAACCTATCAAATATGAAACTGGCATTAGACAAGGAGATTCGCTGAGCCCATTAATATTTAATCTGATGATGGATGAAATCATAAAGTTAAACAAGAAGAGGATATAGAAGGGGAAAAAAGGAAATAAGGATAATATGTTACGCCCACGACGCCGTAATGAGAGTCGAAATTGAAGATGACCTACCAAGATTAATTAAAAAATTCGAAGATACGGCTCTCATATACAACATGGTGATCTCAACAGAGAAATCTAAAGCGATAGTGATATCAGCGGAACGAAGACGATGTAAACTAGTCGTAAATAACAAAATAATAGAACAAGTGATGGAAACTGAATACTTGGAAATAAAACTGTCAAGTTACGAAAAAGTGGAAGAAGAAGTACAAAAACAAGTGAACATGGCAAACAGAGCAGAAGGATGTCTCAACAACACAATCTGGAGAAACAAATACCTCACAACGGAAACGAAAACCAGGATATATAAATCAACAATAAGACCGATAATGACGTACACAGCGGAAACAAGAGCAGATACGGCGAAAACACAAAGACTACTGGAAATAACAGAAATGAAAGTCTTACGAAAAATAACAAACCAAACTATAAGAGACAGAGTAAGAAGTGAGGAAATATGAGTGAGATGTGGCATAGAGGAAATAAACGCGTGGAGCAAAAGAAGAAAAGGGGAATGGAATCAAAAAATCGAAAGAATGACAGAAAATAGAATAGTACGCATAGCAAGAGACAAATCACCAAATGGAAGAAGATAATTGGGACGACCAAGGCAAAGATGATCACACAACGTCAATTGAGGCTAAAAACCGAAGTAAAACAGGCATTAAGCCTATTTATAAAGTAGGAAGAAGAACACGAAAAACTGAATTAGTCCATTAATTTTTGGACCCCAAAAAAGATGCAAAAACGTTTACAATTTTTACCTCCGGACTTCTACTACCCCCTAAAACACCCCTCGTAGGGAGGTAAAAACGAAATAAAATCGATTTACCAACTATCTGTACGCCGTAAAAAAATGTTTCATATAAAAAGTTAAGCTGAGATAATTTTAAATAAAAATGTTTATTATCACTTTTTGTTGGTATAGAATGAACCGTTCTCTTAGAAACAATGCTTGAAACGATCGTCGATTTTGTCAATGTTCAAGAAAATTTGTATCGGCTCAACGGTAAAAATACGATATCTTTTGGTCCAAGTATCCTATGGACAAAAATCAAGATGCGATTTTTTTTTTTATTTGAACATACAAAACCCACATCAACCACCAAGGGTTATTAGTGGGGGGACATACACAGTAGTACAGTTAGTTAAATTAAAGTTTATTATAAATATTTATGTCTTTTAGAAACTGCAATAAATCCGAGATATTTGTCGTAAGCACACTTCTCAGTTTCCACTAATTCCTCGGCATGTTCTCTGAGGTTGGAACTGCGGACAGTCGACTATCAGATGCTTCACCGTGAGTTGAGTAGAACAGTAGGTACAAATTGGAGCTGGTTCTTTATTTAGAAGGTGTTGGTGTGTTAGTATCGTGTGGCCGATTCGAAGACGATTTACGATTACTTGATCTCTTCTTTTTCCTTGTTGTGGTAGGCTAGAATCTACTCGAGGCTTTATTGTTCTCAACTTAGAGTCTGTTGCATCCCAGGTTGCTTGCCATTAATTTATTATGATTCATGGACTGTCGTTTATGGTCGGTGTGGGGATATTTAGTAATTTCTGGAACATTTTCATTTTTGAGTTTTACAACAACTCGACATTAGTCCATACCTTTTAGAAATAATGACAGAAGTATACTTACCTAAAAATCGGAAATAGGCTATCAGAGCCAATAAAACTAACTAAAGGACTAAAACATGGATGCAGTATGTCACCTTTACTGTTTAATTTATATATTGAGGCAGCCCTCCAAAATAGGAAAAACCACTACCAGGGAATGGGAATCCCCTTAGGAAATGACGTATTGTTCTCCATGAAGTTTACGGATGACCAAGTCATCCTAGCTCAAGATTCTTATGATCTAGGATTTATGATACAGCGTATATACAGAGAATATTTAAAATTGGGGTTACAAGTCAGCATGAAGAAAATAGAATATTTAGTTATCAATTCATATGCAAGGTTTGCAGTGTTGATAGAAGAGGATGTGGAAATCAAAGAAGTGGAAAAATTTAAATCTTTAGGTGCACTCATTGCTAAAAACGGCTTGGAAGAAATAGAAATTAAAAACCCAATTAATCAGGGATGTAAAATTGTAGGATGTCTGAACTCTTTATGGTGGAATCGCATCATTTCCAAAAGGAACAAAAAAAGAATAGGGCAAACATGGTTGAATCAGTTCTTTGTTATGGCTCTGAAGTATGGACAATTAATGCAGACCTTAAGAGAAGATTGTTGGTAGTTGAAATTGATTATTTGAGAAGAAGTATATATATAATGCTATAAGAAATAACATGAATGCTACAGAAACGGTCATTGACACAATAAAAAGAAGAGGATCTAAGTGGTTTGGACACCTATTGAGAATGCCTGACGAACGCTGTTTCCAAAATCTACCCAAATAGAAGCCCCCTGGAAGAAGAAAAAATATTGCCTTGGACCAAAAGGATTGGCGGAGGAGAACGGGAATACGGCGATAGCTGTCTCCAAAAAGTATTATATTTACAAGTTGGATTAATGTTAAATGTCAATAAACTTATTTTAACTTTCAATTCTTGCTTATTTCCATTAAAATAGTAATTACTTGAAAATGTCACAAAAAATAGCTTCAGAACAATAGATAAGATCTAGATAAGAGAAGGGGGTGTTCCAAAAATGTTGTCAGCCTTACAGCGGCCACCATACTTTCGGAGTACGATACGTGCGACAGTCAACTGCGCACAAGTAAGAGAGGGTGGTTTTAGTTGATACGCAGGATAATAGATACCTACTTTCAAATATTGCTTCAGAGCATCATTGACATGAACTGAAATCATTTGTGCATCAGTCTTTTATTCAATAATCAGATTAGATATAAAGATAGAGCATCCATTTCATATTTTATTAACTCACATTTGTCCTACTTGCGGATATAATTAGCCATTTAATTTTAAGGAAGCAACTTTTTCGTTTCTTTTATTATTTGTTGACTATTGGCACTGCTATCTTTAGTACTTTAAATTAAACTAAAACCCAAATTTTAGTGACTCAAAATGGAGGTAGCATGAAAAAATTTCAAACCCCCCCTTAAACAAATTCTGGATGCTCCACTTTAGGGAACAGACTTATATCGCTTCGATACTCAACCCAATGTGTGGATGCCTCACCGAACGAACACGAACACAGTTCACCCAACGTTGCGTTGGCTCCAACGTTGGCCATGTATGGAGCCGTCCTTAGAATAATAGAATTCGGAGATTTTTTTATCTGTTATGTTCATGAGATGCAACTCGATATTAAAATTTTCTATATAATTTCGAATACTTTTCAGAAAAAGTGTATGTGTTATCTAAAATATCCAATTTTTAAAAGATTCCGATTGGACTATCATACGAATTCAACTATTAATATTGTTGAACATAATTGAAATAATAACTTTGTTTTCACAAATCCGCTTATGATACAACCTATTTAATAAACATTAATATCTATTACGTGGTTACAAAATAATTGAATAAAGTAAACAAATGTAGCAGTCTCTTTCCATCAGCACTTTTTAACATCGTTAATATACCTACTTTCAAATATTGCTTCAGAGCATCATTGACATGAACTGAAATCATTTGTGCATCAGTCTTTTATTCAATAATCAGATTAGATATAAAGATAGAGCATCCATTTCATATTTTCTTATCTCACGTTTGTCCTACTTGCGGATATAATTAGCCATTTAATTTTAAGGAAGCAACTTTTTCGTTTCTTTTATTGGTTGTTGACTATTCCACCAAAAATAATTATTGGTATATTTATATTCATATTGCGATTTTGATTAGGCAATGATTTTTAAAATATGTATTTCTACTAACAATTCTCCAGAAAACAACATGTTTTATTGATAATTTTTTACATGTACATAATAAATATAAAGAACGAGATGTTAATCAAAAAATACAAATTAATTTACAACTAGAAGACAGAACAATCAAAACCATTGTCTTGTAGACAATTTAGAGTTCCTCATAATGCAGAAAAGTACTACAAACTTTTTAAGAGGTCTTTTCTGAAGAATTTACAAATATTTAATTACCACCGAAAGATAGTGTAATAAGTGGATATTTACAGTGATTACGTTTTGGACTCTAACATAAAAAAATCATTAAAATCATTGATACTTCTGAAAATTGAACTTATTAAATGTGGAGTGATGTATTGGGATCGTTTGCCCGCTGCACAAAAAGGGTAATCAATTGGAATGTAGAAACTTCTTGGCGAATATCAAAGTGGTTTAAAGCCTGGTCGATCAACAACAGACCAGATCTTTGTGCTAAGGCAAATACTGGAAAAAACCAATGAATTCAATATCGACACATACCATCTTTTCGTAGATTTTAAATCGGCCCATGATAGTGTCCTAAGAAATAAATTGTATGAAGCCATGGATGAGTTCCACATTCCCGATAAACTGATAAGATTGGTTATTGCTACAATGAATAAAGTTTTTTGCAAAGTCGAAATACAGGGCGAACAATCACAGGCATTTGAAACGCATGATGGGCTGCGACAGGGAGATGCGCTGGCGTGTTTCTTTTTCAACATAACTCTGGAAAAGGCGGTCAGGGATGCTCAAATAGACAACAGTGGAAACGTTTTTAATAAATTATCCCACATTTTGGCATATGCAGATGATGTTGACCTAGTTGCCCGCACAACACGCAAACTAGAAGAAGTGTATACCACCTTGTCAAGTGCCCCAAAAAATATGGGCCTGCAAGTAAATGAGGAGAAAACTAAGATAATGGCATCAACACCCAACAATAGAGCCAGAAACATCGGCCACCAATCCACTGTTGATAACTCTACCTTTGAAGTGGTGGACAAATTCACATACTTAGGCTTCCTGATCACCAAGGAGAACGTTATGACGGAAGAAATCAAGCGAAGAATAATCCTAGCAAACAAATGCTATTTTGGATTGAGTAGACATATGAGAAATAGATACTTAAGCCAAAAAACAAAAATAACCATATACAAAACCCTTATACAACCAGTGTTGACATATGAACCAGAGACATGGACATTTTTCAAGGCAGATGAAAACCTCCTACTTATATTTAAACGAAGGATCCTGAGAAGAATATTCGGTGGCATCTGTCAAAAAGGATAAAGGAGGTACAATTACGAGATATATCACAGATATAAATATATATTTGGTGGTAAAGACGTAGTATCTCTAATAAAAATACGAAGACTAAGATGGCAGGACATCTGGCAAGATCACAGCAGAACAACCTGTCTAGAAAAATCCTTATGTCACAAGCTGTTGGAAGTAAAAATGGGGGTAGGCCAAAACTCAGATGGAGGGATGGTGTAGATGAGGATGGTAGAAAAATAGGCGCAGCAAACTGGCAACAGTTGGCAATGGATAGAACTGATGACTTCTGAAAATTCAGATAATTGATATTACCTTCATCTTTTAGGAGAGACATTTCTATTTGATCGTTTATCAAGTAGAAATTTTAATTGGAATTCTAATATAGAGGAAAATCTATACTCAAAGACTTTAGGGAAATACACTTGCTAGGAAAATTATTATTCTATCATCAGTGCTATCTGGCTGTGTTTGTTTAAAGCCACTGTATACATTGGTAAAAACCCTTTAAATGTTATTAAATTATCTTTAACTTAACTTACATTATTTAACTTTATAAACTATGATGTTTAAGTTACAAAAGGAGTAGACAACATGGCAACTTATCCACTGGAGGTTGCTAGTCCTGAGAAGAAGTGTCTACGAGGACTTGTTGATAGCAACTCCTCCCCGACTAGTTGCTATCAACAAGTCCTACATCAAAATAACACTGATGGTGGAATATTAATTACGAAAACGTTCTGTGATGTAGCTCGATAGGGTTTTTAATATTATAGCTTTTAAAAAGGAATTTTTAAATATATATTTTTTTGTAATACATGGTATACAGCCAGCTACAGGAGTTTAGTTTCCTTTTGAATTTCTTATGTATTTAAAATGAATATCAGAAACCTTAATTTAATTTTTAAAGCATTTAAATTATTAATACAGTTTATTAACTTGGTCCACCGGTGTGGTGGGGTAGGAATGAGGTCTCTCACCTCTCAGTTTGATCCAAACGTCTTTGGAATATCATATTCGCTCCGTGCGTGACTGATACGACACCTACCGCCTTCAACTGACAATTTTGGAGTCGCAATTTTCAGGTTAAATATATGACATATGTTTGACATTGTTAAATACATGCGAAATTAACAATTATTAATAAATTAGTTTTTTAACTATATTTTTTCAGTTTATGTACAAAATAAATGTAGTATTAAAAACTGAGTTTCTCACAATTCATCATAATATATCTTTTCAACTCCAAACGGAAAAGAAAGCGAAAAATCTAGTACTGGCAAATCAAGTTTTTCACGCAAGAGCATATAATTAAAAACAATAATAGTAAAAGTTATGATATAAAAGCTAAAGTCACCTGCAGTTAGCTTGAAGCCTTATGAAATATCATTCAAGGTAAATTATTTAAATTGTTCCTATTTCAATTGCATAAAAATGAAATTATGTGATATTTACTTTTTCATATTAATAGCACGAATTCATCTTTTTCTTTTCTCTAATTTATATGTAATCTTTGGGAACCTATAAAAACTACACTCACTGTTTTTGCTATTATTAGCAGAATTAAATACGCAACATGTATTTGCACACATTTTTGATAAAACTTATGCGTAAAAATATTTTGTCCAATATTCCAATTTTATCATATTTCGCCGCTACGCACGCTGGCATCGTTTCAATGTACCCCTACCATGGTCACGCACGGAGCGAATACCCCACCACACAGGTAAATTAATATATCTGTTAAATTGTAATATAGTTTGGTAGTATCGTTTGAGTTCGGCATTCACATTTTTATATAATTTCGGTTGAAATTATTTATTTTTTTATGAAAATGTTAAATTTTATAAATAAATCAACTAATTATTTATGTTTTTATTTTAGACTGTGTATTATGGTTTATCGATCTGAATGGGAGCAGGCTAGGCTTCAAGGTTTATGGGATGATTCTCAAGAACATGATGTAGTAATTAAATCTGCAAGCGAGAACGAATCTGATAATAAATACAGTAGCCACAACTCTGACAGTGAGGAAGATGCTATTGATTTAGAACAGCCTGTGGCTGATATAGAAATCGAAAATGAACTTTATTGATTATGAACAGTATTATCAAAAAAAAAAAAAAATATTATGTAGGTACGAACCGAAGTTAATAGGCTTCAATGGGCTTTTCTATAAATGTAAAAACTCGCTCAGTAAATATTATTACAATAAGAGGACTCATAGGTAGAAAAAGCAAACTGCGCATAAAAAGACGAAAATGGGACTGATAAACAGCATCATACTTCCAATAATCACATATGCATCTCTCGCATGGTGTCACATAAGCAATTCAAATAAAAAGAAATACAAGCAACCCACAATACTATCCTCACAGAAGCGGCAAATGTACCCAGATACGTCGCTGCTTCTGTCTGTTTAGAGAACTGCAACAAGTAAGGGTGATAGATAAAAGGCAGAAAAAGCCAGAATTAGGTTTGTAGAATTAGAGAATCATCCAAGCCCGATCCTGCGAAAGATAATAATATATGATGCGTTCCATCGATGGAAGCACAAAAGACCAAAACAGCAAATCCTGTCAAATACATAATGTCTAGATAATTCGCAGCTCTAACAACAGAAAAATCGATTTACACTGAATCTATACACCGTAGAAAAAAATATTGTAAACGAAAAATGTTGCTGGGATAATTTTAAACAAAAATGTTTATAAGCATT
The DNA here is from genome assembly GCA_918026665.1 of Diabrotica balteata. Taxonomy (NCBI): domain Eukaryota; kingdom Metazoa; phylum Arthropoda; class Insecta; order Coleoptera; family Chrysomelidae; genus Diabrotica; species Diabrotica balteata. The sequence continues at coordinate 81,889,909 of OU898276.1, forward strand.
TTTTGTATAGAATAAACCGTTCTCTTAGAAGCAACGCTTGAAGCGACCGTCGATTTTGCATTTCAGTTACGCGCGAAAAATCCATGTTCAATAAAATTTGTATCAGCTAGACAGTAAAATCTCGATATCTTTTGATTCAAATTACCTATCGACAAAAATCAAGATGCATTTTAAAGGTAAACAGTTAACCTTTTGTATGCAGTTTTTGCATTTTGCCGCAAATAAACGCAGATTTTATACAGGTGTTAAATAAATAAATGTGGCACGATATTTGCCATTTTTTATGATTCTCACGAGATCAATACAATATATCCCTTTCATTGATTGGCCACTATGAAGTTTTGTTTACTAAAGCCTGAGCTATAGTATGAAATTTTAGTTTTGCGTTTAAACGACAAATGTGAGGCATTTGAAATATGCTTAAAAACGTTTAAGTTTCACACAACAAACGATCTAAAACATTTAAAACTTATTTTTATAATTACAATAGTACGTGTTTAAAAGAACAAAACTACTGCAATAATCTACACCCAAAACAATCTTGTTAAATACATTTTCCGTGACGTGTGATCGTTTGTAGTCTAAAACATTAAAGTCTGCGTTTTTTTTTTTCATATTTCAAATGCCTTATATTTGTTACCACAACTCAAAATTTAAATTTCATGTCATAGGTTTTGAAGATTGATCTTCAAAAATTAAAAGTTTACCTCAACTACTCAATGAAAGTAACCAATTTTATTGATCTCACGAGAATCGTAAAAAATGGCAAAAATCACGCCAGGTTAATTTATTTAACAACTTTATAAAAACTGAGTTTATTCTCGGTAAAATACAAAAACTGCATACGAAAGCTGCAGTCTTTGCCTTTAAACGCATCTTGATTTTTACCGTCCAGCTGATACAAATTATAAAAAAACCATTTTGCATGTTAGTTACGCGCGAATTATGAATGTTCTTGGGAAAAACACTTTTTTAAAAACTAAACTTCACAAATAAAACTTTTATTTTCGACTTACAAAGATTTAAGTAGCAACAACAATAAATTAAATCTGACTGAAAATATTGATTTTTACATAGTGTTTTTATAATTTCATAATTGCTGATCTTGCAATCCAATACGTCGCAATTCAGTCCAGAATGATCGAGCGGTAGTCCCGTGTAGAATACACGTGGTAGAATTTACTGGATGGTAGCGGTCATTGTACTGTAACTACTCCATCCCCTGAAGAAGTTTTGTGAGGGACGAACAGAACTGTTGGGTTGGCCTCTTTTGAGGGTTCGTCGCTAGAGTTGGGTTCTTTGTTATTTGTTTTATACCTGTAACCTATATAGAGGCAGATTATTGTAATAAAGATATATAAAGGAGTCATCCAAAAATGATTATGGCTATGGTTCCATAATTTCGGGTTAATTGTCTCTAGATGTTCCTCTTCTTTAGAGAGTTCGTGCAGTTTGTCTAAGGGGATGTGATCTATCCTTAATGGTTTGAATTTAATCGCTGTTTGAATGTCTATAGTCCTAATTTTGGGAAGCATTAGCGGTTCCTCTGGGATGGTTGTCCTTGAATTTATGTAACTCTGGATTGGGGTTTTGAATTCACATCTGGGTGGAAGATTGATTAGATAAGTTCCTTTTAGGCCCAAAATTTTTGTAGTAGAACATCGAGTTGTAATTTTGGTTGATTCGGGGAATATTCCTATATAGTGGGCATCTGATAATCTTTGTATGATGATATCTCGAGTTTGGACGGGGGTGTATTGGCAAGAAGCTTCTCGGGTACTCAACTGCAGGATTTGTTTGATACAGTCGTCAGTTTTCGTTGCCTCTAGTATTGTTTCCTCTTGGCAAAGATATCTTGTGTCGATTCGGGCACATGGTTCTTCCAAATATTGAAAGGATTTTTCGTTTATGAGGAGATATGGCTCAGGAGGAATGATTGTAGTAGAATTTGCAGTAGGTATAGGAAATAAATGATAATAAGTAAAGGGATTAGGATGTAGAACAGGAAAATGAAGGATAAATTTGACACAAGAATCATACGAAAACCAACCAACCGAATATGAAGAAAACGTAAATTTTCGAGAGGACCCACCAGAATCAATCGGAACGTAATTGAAATCTATTCATTTCCCGATAAGAAGAAGCTACCCTACATTGAAATTTCTAAACCTTGTTTACGGCTTTTAATCGATACAGGATCCACAAAGTCATTTCTCATTCCAGAAATAGCTTCTTCATATTTTCCAAGTTACATAAAACATGAACCCTTTGACGTTGACATACAAAAAGTAATACTGAACGATTATATCCAAAACCATAGAGAGATAACTAAGGAATTATACAGGGAAGTAAACCAGCATATACAAGAGAATAAAAATAAAGTCATATAAAATAGAAACAAATCAAGACAAGACCCTATTACGTATAAACCCAGCACAAAAATCTATACACGAAAAACAGCTACCAGAAATAAATTACTTCCGCGATATTCCGCAAAACATATAAAAAATTTCCACCAAGCTCTTAGATACCAATTAAAATCAGCTCAAGAAAAATTCTCAACAATTTACCCCTATAGCAGAACAAGAAGAGGGCTAATTTGGACTAGAAAGCATTATCAAAGCAATTTCTGGAAATCTAGATCAAGATGACGCAGGAAAATATAACAATGCCATAGAAACCTTACAGACGAATCAGGAAAATAAATACGACAGACTTCCTCCCAAACCGAAATTTATGGTTACACCAACTCCCACTAAACCACTGGAAATAGTTCACATCGATTTATTCCAGGCTGATGGACAGAAATTTTTAACCATAATAGACGCATTTTCAAAGTATGGACAAGCCTACCCAATAAATGGAGGAAATGCAATCAATGTACTCAACGACCTATTAATTTTTATAACATGTCATGGACTCCCAACAATGATAGTAGCTGATAATGGTACTGAATTTAAAAATGGAGTAATACAAGAATTTGTAGAATCTCACAAAATCTCAATCCACTATACGACACCAGAGAACCCGCAATCAAATGGGATGATTGAGAGATTTCATTCTACATTATTCGAACATCTTCGAATCTTAAGGAACACCAAAGCAAAACTCTCGATAAAAGAACAAATGCTATACGCTATAATTGGGTATAATAATTCCATACATTCAACAACGAAGTTAAGACCCATTGACATATTAAACGGACATATCGACGCAAAAGATCCTCCTGACTGCGCCAATTATGAATGTTCTTGGGAAAAACACTTTTTTAAAAACTAAACTTGACAAATAAAACTTTTATTTTCGACTTACAAAGATTTTAGTAGCAACAACAATAAATTAAATCAGACTGAAAATATTGATTTTTACATAGTGTTTTTATACTTTCATAATTGCTGATCTTGCAGTCCAATACGTCGCAATTCAGTCCAGAATGATCGAGCGGTAGTCCCGTGTAGAATCCACTTGGTAGAATTTACTGGATGGTAGCGGTCATTGTACTGTAATTCGCGCGAAATCAAAACATTGATTTTGCGCGCGTAACTGACATGCAAAATAGACGATCGCTTCAAGCGTTGTTTCTAAGAGAACGGTTTATGCTACACAAAATGCTTATTAACATTTTTGTTTAAAATTACATTTTTTTCTACGGTGGACAGATTCTTGGTAAATCGATTTTTTCACGTTTTTACCTCCCTGCGAAGGGGTTTTAGGAGGAAGCCCGGAGTAAAAGTGGTAAACTTTTTTGCAGATTTTTTGAGGTCCCAAAATTAATATTCTTTTCAAAAGTCAGCTTGTTTGTATGATTTTTAGGGATGAACTCTCTGACGACTGGACTACTAGAGAAAGCAGGAAAAGAGCGCGTCACGCTAGCCTGCATTGATCGGGTTAGGATATCGTGTTCTTACACCCAGGACTTCCACACAAAAAGCATTTGGCTGATAGTTGTGCCCCTATCGCGCATCAGAGTGCCATGGGGGAAAAAGGGATGGCCTGGAGCATTGGAGCGCATTGGAGTGACTCTTGTTATTAACTCGAGTTAATACACCTCGCTCCAATGAATTGTTACACCCGAACGTAATTCTTAGGGGTGAACATATCTCACAGGCTGGGTTTACTTAAATTGCTTGCTTGCTAAATATTAATACGTATTTACCACGTATAAAACGAAATCAAAATGGCGAAAACTTTCGTAGAATGTTTCAATTTACATTTTATACCTAGTATGGTAGATGATGTCGTAACTTGGACTAGTATAAAATTAAGAAGAAAGTCTACTTCCTACGATGAAAACCATCAGTATGCAGTTCGCCAAATTAAGACAACTGAAATAAGAGCACTGCTTGTACTCTTGTACTTGGCTGGGGTGTACAAGTCTGCTCGGCTTAATTTACAAGATCTTTGGTCTACCAATGGAACCATAATAAGCGTATTTAGAGAGATGATGTCTTTACAACGATTTATTCTTTTACAGTTTTGTCTGAAAGATATTCAAATCAATACATTCAAATCAATCCACTATTATTTGATAACTTGTATTTGACATTCACATTGATATTAGGTGACGATTATCTTTATTTTAAATAAATTTTACTTGGAAAGTTCTTAGAAAATCATGTTAATTATTTTGGTAAGCTGCTTTTACTTGTAAATTGTGGTGGAAATTTTTCCGTTTGTCTAAATAATTCACACACTTAATATCAGAGAAAGGTTTACACTTAAAGGCAACATTATTGTTTGTAAATAAGTGTAAGAAAGTATGCGAAAACAATTTTAGAAAGTATAGATTAATGAAAAAAAAAACAGTTTTATAGCAAAATGAATATATGCACATTAACCTCATATCTATATAATTCAAGGACATATCTAATCTCATTATTGCTGCTGCCACTGTTAAGTCGGCCAGAGCTTCTGTGGTTCTGGTTCTTGTAACGATGTACATATTGTGAGCATATGCTAACGTCTTATAAAATTACATGTCAGCGCGTCATCTTATCTGTATTTTCAGAGGCAGTTGATGTTATTCTAAATTTTTATTGTAGATAACATCTTGGTCATCATCATTTTTATCATAAATATAGTTTTTGAAATCCCTAGTTCATCGTAGATGTCATATTTTGTTTAATAGTCGATAAACAGATAATATAGATCGATTTTTCAAGAATTTGGCGTAAAGTGAAGATCTAGTTAATACCTATGTTCTAGACTCTAGAGTAATGATCGACTTACAATATGTTTAAATGCTGTTTATTGTATTTATTGTGCTGGCTACCCACGGCTGAAAACGACGCACAAATACACCAATATTATGTCAATAATATAGTGATCTAACAGACATATCAAGCCTAGGCTACATTCCTCTGAATTTTTGGTACATGAATGAGCCTATAATGAACCATTAATATCCTATGCGTGTTAAGAGAGAATGAGGTTTACATACATTTTGCGCATTTTGTTAATGCGTACATAAGTCTGTCTTACCTTTCTGCCAATTGTTTTTCTCTACATTTTTCAATCATCTCCCTTTGGGCTAGATTTATGAGACCAGCTAACCTTTATGTTCACGTCATAAAAAATTGTTAAAACTACTCTTTGGTTATTTGGAAAAGTTCCTGGTTATTGTGTAACCCTGTAGTTTTCGCTAATATTTATTCTACTTATGCAATGTGACTTCTAAAATTTAAAAAAATTCAATCTTCATAATCGGTAGCAACTAAAAATCATTAAATATGTAATAATGCAGAAAATTGTTAGTTTTACTGAAAATATTTAAATTAATTAAGGGAAAGTTTCCTGCTATTACATGCTTACATTCATTAGGTAAAATAATTGAACATATCAATATAATTATTTAATGATTACCAAGTATTAAGGTATTATACCACTATATATATATATATAGTAGTTTATATATAAATTATATATATATATATATATATATATATATATATATATATATATATTCTGTGGTTTTGCATAATTTTGGTTTTGATACAAACCATTATTTTGATGACGTTTTGGCAAGGTCGCATTTGCCATTTTCAAGTCAGCCGTTGCCTGGTCCCAAGCCCAGGATGAGAAAGGAGGAGGGTTAATCAAGAGTCTAACTATTCCTTCTTGTAAAAAAAAACATATTTATGAAAACGAAGCATATGCTTCGAATAAGGACGGATATTTTAGGACGACAAAAGCGACGACAAAGGACAATGAATATAGGAACCTGGAACGTACTAAGCCTATATCGGCCTGGAGCCCTAACTCAGGTGGTTAAAGAACTTAAATCCAGAAACATGGAAATAACTGCTTTACAAGAGATTAGATGGACTGGAGAAGGTACACTAAAACTAATAAATCAGTAGTATTTTTCAGCGAAAGCGAACGGGAACATCAATTCGGCACTGATTATATAGTCAGGTCTTGTGGGGTCAGTCTTAACTTTCAAACCCGTTAATGAAAGACTCTGTTATATCAGACTTAAAGGACAATTACATAACTATTCCCTAGTTGCTGCCCATGCACCAACAGAGGAAAAGGAAGAGTTCTGCCCATACACCGAAGTTCTACGTAATAAGGACACAGAACAGAAATTTCAAAATGCTATAAAAATCGCCCTAACACAGACGGAAGACTATCAAATTAGCTCTGACAAGACATAACAGCAAGAAATATAGCTAGAAGGAACATGCTACAAAACCTCTCGCACAACAACAATGAAATGTATAGACAAAGAAGAACAGAGACAAGAAAACTAATGAAAATGAAGAAGAAAGAGTATCAGGAACAAATAATCGAGATATAGAAGAAATAAGAAAGAACAAGCAAGCGAGACAGTTCTTCAAAGGAGTTTCAGATATGAAGATCGGGTACCAAGCAAGAACAGGAAACTTCCTTCAAAACGACAATGGGCAGCTTATTACGGATGACAAGGAAATCCTAAAAACCTGGAAGGAATATTTCTATCAACTATTGAACGACCAATCTAGCAGAAATACATCACACCTAGAGGTCCATACATCTGAAATAGAAGACCAATACCCGACATACGAAGAAGTAATACAGGCAATTAAAAAACTTAAAAATAATAAGACACCAGGTAGCGATGGTATACCCGCAGAGTGCTTTAAACATGGAGGAGTAGCGTTGTACAGTTCTATATACAAGTTAATTCAAGACCCACAAGGAAAAATTCCTGTAGCTGGCTGTATACCACGTATAACAAAAAGAGGTTAATCTTTGTAAATGGGTATATTTATTTAAAAAACCCTTAAAAAGGCCACATCAATAAAACAAACGTTTTCGGACCACACAGTCCATCATCAGGTTATTAAAATCGAAATGCTAGGTCGCAATGCCTGAGCCACCAAAATATTAGGGTAAAAAACCCTTTAAATTACATTTAGTTATGAAATATTGTACATTGTGTTATAAAATAACTGTGATGTTCAGTATTAAATTAAATTTGACTGTAGGTAACACATGGTTCAATTGGGTTCCAGAGCCGGTGAGAGGAAACCTCTGCACTCGGAGAACAACGTGGAACTCAGTTTTCTCCACACTCAAATTGAATTTTGAATCTATTTCAATATGGATGTCAGCTATTCCTTTTGTTACAGCAAAATCTACTAAATCTGGAATTTTGTTAACGACCGTTGGCCGGTATGTGGGTTCTCCCGTTGATAAGTATCTAAAGTTATTTTGTTGAATGGTATTGAGAGGTATTTGTTTCGAGTTTAATGATTGCTACTTGGATTTTTCCCGTAATATAACGTTGGACTGCATAGTGTTTAATTTTTTATTTAATAATTATAATAAAATAAGAACTGCACAGCCTGCCTGTGCTCCTCCGTCTGGATAGTTTGCATAACTTATTATCCGTTATTTGTGTGGCATGGCTTTCAGATATTAATAAAATGTCTAGATTATTCATTTTTACAAACAGATTATGTTCAAATTATAAGCATGATGCTTTTCCCATCCGTTCTTGGGGTTGCTCATATAGTTTATTTTCTGTAAGTGAATATTATTTAGCTTTTTGGCATATTATCTGTAAAAGTTTGACTTATACATTTAACAATTGAAAATAATCACAAATACATCAAGTACTAAGGTTTACGTCAAGTAGTAGGTACTTAATTTTTAAATTCCTGTTATATAAAACACAATAATTTTAAGAGAAAACCAGTATTCGAGTAAGTACCTTATTTGTAACAAATGCTTACATCCTTGCGAAATAGTTTTCGGTTAATATACATCTTACAAAAACTATTTCGCAATATAAGTAGATACTTTAATGTTTGTTTTGAAGTTAATAATAGTGCAAAAAGATTTATATAAAATGAAAACACTTCTATGGGATAATAATCTTTAGTTAAAGTTAATGTTGTCGAGTAGATTGTTTTATGTTTATAGTTGTGTAACAAGCAATAATTGTTTTCTCTCTTATAATATGTTTCGTTAACAAGTGTAACTTTGGTTGGTTATGTAGATTTTTAGATTTTATTTGCGTATAATAAATAGTTACAAGACATTTAGGTTTGTTCGAAAGTGATAGATACTAAATTAATAACACAGGCCGACATGATTTTTGGTGTTTTGAGTTTGACATGTGTCCTTAACTATAGTGTATTTTTATGTATGAGAGAGTAATAAAACAATAAATTATTTATGCAAATCCCTAAACTGTTGATACGGGTGACTCAATGAAAAACAGATATTTGTCAACAAGTTTACAGAAGTATATAGGAAAACAATTTTAAATTGAGTATGACCACCAGGTATAAAGGTTGGAGCAGAATAGAATACAATAGTTGTGAGGGTTACTAATCCCTAAATAAGGTTGCCAGTGTCGGAGTGATGGAGGTTAACAGGTACTAATTAATTTGCAAGAAATGTAAGATGTTTATTTTATTGGTTATATATAACCAATAAAAGTTTAATAAGTACCTACCTATTTGCAAAATAAAGTTTAATTCTTTAGATAAAATAAAACATTTTATTTTATCTGAAATGAGTGCATTCCACGAAGTAAGGGTTTCAACAATCAAACATTTAATTCTTTAATTCCAGGAATCTACGACAGTAATTGACTAGATAATTACCTTCTAAACTTATTCCACAGAAAATGTGATAGTGGGTTTTCCATTTTGTAGGAAGGTCCAAGTGGCGTATTCAAAATTTTTAACAGTTCACTAAAAGTAGGTACTTCAGTTGCAAGGTGCAGTTTATTGTGTATACTAGTGTTATGGAAAATTTGGAAGTGCCGTGTAAACGCCGAAAAATTGGTCCTTTAACAGTTAATGAAAAAACATTAATATTTAATTGTTTTAAATCATTTACAGACAAACGTTTATGTGAAAGTGTTGATGAGACCGTTGAGTTAGTTAGCAGTACACTTGGTGTTGGGAAATCTACGATTTACAGAGTTATTAAAGAAGAGAAATGTGGTGGTTTTCAAATGCCACGTAATACTCCAGGGAAACCAAAATTTCAAATAGAATATCATTTTAGAAGGACTTCGATGGAAAGTGCATGAATTCTTCTTTAGACAAGAATTTCCAACATTGGATAAAGTTCTTGTCTCAGTTCGAGATGATAAGAATTACCAGAAATGAGTCGAAGTACGTTATGGAAACTTTTAAAAGAAATAGTCTTCCGCTGGAAAAAGAATCCCAGAAAGTCTATTTTATTAGAAAGAAGCGATATTGTCATATGGAGAAAACATTTTCTAATAACCATAAAGGAAATGAGAAACCAAAAAAGAAAAATATTTTATCTTGATGAAACATGGATCAACGAGGGTCATACACCAAATAAATTTTGGCAGGATGAAACTGTTACAAGTCAAAGGCACGCTTTTGTAAATAACTTATCTACTGGTTTAAACCCACCATCAGGAAAGGGACGCAGGCTGATAATAGTACACATTGGCAGTTCAGACGGTTTTGTTGAAGGTGGTTTATTAACTTTTGAATCAACTCGTACCGGTGACTACCATGAAGACACGAACGCTGATGTCTTTCAAGAATGGTTCGAACAAATGATAGATCTTCTTCCTAAGAACTGTGTAATAGTAATGGATAATGCAAGTTATCACTCCAGACTTATAGAAGGACTGCCCACAACCAAGTGGTTAAAAAAAGACTTGCAGAATTGGCGGAGTTCAAAAAATATTACGTACCATCAAAAATACGAAATTGATTAAATTGCCAAAAATCGTGGAATGACAGTACTTAGATCCCCACCATATCATTGTGAGTTAAACCCGATTGAACTGGTATGGGCACAGATAAAGAGTGAAGTTTCAAGAAAAAATACCACTTTTAAAATTCATGATGTTAAACAGTTGTTTTTGGAGGCCGTAAATAATGTAAAACCTGAAAACTGGGAAAAGGCAGTAAATCACACTATTAAAGAAGAGGAAAAAATGTGGAAGCTGGACAATATTACTGATAAAATGATCGAGCCAGTTATTATAAATCTTGGTTCTGAAAGTTCATCTTCTGAATCTGATTAGGATTTGTAACAAGTAGCTGTAAGTTAGAAGACCACAAAATGCAATTTTCATGGAAAAAGAGAACGGTTTTATTAAAATTAAATCGAATATTGTCTAACGTAGGTTATACTGAATTCTTTTTTTTAAGAACAACTCAATTTTGTAGTGTTAATTTATATTAAATAAGGTTTCAATAAATATTTTCTCAGTATTTTTGGCAGTTTCTATGAAAAATTTCAAACACACTTTTCTTGAAAACCTGACGTGCTGGAAAAAAAACTAAGTACAGATTCGTGATCAGCACATCCCATTACTATAGGACACCTATTCAACTTGAAACACTTTTTCATAAAAATAAAAATGTAGGCCTGTGTAATCTATAGATAAGGCGAAAAGCTTGTGTTCGTTCGGAAAAATATTCCCATGAGATTTTTTTGCATAATAACTTTAATTTTGCATAAGATATCCCAAAATAAGGTTAAACAGGTCGCCTAAACGAAAAGCTGTCCAAAAATTTTTAAATATTTTTTTTTTTTAACAAATTGTAACAATTATTTTTATCAATGAAAGGCAGATATCGAGCACAGTTTTATTAACTAAATCTTGCCCAAGTACTTTCACTTCCTAGTGAGCATCTTCAGGGGCATTTCGTGAATTTTGGCCTATCCAACAATATAGAATGTCATAAATATAACATTGTATATTACACTTGTTGGATAGGCCAAAATTGATAAAATGTCCCTAAAGATGTTCTAGGAAGCGAAAGTACTTGTACAAGATTTAATTAATAAAACTGTGCTCGATATCTGCCTTTCATTTGATCAAAGTTTATTTATTCGAGCATTCAACCTTACCTATATCAAATTTTTTTTTTCGACCCGTTCAGATTTCTTTTTAAATTTTTCGAATCATTTTGAATAAAATAAGTGTCTTGTAAGTTAAGGTTTAAGGTGAAGTGGGGTATATGTGATAATGGGGCAATTGTAATAGTGCATTTAAAAATGGCTATTTAAATAATTACGAGTGTGCCACCTATTAGACGGAACCTGAAATATGTTAGTCTAGTGAGCCACCACTAGAAACTAGGTGAATCCAAAAATAGATTTTAGTTGAGTAGGGATAGCCGATGAGTGTGTTCGAATTCAATACAGAATATCGCTCATTAAATGCAACAATGTCATATCTCAAAAAACTAATTTTCAAGAAAATTCAATTTTAAGTTTTGGATGCAGCTAAAATTTTTTTAAATTTATTGAAAAAAAAAATGCTTAAAACCATTAGACAATGTGATTGTTTTGTCTAAGAATCAATTGAAAAAAAAGTGTTTTTTTAATTCTAAGGGTTAATAAGATCAAAATATTAAAAAATGTTCCATTTTGTGACGTTATTGTCACGTAAATGCATTTGTAAAAGAGGTACAAATTAAAATATGACGATCTTGTCACTATTTAAACACAGTTTTTGGCAAATAATTTTAATAAGTATGTCAACTTGTCATAAACAAGAAGTTACAAAATAAAAAAATTACAAAAATAAAAATACTTACTGGGGAAGAAACATTAATAAAATATTTTGGGTTAGACATTTTATTGAAAATACGCCTAAAATAACGAAACTATAAAATAAAAATATTGAAGAAGGAACATAAATCAACTAAATGCTAAGTTAGTAAATATTAATACTTAGAAACATTGATAATATTACATTATCTAAGCAAAACGATACAAAATAACAATACTACAAAATAAAAATACTGAAAAAGGAACATAAATCAACTAAAACTTACGGCTTACAAATATTAATAGACGCTTGTAAAATAGAAATAGGTAACTAAACGCTTACAAGTTTTGATAAAAGTTTGTGTAATACTTTGGGATGTGATTTTTGTTTACCAAATCCATAAGATCAGATTTTTTTGATTCTGGGAGACCTGGTTTTTTGGAAAATGCCGGCTTTAATGTGAGTTTAGAGTTTTCGGTCTTTTTTCTTTTGATTACTTGAACTTCTTGGAATTCATCGCTGTAGGATCTTTTACATCTTACAGAATTGGGAGACTCTCTAAGAACTTGCAATACCTTAACTTCAGAAATTTTGAAATTTGTCATATTTAGAGGTCCAATATCCAAAGTTAGCTGTTTTATGTCAATAAAATCCTCAAACGAAAGTTCATTGACAGAGAAAGGCGTTCCTTGTTTTTTGGCAGATTTAATAGCGGCTATAAATCCATCTGTATTATAAATTGGACCCCCCTTTAATTGCCTTTTTACTTGTCTCTCAATGAGAGAATGGGCTGAATCACCCTCATTTTGGGTGTGCCCCTTGATCAAATACTTGTGGGTGATTGACTTGATACCCAAGAATCGGATCGCATAAAGGTACAACCCCAACATAAATTTGTTTTTTTGTTGACCCACACAGTTGTCAGAATAAAATATTACTTCTGCGTCTTCCATGGTGGCCTTTTTCTGTAAATATTTTAGAACGCAAGTTCCAAGTTCGTTTACACCACGATGGCCAATTGATTCATCCCATACAAAACATTCGCAACTGTTGTTTTGCAAATCATAAATGGTGAAGTTGAATACGTTAAGTTTAGATTTATAATAAAAAACCGAAACATCTCCTTTCGGTACCTGCATCACTGCTTGGAGATCGTACACTGCAACAATTCCACAAATATTTTGATTTTCTTTGTCGCGTTTCTTTTCTTCTCTGGATAAGGTTTTCTCGCTAAGATGTCGGTCGTAATTTTCTTTTAAGTCCAACTTTTCTTCATTGCTTGAATTTTCATAGGCCACACATGTTTCGCAAAGGTCTTTCTTGGGTGTAAAGAACGAAATATTAAATTCTTTGACAAATACTTCATGGAAAATTGCGTAACTTGCAAAAGGTCTATTTCTTTGTTTACAGATTTCAATATAGTCTCTATGAATATCTGCCAATGAACGGCTACCATCAATAAATGTTCGGGATGTATTGGCGCGAGTATAATGGCTTTCAATTCTTGGGATTGATGTTATGTGCTGTCTTATATCTTCCCGAATTTCTGGATTTAGCGATTTCTGGTTTCCGTGTCTTCCACGTTTGTCCGGTTCAAGGAGGACGTCTGAAACTTTATTCCGTTTTTCTTGCACAGTTCTTATTATGCGATCAGTTATGTCCAAAGTATTTGCAAAAAATACTTTGCAAACTCGAATCTGCTTACCTTCTTTTACAAAATAGTATGCGTTGTTTTTGTCTCTGGGTTTTCTTGTACCTCCAACACGAATATATCGATATTGGGGTACAACAGGTACCATCAGTTTGTTAATAAATTCTCTCTGTTTTTGAACTTCACCGAGTGACCAATAGCTTGAAAAAATCTGTATTCTCTCCTCTTCGGTAAATTTAGATGAACACTTGAGTTTACAATCTTTGCACGGATACCTTACTTGTTTTTTTGGTTTCATTTTTTTGTTTTTTGAATGAGTTTGGTAGGCTTCACCACAATTTCTCATTTTTTTTGTAAGATTTCTCTTCCAGTTTTCAGTATTCCGTTGACGTTTCTTGCCTTTCTTTGGGGGTGTAACAAGAATAGGAATGTCTTGGTTTGCTGATAAAGTTTGATTAGGCTGATTATTACCGTCGTCGTTGTTTTCTTTATCACACTCTTCTGATTCTTCATCACTCTTTGGTTCATAGTTCTGATCGTTAATTATGTCTTCACAATCTTCAGAGGAAGAAGATCTACTACTACTGGAAGACCTACTAGAACACCTACTACAACAGCTGCTTGAAGATGATGAAGAACTTGATGACTTAGAAGCTCCAGAAACTCCAGGAACAGCTATATTCTTATCATCTGTAAAAAATAATTATCTTCAAACACTGATAACTTCCAAAATCATATCATTTTTGAATTTTTTTTGCATTATTTAATTTTTCATGGAAGTGCCTAGGCGTCAAATAAAATACACCATTAAATCCTATACTGTTTTTTTTCCATATTATAACATAAAATACGTATGCAAACTATATTTTTTTTATTTTAATTTTTCAGAACTAATTTTTTTATAAAAATATTTTTCCTTGTAGCACCAATATTTATTTCTAAACCGCAACGCCGTGCCCGTGCCCCCTCAAAGCTGAAAGAACTCATGAAAAAATACTTACCTAGTGTACTTGAAGATTCTTGATCTTTTACAATAAACTCATTGTCCATCTCTGAAACATTCGTTTTATTTTCTTGTGTGTTTTGTTGTTCATCATTGTCGAGCATCTTCTTTGGGGTACCATTTTCACATTCAAAAACAGAAACTGTGTAGTCAGACATAGACTGTTCGGTCGATGCATCCTCATTGGTAGATTGTTGCTGCTTTAAAAGCTGTTGAATCTTTTTTAGGCGAAAGGACATTATTACGTTGAAAGCCTAAAATAGTATATTTTTTTAATTAGAACAAATAAAAATTATTAGACAAATAAACATATGCAATTATTTTTGGTTTTAAATTTAAAAAATAGCAAAATTTAATTTAATCAATGAGTCGCAATCCCAAATGGAAAAAAAAGTTGTGTTTTAAGATTGACCTAACCTTAAATAAATATTATTCCTTTTAAATTTTTAAATAATAATTTGTAACAATAAAGTCATATTGTTTACAAAAACTCAGACAACTCTAGCAAAAAAAATATTAATTTTTTTGTAATAAAGTCTTAAGAAAAAATAATACACCAAACAAATATTTTTTTCAGAACAATAGCGTCATATTTTTAATTATTAAAACCTAAACGTTTATCATTTTTTGTCGAAAAAAAGTACTACTTCTAAATAATGCGTTATTGAAATAAAATATTGTCAAATAAAAGATCTTACCTTTAGTGCAATATCCTCATAAAACACAATAACACGTTTTTAAATAAAAGCGTAAGCACATGCGGCTTCAACTGACAAACCACAACTGAAATAAAACACTCTTGCGGTAAAAATTTAGACCATGTCACAGAAATAATACAATCGTTTGGCGCCATCTCTCAGTTAATTGTTAAGTTACAGATATGTCGATCTAACAAATTAAACTTTATATAATTTACTTTCTGTTAAACCACCTAACTCAAAAATTCGATTTTTTGAGATATGACGTTGTTGCATTTAATGAGCGATATGTTATACATTTAGCCCGTTCGTGAAGTATTATATTATTTTTTCGGTAAGTAAGACTATTATTATAATTTTAATTGACATAGCAGTTTATTCTAGTTTGGAAGAACCTTATGGTTTAGGCATCGAGCAAAAAGATAAAAGAGGGAATGTAAAGGTAGTGGGGGCAAAAATATTGTTAGACAGGAAGTGCGATTTTTAGAGGCCACATTAAACAAAGAAAGAGAGTCTCTCTCCTTGTTTGACATCAAATTTAGTTGGGTTATGATATTGTTTGTCCCAAATGTCACATGAAATCTTATTTATATTGAAGTTTTTTAGCAATTGTGTCGCATTTTAGACTATTATCGTTAATAATTAATTAAATCTTTCTCGTCTAAGACACATTCTGAAAAATATTATATAGCTACTTTTAATAAGTGTCGGAAAATTTAAATTTGGCGCATTCGCATTTCTGGATACGTCCGCCATCAGAGGCCACTTTTTTGGTCTCCTTTTCATACGGATTCGATTCCCTCTTTTGTCTTTTTGCTCAATGGGTTTAGGTCATTTAAATAAAAACATAACATTAACTTCAAATTTTTGTTATAACACATTTGCCCCCTGGAATTTTGTTGTTGGGGTAAATGTATTATTACATATTGGGGCAAATGTGTCAGGAGTAATTGAGTATATCACATTTACCCCGTTTATATAACTTCTTGAATTTAAAATTACAAGGTTTTTTGTTATAGATACCATGGTTTACTGCAACAAAAGAGAAACTTCAAATAAGGAAAAATATTCAGCAGCTGATCTCAACGCTGCAATGTCTGATGTTTTAGCAGGTCGAACATAAATTTATAAGGCCGCAAAATTATACAAAATACCATATGTGACCCTACATTCCCGTGTAAAAGGTAAACGAGGAGCAGTAAAAGCAACTAAAGGACGTCCAACGTCAATTTCTACTGCTGACGAAGTTAGATTAGTCAATGGTCTAAAACGATGAAGAAATGGGGATACGGCCTATCAAGCAAAGAAGTACTTATTAGAAATTGTAGGAAACTTTGTAAAGACTAACCATATTGAAACTAATTTCAAGGATGGAGTTCTAGGTGAAGATTGGTTTTTGGGGTTTAAACAGAGGCATAGATTAAGTATTAAAGTTCCACAAAACGTAGAATACTCTCGAAAAAAGCTCTTGATCCTTTTATAATATACCAATTTTGGATGGAAGAAGCCGTTTTCAAAAATTACTTCATAAACACTATAATTCCATCACTTCCATCTGAAAGACCAATATTAATTATCTATGATGGACATTCCACTCATATAAATATCGAGACGTTAGAAGCCGCTATGCGAGAACATATTATAATTCTAAAACTGTCACCCCATTTCAGCCACCTTTTACAGCCACTAGACCTGGCTGTTTTTAAATCCTTTAAAGTTGCATGGGATGAAAAACTTGTTGCCTGGCAGCGGCAGTATGTAGGCCAAAAATTACCAAAACAAATATTTTACCAACTTTTGTGTACAACTTGGAAACAGGTGAACTCCGAAGTAATTATCAACGGCTTTAAAAAAGGAGGAATTATTCCTTTTAATCGTCACGTCATCCCTGAAATATCATTTCCACCCTGCTTGCTTAATAGGTGGAAGATAATAAAACATTCCAGATTATCTATACACGAAAATGGTAATGAAGTATTGGTACCAACTAAAGTAACTTAAGAAGTATTTTATCAAAGCAAAGAACCTACGCCTGATGCTCAAATCAAAACTACCATTTCCGACAACGTAAAAAATATCTCTACCAGAGTCGACGAACTTGAATCAATTCCATGGATAAGTTTAACTGAAAATAAGAATTAACATTTGAAGATTTATTGTTATCAACAGTAAAACAACGTCCAAACGCACCAACCAACAATAAGAAACGGTTATGCCCTGGATCTGAAATAGTGACATCACAACAAGCTATTGATGTTTTAAAACAGAAATCTCAACAAAAAGGAAACAGTACTAAAATTCCTAAGATAACTAAGGCAAAGCACAAAAAAAGAAATAAACGAGAGTCATTATCATTTAGCAGCAGCGAAGACGATGAGTCAATGTCCTCAATATTTATGGATTCTGATAAAACCGACGAGTTTCTGGATACACTTTTGGAATCAGAGCCAGAGGTAGAAATAGCTGCAAATGATGACGAGGAAGACAAAGAGAATTTAAATTCAACAAAAAGTGTGAATGTATATGTCGGATGTTGGGTATTGGTAAAATATTGCCCAAAAAATAAACAAGCATTATGTGGGAATTATATCAGAAAATATGAATGATGAGTGGATAGTTAAATTTACATGACTTCAAGGAAAAAAATTTGTATGACTAATAAATCCTGACATTGATACTGTACTACAACAGGATATTATAAAAGCACTACCATATCCTATCGTCGACAGACGTAGAATGTACAAATTTCCAGTTACCTTTAAAGGCTTTAACATTCAACATTAACTGAAAGAAAACTTGGGTTGTGTGTTTAATTTTAGTATATTTTTGTTTTCTTTGTTCTGTTCTTCTTTTTAAAAAGTTTAAATTCTTTTATATTTTTTTTTTACAAAATAAATTCTAAAAATACACAAGTCGACTTTTTACAGTATAGTAGAGAATTACATTTTTATACAATAACCCCAGACTACCAAATATAATATTTACTACAAAAATTTAACTTTCTTCACATTTGCCCCAATCCCTGGGGTAAATGTGATATATTGATATGATTTTAAAAAACATAATGCAACATTAATAACACTAAAGATTATTTAATTGTTTTCTACACAATGAATACAAAACCGTTCAAAAAGTATATGATTTTTTTGATTAATTTTTGAAACGTTTCATTACAGTGTTATATTAAATGAAAGTTGAATTAATAAAAAAGTAGATCACAATTACCCCACTTCACCTTATGTAAAGTTTTTCTCAAACGTTATCTTTTTTGAATTTTGAATAATTTAAAACTAGAAAAACCCAAAATTGTAATCAAGGCTCAGAAAATATAAGTAAAAATATTATTTTTGAATCCACCATTTCAATCCTGGTAGCCATGGATTATTTTACTAAATAGACTGGGGCCTATGCGATACCAAATCAAGAAGCTGCTACCGTTGCAGAGGTACTGGTTAAAGAATTCTTTAGCCGATGTGGTGTTCCCTTGGAGATCCACTCTGACCAAGGGCGAAACGTCGAGTCAACCCTTTTCCAAGACGTTTGTAAATTAATTGGTGTCAAAAACACCAGAACGACACCCCTGCATTCTCAATAAGATGGAATGGTGAGATGACTAAATGAATCTCATCCGTATTTTATAAGAAGTTCGGTGGGTTTAGACGAGTTAAAAAATCATCAGCCTAAAGTTAGAACTGTACTGAGATTAGAAGATGGTTCTCGATCTTTGCTGTATATGACGACCAGGAAGTGGTATACAGCCAGGGCAAGCTACGAGGATATAATGGTGTGCTCTAACTAATTTGAAGAAAATCGTGTGCAATTATGACATCTCAAATTTGGCCTTACCCAAGATATGCCATGCACTAGATAATCAGGATTATAAGATTGTCAGAAGCATGCTTGAAGTGATCTTCCGAGAAATCGGCGTACGAATTACTGTGTGTTGCATTAACCCAATGAGAACGTGTCCTACAAAGTCAGTAGACTGTTATTTCTTTCTGAGGGGTTCACGTAGAGCTGAGAGTCCTGTAGATTCCGCCATTCTGCGTCTACATATAGGTTTGCTGATAGGGACGCTCAGATCTAAGAGGGGAGCAGTGTTACGAACATGCATTCGACGTAGCCCATATAACGGTTGCATCGCGAGACGACGAGAAGCTTTCAGATGAATCGAGTGTGGGAGAGATCGAGCCGCCAAACAAACGAATTAGAGTGGACTACTCCAGAATATTCTAGTACATAATAACTTTTATATATAAGCAGACCTTCTATGAGTTAACTTAGTGGATAAGATATTACCGAACTGTAAACTTATAAATAAATATATCGCACACTCAGAGCAAGACTGCAGTAAATCAGAATAAGTAAGTTTCGAGATAAAGACGATTTTGTTTATTTTCGTGCTAATATCGGTGAAATAAGAAATAAGTTTTAAGAAAAATTAACATTTAGTTATGATTTTGCATGCTTTTCAGTCTATATTACATTAACCAAAAATATAAATTTAAATAAAATTATATTAATGTTAAAAAAAAAATACGAATTTCAAAGTTACAACACTTTTGCACAGAGAAAATGATTAATCACTACACATTAGTAGTAGATAGTATTAGAATTTTAAAGTATCAACACTTTTGCACGGAGAAAATTGTAAAAAGTGTATACACATTTTCTGTTAGTTGTCCTCTTCTCGTATATCATCTTGGGCCAAAATATTTTTATAAAAACTATGGTGGGCTTCTGGTATTATACCCGAATGGCATAAGTATACCAAATCTTTCTTTCTGGCCATTTGAATTTTTGGCTGTTCTTTGTAGGCAGGTTTAAGTAGCACTTCTCGTATATTATGTGTAGTCCGTGATGATTTTTTAGATTGGAAGAATTCCATAGTTCGTCATCATAGTTGTAATTAAAAAAAATGATAGGCGGAATATATTTTCTACATTGCAGAATTTTTATATCTATCAAATTCACATTTTCTTTATTTTGATCATTTTGTAGTTGTTTCCCAACAGAAACATGTTTAAAATCAATGAAGTCCTTTGTTTTCATTTCCCGGACTATGTTGGGTCAACCACTTTTTTTGCTACATTTCACTACAGTTGCCCATTCAGTAGGAACATAAATTGGACCGCTCTTCAGCACTCTTTTCTTTTTCCGCTCTATTAATAAGTGCATGTTGTCACCAGCGTTTTGTGTGTGGCCTGGATTACGTAGACACGCTGTATAATAAAATGAAACACCACAAATATAGATATTAAAATAACAAATATCTTACTTTCGTGCCTTTCATTGCTTCTTATCGAAACCATTGCAATATTCCGTGCAAAACTGTTCTAACTCTGTTACATTAGAATCACAACAGTTTTGCACGGAACTTATGTACAAAAACGCAAAATAGTTAAACTGTTGTTGTAATATTTAGCGGGTTAAGCATTTAAAAGTTACTAAAGCTTAAGAGCGGATAGATATGCATGTTTACAAACGAATTCCAAGATTACTTCGTTTTCATAAAATTTTGAGTTATTGCAGTCTTGCACTGAGGGTTATATAAATTAGAAGCGCTCGTTTTATTTAATCCCGCTACAGTATATAAAGAATTACGATCCAAAAACATAAATATTATTGAAGATTTTATTTTCCTAATTTATGCAATATTATTTCTGTAAATGTTATCTAACAAAAGCGATGAAAAATCTGTTAACTAGTTATCGTATTATTCGTATATAACACAACATATAACACAACATATTATAATCTCGTATACGCTGCACTTCTGTTGTTTTTCTTAGCACATTACATAAAAAAGAATAATAAAGGAAATGATAGTCAATATTCACGAGGTATCCGGGCGGTATTAGTAAAACGTTTAAGATTACAATAATATAATAATATGAAAAAACAAATTACTTACAAAAATATGAGCAAATATAAAAGAATAAAACTAATTTAGTATGCCCAAAAAATTAAATCAGGGTGAAATTATTGTCACATAAAAGAATTTGAATATACAAATAAGAAAAACACTTAAAATCTAATGTTTACAGTATTACTGCTGTAAGAATCAATAGTTTCCGAGTTTATTAAAGATTATTAAAACATTATTTTTTAAAAAGATTGTATAAAACATAAAACAGTTATTTTAATAGTAGAAATAATGAGATGCTACTAAACATTATCTAACAAATAGGTTAAATAAAACAACAAATATTACTTACCATCGTATACAATTTATTTACAAATCACTTCTCTATATCCAATTATTGTTCGCCGTTTCACAGAAAGTACAAGTAAATCACATCACACGATGCCAGTGCAGAAGATACTCGAGAGCTCTTCTTTTGATTTCAATCCCACTACACTCTAGCACCTAGTAATCCATCACTACAGGGTGTTGTTCGGAGTATATTACCTTTACATAACATTTGTATCTTTAATATTTTTTATGTATTTTCCAGGTGGACGTAAGGCCAACTCAATAATAAAATGATCCCACTTATATTGTACCTGATTCCACTCCTGTGTAAAAATTTACTCTATTTAAAAATCATAAAAACATATTTTACTGATATATATGTGGTTGGAATATTGACTGCGAAACCTTCGGTTTTATTCGCCTAATGATATTTAAGTTTGATTATGTTAAAAAAAGAACATTAAGTCTAAAAACAATATACATAACTAAATAAAATAAAAAATCTACGTCATACAAGAGGCGGTAGCTAGAAGAAGGATCTGAGAAGAGTAGCGGTAGCTAGAAGAAGTGTATTTTAAGAAACAAGCATTCAAAGATTTAACGTCTATGTCTTAACCAAACACTTGCATTATTTCAGTATTATAGTTTCAAGAATTTCGATTTCGATCTATTAATAAAACAATAGAGAACACCTTTCTCAAATGTTTTTTTTTCTTTTCAGATGAAGAGTGTTAAAACAAGTTTACATAAGCCATTCTTCTGGAAAACACATTTGGCAAATTAAAACGTAGGTCTTTTGCAGAAGAAAAGTCTATAACATTTACTGTTTTATAGTATACTAGTTATGTATTATTCTTCTTTCTATGCCTTCGCCATTAACGGAGGTTGGCGACCACATTTCTAGAAGTTTGTCTGTCTTTTGCAACGTGGAACAATGCGTCTACAGTCATGTTTGTCCAGTCTAGAATATTTCGCAGCTATAACCTGCAGAAGAATGTATTTATCATTCCTCAGTTTGTGTCCAAGGTATGCAGTGTTGCGTACTTTTATTGTTCTCAACAAGTTTTTGTCTCGATCCATCCTTCTCAGCACTTCCTCATTGGTGAGCCTGGCAGTCCATGGAATTCTCAACATTCTCCGGTATATCCAAAGTTCAAAGGCTTCAAGCTTCTTAAATATTTGCACTTTTAACGTCCATGTTTCTACCCCGTACAATAAATAATTGGGACTAGACATAACATTCAACAAACCTTAGTCTCACAGAACAATGGCTTGAATTTTAAGGACGCTGCCCTTGCCATTTCTATTCGTATCCTGATCTCTTGGTCTGGATCTAATTCTGTGTTGATGTAATCTCCCAGATATTTATATTTTGTCACTCTCTCTATTTGCTGTTCACCAATGGTTAGTTGTTTATTATTTATTGGACTCCTTGATACTCTCATAAATTTGGTATTATCTGTGTTGATATCAAGTCCCATTTAAATGTATTCACTATTAATTGCATCTAGTAAAGTTTGTAGTTCTTATATACTGTCAGCCATAATTACCGTGTCATCTGTAAATCTCATGGTGTTTACGATTTCTCTATCAATTTTTATTCCCTCTTTTCTTTCTCATAAGGCTTTTCTGAATATAACCTGAGTACACGTTGAAAAGCGTCGGAGAGAAGACGCATCCTTGCCTCATCCCTCTCGCAATCGGTATATTATTTGTTTCTATATCGTTGACCTTTACTACTGCTTTCTGGTTCCAGTGTATAGTCTTAATAAACTCAATGTCTGAGAGTATAGAGACACCAACTCAGTGTCTGGTAGAGTTAAAAATATCGATTTAAGCCATTCCTAGACATATATGTGGCTGAGAATTCGGGTGAGTCTCTTTATATTACCGTCATCCAAGGCTTTTAACAGTTCAACTGACATTTGATCAGGAACCGATGTTTTTCCTTGTTTTGCATTCTGTAGGGCATGCTTTACTTCTGAGGGTAAAATTTGTAGGTATTGTTCTTCTTCACCTATATCTTGTTCATTTTCCCTCTCGTCATGGAACAGATGGTTTATATATTGTTCCCATAAAATTCATGTATGTTATGCATTCCCATAATGCCTCAAAAATTGTAGCGCCTGCGCCATATCCCGCTTTCTTGTACTCCTCCGTTTGTGCTGGAGTGTAAAGCTGCCTAACAGTTCTTCTTCGCTTTTTACCATAGTCCATGTCTTTGACGCCTATGTCAGGACAGGTTTAATAAGAGTTTCATATATTAGTATCTTGGTTTTTTTTGCTAATTATATGTGATGTTGATGTTATGAACTGCTTTAGTCCAAAGTAAGCTCTGTTTGCCAGGTATATTTTTCTCTTAATTTCTATGCTTACTAGGTTACTGTTAGATATGTAACCTAGTAAGAATATAGACATATACTGTACTAGATATATCCGAGACCCCTTCGAATGTGTGTACTTCTGTCACCAGATCTTGTGGTGCCGCTATTTGTGTACTGTTCGTGACCGTCATGTATTTTGTTTTGGATACGTTGACCTGCAGTCCCATTGTCTTCGCGGCTTTTTCTAATGTTTCAAAAGCCTGTATCTGGTCTTTTTTTGTCCGTGTTACTATGTCAATGTCATCTGCGTAGACCAATATCTGTACACTTCTATTGATGATCGTACCTCTGATTGTTATGCCCGATTTCTCTATGGCCCTTTCTAGCGTGATGTTAAACAATAGGTACGATAGACTGTCTCTTTCATGTGTTTGAAAAGACCTTAACACTCTGTTTTGTACCTTGACTTTGCACTCAACTTTCGAAAGAGTTGCCTTTCGAATGTCAAATCTTCAGTAAGTATTCCTCCATTATTATCTCTTGTCATGAGTGTTCTTTCTTTGGTGTTGCCTGTAAGTTCTTTCATTTTTTTATGTAAGTTTGAGGTGTCATGTTTGTTGCTGAGTTCTTCCAGTTCCTGGCATTCCTTGTTCATCCATTCCTCCTTAGCCTTTCTGATTTCATATTTGATTTTATTCTTGATGGTTTTATATTTATTTCCATCTGTATTTTTGTATTTTCTTTTTGCAGTTATTAACTCAACTATTTCCGGTGTCATCCAGTCTTTTTTAGTATGTAATCTATATCTTCGCCTAGGACCTCTTTTTCCGCTTTTAGTATGGCTTTTTTCATATCTGCCCATTCCACGCTTCCTTCAGTTAATTTATTTATTTCTCCGTTTAGTTGCTGTTGGCACTTGTCGGCTTTTAGGTTTTTGATGTTTATTTTAGTGGTTTTAACTTTTTTCTCCGGTTTTCTGAGTTTAATGTTGACGTTTGCTAGGAATAGATTATGGTCCATATCTGAATCTGCGCCTGGGTAGGTTTTTGCACTATGTACTCCATTACGAAACCTTTTGTTAATCGTTATAAAATCTATTTGGTTTCTGATTATATTGTTGGTGTTATCTTTTGGAGAAGTCCGCGTGTATAATCTTCGTGAAGGTAGGTCGTAGTATGTATTTGTTATGACTAATTCTTTCTCCTGGCAGTACTGGACTAGTATATCACCTCTTACGTTTCTTTTACCTAACCTAAAATATCCTACAATATTTCCAGTTTTTCTTCGACCGACATTAACATTAAAATCGCCCATAATTATTTTTACCTCCTGCTTATTTATGTTTTTTGTTAACAGCTCTAAGTCCGCGTAGAATTTTTCGACCTCAGTATCAGATGTTAAAGCATACACTTGGATTATATTTATATTTGGAGGTTTAACTTTCAGTCAAAGTACCATCATACGTTCGTTAAAGGGAACAAAATTTGTCACAAACTCTTTTAAATTTTTGTTGATAATAATACCAACACCATGGCTGTGTTCTTAAGTTATGTATTATAGTATCCAAAGGTTTAAAATAATAATCAAGGTATTTGTACAACAATTAACTGTTATTTCGTTGACACTACTATTTAATATAATTTTATGCTAAATTTCGTCACCATCTGAGTTGAAATAGAAGTTCGTAGAAGTTTCTACTTTCTTCTGGTTGGGCACCAATTTTTTTTATGCTACCGCCATTTTGAGTTTTTAAAATTTGGGTTTTAGTTTTATTTAAAGTACTAAAGATAGCAGTGCCAACGATTCAGGTATGTATTATCCTGCCTACCCACTAAAATCACCCTCTCCTACTTTAGCGCAGTTGACTGTCGCACGTACCGTACACTGAAAGTGTGATGGCTGCTATAAGGCTGACGATATTTTTGGAACACTCCCTTCTCTTATCTAGATCTTATCTCTGTAGTTGGTCAAGTTGGTATTTGGGCCATTATTTTATTTTGGGTCCAATAACCGGTCCCTCTCGAACAAACACGATTATTATCAAAGCAAGCAATGATTTTTAAAAAAACAACATGATTAGCACGTTACTGATATTATACTCATCTTAAATATGTACAGTTATTAACGAAATATGTTATACTTTTCCAAAATAACAGTAACTCAGTTGTATTTTTGATAAACGCAGTTGTTTCCCTACAAAATTTCGCTGTCCCTCTAATCAACTTACTTCAAATACATTGAAATTACTTAGAAACTCTTCAAGGCGCTACTAAAATTGAATGTTTATGCTAATTATAAGTTATCTGAGCTTCACTTAAACAATAATAAGTATAATTTTCTTTGACAGTTTTTAAATTACGTCAAATAATTTGTTCTGTCCCCGCGGCAAAGTAAAAAAATTATGAACACTATGTTACCATTAGAAATCGAGTCGTTAAATTCAAATTTTTGCGCCGTTGCTTTGATGTGAGTTTAACAAATCATCAAATATTATAAGGAAGCAGGGGGAAGGACGTAGCCGTGAAACCGGCCAAGTCAGTCGTCTGAGAGTTGTCAGGAGAGGTGCGAGTGTTTATTGTGAAACTGCTGTGTTATCATTGAAAAAAGGTGAGTTTTTTAGATATTTAATTATTTTATTAGTTGAATCTATTTGAGAATGTGTAAATATTTTAATGGCTCAATTTGTTTTTTTAAATTCATTACCACATGGCTATAACCTCAAAATACGTATGATTTCTACAACTGCATTACGTATACACTATGTTACCGCAAAAAGTAACGCAGTTGTAGCTATAGTAACGCAGTAGTTAAATTTCAAGTTTTTACTTAATATTTACCCATTTAATAGTTAAAACAATCTACTTCAGGATTATTTTGTTACAGGTTACTATTTACAACATAATGGCTGAAAAACAACGACGCTACAGGGAGAAATTGAAACAGGACCCGATCAAAAATGCCGATAGCAAAAAAAAACATCTTGAAAGATATCACTCCAATAAAAAACTTGTTAAAGATATGACAGAGAGAGAACATAGAGATGCAAAGCGTAAATGGAGGAAGGCAAACAAGAAACGTCAAGAGCGTCAAAAAATAGCACAAGTAATTTTAAATAACACACCAGATTCGACACCACGAGCAGGAACTCCTGTTTCTCCACACTCTCGAGAAAGACGACAAGTAAGGCGAGACCGATCTGCATTGTACAGGCAAAATATAAAATTAAAGCAAGAGAACGAGATGCTGAAAAACAAATATAACAAGTACAAGAAAAGATGCCAAAGACAGAAACACAAAGCAAATAAACTAGAGGACGGAGACAAAAAGTACGCAACTTTGTCGAACGCCATCAGAGACCATTACTCCAAAGTAAAGACTGTAAGAGATCGGTTAGCAATACGACGAATTTTTTATGGAGATCTTATACGAAATTCAAAAATAAAACTCGCTATTGCGAAAGAAAGTCTCGGTATTATTAAGCTAAAAAAAGCACAGATTGCACCAAAACAGGCTACTCTAGCAAAAAAAATTAAGATGTTTTATGATCGTGATGACATTTCTAGAACCACTGCTGGAAAACGAGAAACCGTGACCTACAAAAAGATTAAAATGCAGAAGAGGTACCTGCTCGATACAATGAAAAATCTTTTTAATTCTTTTAAGAGAGAAAATCCTGACGAGAATTGCTCATACTCTTACTTCTCCAAGAACAGACCATTCTACATAAAGCCACCAGTAGTTGGTGGCAGGGATACCTGTCAGTGTAAGATGCATATTAATACACAATACATTCTGAATGCTCTTTACAGCAAGAAAATCATATCAGAGTCAAACATGACCCAGATTATTGAGAAGATTGTATGTGCAACTGATAACAGACTTTGCATGACGAATGGTTGCGCCTCTTGCAGTACCAAAGATATAATATATAATACACAAAATCAGTCTCAAACTCTTAAATGGCAACAATGGGTTCGGAGATCTGAGATTATTACTGACAAATCCGGAAACTGCAAGAAAGTTACGAAAAACGTAAAAGAAATTACTGAAGGCACTGTCGAAGAATTGATAGACAAGTTTAAAGTGACAATGACAGCGATGAAAAAACATATTTATAATATTAAAATGCAATACAAAAGTTACCGATTAGCTATTGATGACTTAAAACATAACGAAGCTCTTCTACATGTCGACTTCACTGAGAATTACAACGGAAAATACTTTGAAGAAATCCAATCACATCATTTTGGAGGATCGCGCAAGCAAATTACATTGCATACTGGTGTTTTGTATATAAAACCACAAGAAGCGGACACAGCACAAGTTAGTTCATTTTGCAGCGTGTCACCAAATAATTCTCACAATCCTGCAGCCATTTGGGCACATCTTCACCCAGTAATCAGCACATTAAAAGCTAATCATCCCCACATAACAACAATCCACGTCTTCTCCGACGGTCCTGCTACGCAATATAGGCAGAAGATAAACTTTTATTTCATCTGCACAAAAATATTATAGCTTTGATCGCATCACCTGGAACTTTTTTGAAGCAGGGCACGGAAAGGGCGCGGCTGATGGTGTCGGTGGCTTTCTTAAACGAACAGCAGACCAAAAAGTTGCTTCTGGCTTAGACATCCATAATGCGGAGAATTTTTTTCTCGCTTTAAAAGACTGCAGCAAAATTCAGTTGTATTTTATAACCGATGCCGATATTAAAAAAGTGGAGCAGACCGTTCCAAAGGACATTGTACCTCTTCGCGGTACGATGCAGCTACATCAAGTTTTCTCGGAAACTGCTGGTAAATTGTACTACCGTGATCTAAGTTGCTTTTGTCAAAGGGGTCTTTGCGACTGCTTGTCACCTAAAACATATCAGCCAATTCCTATTTCGTCCAGAACTATCAGCCAAATGTCTGAAGGAAATGACGCGAACGATACTGTTAATAATAATGGTTCTGAAAGAAATTCGCTTAAATTTATGAAGGAAAATGAAGTATTCACTGATATATCTAACATCGTGACCAATCCCAGAAAGAGTTATTACGATATGGTTTATTCTCCAACTTCTAGCTCAGATGATGATGAGTCTCTTTCAAATCTTCAACTTAAAAAAGAAAAAAAAGCTTCAGTTTCTAATTTAGTTGATAAAAAATTAATTGAAAAAGAAAATTTACACCCATCAAAAATATCTGTCGGTGTTTACATACTAGTTAAAGTTTCATCCAACAAAAAAACATATTCTTATCTGGGTGTCGCCCAAAGTGATGTTGACGACGAAGGGGATATCATGATTATGTATTTAAAATCAATTGACGATTCAGGAAAGAAGTTTAAACTTATAGAAAAGGATATTTCATATGAACCATATGAAAATATTACAGAAATTGTACCAAATCCTAAAATAACAAAGAAGGGTAAACGTGAATTTTACGAATTTGATGTGCCATTAAATGTATTTGAAAAATGAGACTGAACAGACAAAGACTAATGTATATTGTTTATGATTATTAATTTGAGAGGTTTTGATTTTTTTTATTCTCAAAGAAGTTTTGTTTGATTTGATATATTTTATTTTTATTGTCATTCTGTTTTTATTAGTTTAAGGCAAATAAAAATATCATGATGGGAAAAGTTTACCACTATGTTACTCATCAAACTACTGCGTTACTTTTTGTCCCTTATTTTTGGAAGACGTTAATGGGTATATTACTAAACCTACTTTTAAAGATATTCAACTTTTATTCGTTTTTTGATTATTTGAAGTATTTGAATTGCCTCCATAAATTGTATGCTTAAACTGCAATTATTTTCTCATATTTTGAAAAATTAAAACGACTTCAATCAAAATTAGGTAACAAAGTGGTAAACTTAACCGTAAAGTAAGATAACAGACCGAGATTTTGCATGATTTAATGTTATATGATTAAAGGTCTCCTATTTTATGTTCATGTAATAGGTTTATGTTTGAGATAATCGTTGTTACTAACAATAAAACTTAATTTTGTTAGAAAGTGAGATAGTTGTTATTTTTCTGTACCCCGCCTAATATAACAATCAAATAAAATCAGAAAAAATTAAAAACCATCTCTGCAAATAGCTGTAATATATATTTTAAATAATAATCTTGCTACTACAGTATGACATATAAACAAAAGATAACATATTTGAAAAATATTTTTTTTGTGAAATCTATTCAGCATAGGTCCCAAAATAAAATAATGGCCCATTTCTCTTTTCTTTTTTTTAATTACTGTCTGTAACTGTGAACTCTATTCCATCCCTCCTTACTTCTCGTCATCTTCACGATCATCTCTCACAGTCATAGGGTTCACAACTATTTCTCTATACATTCTGTATCTCTACACTGTACATCTATTACACTTCAGCATTGTGTAAGTAACGTGTCGGAATATTCGCAGTATAGGCGTTTATCTGTATCTGTCTTTCTAAACCTATAAAGATATGCCCTAAAACAGACAATCTACACAGTCCCTTAGGCTCGGGATTAGCATCTTGGTCCACTGGGCAACATCTTCTGTGTTGTTCCACTCTTCTTAGCATCTTTCCATTGATCTTTCTCTTTCTTCTTTTTTTATGATGTCTTCTTTTTACTGCGAACACAACCCGCGATAGTCCGAAAGGCTGCCACAGATACAGTTTTGTAGGCACATGCTACTCGCAACAGACTCGTTTTGTCTACTCTTGTCATATTAGGTATGGTATCTCCATGTAAATATATTGAAAAATATTATTAATTGTTGTAATTTATACAATTATTTTTATTGTATTCTACATATTTGAAGTGGTAATTTAATTATTAAATTAGCGTTTGGATTCTTTGTATTGTGTATGAACAGTGTGTGACAAGTTACATCTTTCTTCTATTTCAGAAACGCTTACAAAATCGATATAATACTAATAATTAATGTAAATTGTATTGTGATAAACCTGTATTAAAATAATTCATTCCCTCATATTTTGCTCTAATATCTTTACTTGGAGTGGGTAGAACTACTATAATGTCAGTAACACTCACTGTAGCTGTAGGCACAGAAGTGAAACTGAATCTATTTGATGGTATATTTTTCTTTAAGAATCTGACCTCACAATATGTTTGATCCACGTTTCTAACACGTTTTTTCCCAAAAACTTTGGTAACAATGTAATCGCTCTTAGAAATTTCTGTATCTAGCCTTTCTTCTTTTAATTCGAAACTATCATTTGACGAATTATCGTTGTACTTAGTGTTGCCCAAAATCTGTCTTGGTCTTGCAGTCTTTGTCTTGTTCTTGCGTTTTCGCAAGACCAAGACCGCCTAATTTTAGCAAGACCAAGACCAAGACTGACCGTGCAAGATTGTGCAAGAACAAGACTAAGCCTGCGAGACTCTTGCGTCTTGCAGTTAGGACTGAGTGTCGTGTAGTAGTTCGCGTATATGCTTAAAGACTCTATGAGAAGCACAAAAATATGTAATAAAAATTTAAAAAATTGGATTTATGCGCATTACGAACAATACCATAAACATACGTACCAAATCAAAATATTTATTAAAAAACACATTTGACACGTGCTCAGAGGTCATAATTATTACAATGTAAAAATAAAATATTTTGTACATTCTTTTCCAGCAGATGACTTTTTCGCTCTGAAATTAATTGTCCAGATTTTGAGAATAGCTGCCCTCTAATAATAAAATAATCTTCTTGCATTACGACGCTGACAGTAATATCGTATCGAATTATTTTAAAAATATGTCACCTTATAATTTAGTTAGGAGGAATATAAATAAACAAATCTTATCGGCCTAAGACTAAAAATTGTTTCTGCTGAGTGTGCGATGAGATCATTCTGTTAAACAAAATTTGCTGAAAGAGCGTGGCTAATATTTAAAAGTAACGAGACAAATTAAAACAGATAATTGTCGCTTACCGTTGTAAACAAAATACCGAAATATTTAGAAAAGCGAAAAGTGAAACCGAAAAGCATCTAATATCTTTTCGCAAAAAGGAATTACAAATATTTCTTCCTGAAAAAACAAAATTCGGTAGACATACCACAATCTTTTAATAGCTGCTGGAAAAAGTGGACATGTAAAAAAATATACTTATTACCTTATTACCAATTACATATATTATGTACCTACTACTTTATTTTGGTAAATTAATGTATTTATTAAGTAGATATCTCCTTAATTTAAAATAACTTCTTTTGATTATCTGCTTTTTTACCTATTCTTTATTTTTCCAAGTTAGTTTTTTTATATAAAAGTAGAGCTAAGATTGTTAACAACATTTAAGTTTCTTTAATAAGTGGATTATGATTTGTTATCTTATCACCTAAAGAATCTGTGCCCTCGATACCTGTATATGGATTTTTACCCACATACCAGTCTTTTTTAAGATTTCCATTTCCTATATGGTGAGGGGTCATCAATTCCTTTCTAGGCAGATAATGTTCTTTAAAATACAGTCAAGTTTATGTCAATAATTTGTTTTTTTTTTTGTTTTAACCATGTTTTAGCACATGTAAGCTTATTAAATGCAAACGTTTATTAAGAAACAGATTGACTTCCGTGGGGCATGGTAGATAACTGAGTTAGTTAGAGCATAGGCACGGATCGCTTAGATTATGGCTTCAAACCCTACCCGGTGTCAGTTGTTTAGACATTTATTAATTTCAATATAAGGTTGAATGTTCGAATAATTAAACTTTGATAGTATACAAGGCAACTATCGAACACAGTGATTAATTAAATCTTGCCCAAGTACTTTCGATCAATAGATCATCTTCGGGGGCATTTCGTCAGTTGTGGCCTATCCGACATGAGTAGAATGTCATACATGTAAATTTGGACATAACAATGCAATACACAAAGACAAACAAACACTTTAAAAATTTTTAAAAAGGAGAAGCTACATGTTATATAGAAGCCAGAGACAGAATGGGCTCCCGGTCTTGCGGAAATATTGAGAAATTTTTCTGTATGAAAAATGCTTTCAGAACAAGGAAGTAAAGTATCCATTTTTATTACAAAATGTCAAGTAGTTTAGAAGATAATGCAAAAAAACAATATTTATTTTGTAACTTCAAAGGGCTGTAACTTTTTTTGTGTACACTTTTGTACTAAGGTAAGTTGACTTCAATCAATTTATTTTTGTCCCCGAAATGAATGATTTAATTTAAGACATACCTTTTTGAAACACCCTGTATTTTGAAGATAGAAGATGCTAGTGAAAGAAATTCTGTATATTTGCTCAAAAACATAGTGGGTTTATCTTGGAAGTCTTAGTATCATGTCAACAGATATAATGCAAAAAGGGTGCGGCCCGTTTTGCGGGTGTCGAAGAGTAGGGTTATTTTGCAATGCAGTTTGCGGATAATGTAGTGGGGACAATTCCCAAAATAGCAATCCAATTAATGAAAAAGGAGAAATTGAGAAAGAGAGCTCTTATGAAGAGTGAAAAATTAACAATTAAAGTACTATTAATATTTGATTAATTTATGAAACATTACTTAAATAAAAAATGAATGAACTTTTCATATATTTTATTATTTATTTAAATACGTTTTCCTCTTAACTAACAAATTAATTTTTTTAAGTCACATAAGCGCACTGAAAAAATTGTTTAGGAAATGTGGAAGGAATAATATTAATAAAGTTTGGAATATATTAATAAAGTTTATCATAACCAATAAAAAAGTTTCTAAATGATTAAAGCTACTAAAGGTAATAAAAAACATTTTCCATTATTTTTATGACAATAGGGGTAGTTTTTAAGGGTGCAAAATTACGCAATAAATAAATAAATACTTTAATACTCAGTAAATGAGATTTCAATTCAGTAATGTATTATTCAAATACCTAATTAAAGTTTCTTGAGATTAATTTTTTCAATATTCTGCTTTAAGGGTTGGTTTTTCAGGGTTGAAATTTCACACTCAATCAAAAATTATATCATACACATTAAATAAACTATTTGGGTAATATTAATAGATATGCGATTTGATATATCATAAATCATGATTATAAATGTTGCAAAATATTTATTTTATTTGATTAATCGAGATTACTTATGCCAGAATGCTTAAATCTGCATTTTTACCATTTTTAACAAAAGGAGTGGAGTTCACCCCTAAAATGCAAAAGTTGTGCATTTGTCACTTTTGAAGTTGAGGGTAAAATAGACTCAATCCCAAATTTTCATGCAAATCGATGGAGGTTCACCGAAATCGAAGGTAATAGTTGATTTTTGCCTTCATTCACTGTACTATTGCGCGACGCCAAGCGCCAGCAGCGGCGCAGCACTCAGCAGCGCTGGCAGCGCCACTATTACGAACGCTTTGTTCGAACTGATTGAACGATCGAAGATTGATAAGCGTTTATATTCTTTGATTGAACATACCATTTCCATAGTATAATTTGTGGTTAAACTGTGCAATTTCCTTTTTATTTTTGCAATATACCACAAATATACTGTGTTTTGGATTCCAGATTCCATATAACGAAGCACGAATCTATGAATACGATTTATGATTTATACGGATACGAATATAAACAATAAATACTGTCACAGCGCGGTATATATAATATATCAATATAATATATCTGTATATCAATATTCTTTATTAGCAAAGCTAAAATAATTCTTTAGGAATATATTGTAAGATACATTTATTCAGTTCGTTTATGGTTAGCTATGGAATTTAAAGTTGAAATTAAGGAACATTTTGTTGAATGTAACCAAAAAAACATAGAGAGCAAGCCATCCACATCCACAGATCTGAACAACTTCAAAAAAGAACTAGAAGATAACTCAGGTAAGACAAGTAGTAAACATTGGATCCAGAGTTTTTACCTTATAACCTTGTAGTAAACATTAAGAGTTAAATAATGTGATGTAATTTGTATTTATTAGAAATGGAACTAAAAGCTAAAATTAAGGAAGAGTTTGCTGAAAGTTGTCAAGGATATAATTTAGAGACTCAGCTATTTACATCCCCAGATGAAGACTTGAATAAGGCAGATGAAGATAACTCAGGTGAGAGAAGTAATAAAAATATAGAACTAATTTTTATAGATTTCATTTGAATCTATGATAGATAAATTTTCCTACACTTAGTTTGTGATAGTTTCATTAAAAAAAAACATATTTCTCAGAAATTTTAATATTTGCTCCCTAGTGGGTTCTTGGGAGCCTAGTAAAAGACATGATAATGTCCTTATTGCACTACACACTTATTTTTTTTATTTTGACATATTTTAAAAATATTGTTTCTTTGAAAAAACATTACCGTAATAA
This sequence comes from Diabrotica balteata, assembly GCA_918026665.1. Taxonomy (NCBI): domain Eukaryota; kingdom Metazoa; phylum Arthropoda; class Insecta; order Coleoptera; family Chrysomelidae; genus Diabrotica; species Diabrotica balteata. Next base: position 81,925,073 of record OU898276.1, read on the forward strand.
TTTATTGTAATTTCCATATTGTGTCTATTAACATGCTAGAGGTTACATTGGATTAAGTTAGGTTTTCGGTACAAATAACATCAGACCTAACAGGCTCAGCTTTTTCCTACCCAGTTTACATTGCTAGGTTTAGGTATAAATTTACATTATGAAAAACTTGTGAGCCTTCATACCATTTTTATGTATCCCAGCTGTAACCTCGCCTGTAGTATCCTACATAATTTTTTGTACAGAAGAATTTTATTTCTCTTCTGTAGAAATATGGAATTCCATATGGGCTTTGCCATTTATATGACTTGTCTATTTGATTTTATCCTGATTGATCACTTCTTTGACTGCACTCCAGTTTTCCTCAGAACCCCACGGTATGGTCTCTAGTCCAGTGTGTTGCCTAGTGTCTGTCTAGTGTTATCAGTTTTGACTGTTCTGCCTAACTCGAGGACAGAGGCAAAAGCTCAATATTTTTGAATAGAAAACGAGTCTGAAACTACTCTCTAGTGTGCTTTCTCTACTGTGCTCATTCCAGTTATGTTTTTATTTCCAGAGTCTGAATCATCACATATTTCTACACTGTATCTTTTTTCCTTTGCTTTATTGTTCATGTTTGTTCCCATAAGTTGAGAGAAAATGTTGTCAACATTTGGTACACGAGAGTATACCCATAATGCTAAGAATATAACCCCTTAGAGTTTTTCAGCGGCTCTTTAAGTTATCACTTAAGGCAACACTTTTTTCCTTGTACCCATGCATTATTTACATATGATGCACCTTACACCTTAGAGATCAAAGTAGAGAAAAGAGTCTTCGGAGGTTGTGTATAAATTGGTGGTATTTTATTTCGATACAATTGTTCTTCAAATATTGTCAATTTCCTATAACTTTCAACATATATGGGAGTTTTTTTGTTACGCCAATATTTATGGCTTAAATCTATTATATTCAAGTTACGAATATTTTTTAAATAGCTGAAGTTTTTTGATATAGCTCTAGCTACAAACTAATCTGTACAAAACTGTCTGTGTAGTGTAAGGGGTATCTCTTTAGTTTCAATTTCAATAATACTAATAGAAGTAGATTTTAAGTAACCAAGACATAGCCTCAAACATTTATTCTTTTGGGTTTCAATTTTATTAAGATATCCTGTTGTCACAGACCCATATAAATGACAACTTAGTCAAAAATTGGTCGAATCATTGAGCGATAAAATAGCAATGCAATATTCGGGTCAGCTCCCCAACTGGTTTTACAAACTGCTCTTAAGGATATTTTACACAATTTTTCATTTGAAATTCTATTTTTCCTAATTTAAAGTTACCTTGAGGAGTTTGGCGTTTTTGGAAAAAAAAACAAATTTCAGTCTTTGTAGTTGATATTGATAAGCCTAGAGAATGGTAATATTTTTTATACAATCTAGTGTAGATTCGAGTTGACGCCTACAAATGTCAAAGTTAGTATGGATTATTAGAGTATGAAGGTACTATCTGTTCTAGACCTATATTGTACAATGAAAGAGAAGTGGACTTAAAATACCACCCTGTGGTATACCTATATTCGTTAGCCTTGGCGCTAAGTGTCTCATTTATTTTTAAGTAAGTCCATCTATTCTTGTACAAGGATATAATGAAATCTGAAATTTTAACTGAAATTCCAAGATATAACAATTTCTTATGTAAAATATATAAATTTATATTATCAAATGCAGAGGTTACATCTATAAATGCTGCAGCTGTTGATTCTTGATTTGTGAAATTGACCTGCAGAGGAAACTAGTGAAGTGAGAGCATCCTGTGTAGACCTGGATTTCTGGAAGCCATATTGAGATTTGGGAAGGATGTCTTCGGATGCAAGCCAATATTCAAACCGATTTTTGATTAATCTCTCTAGAGTTTTTAGTATACAAGAACTTAAAGATATAGGTCTGTAAAACTCAATGTTGTTATCTGGCTTTCCTGGCTTCTTTATAGGCAGTACAATATAGTCCTTCCATGTTTTGGGAATTAAATTCTCATTTAGCCATATATTGTTAAAAATTTGTAATAATAATGATTTGTTTTCTGTGGGTAAAACATATAACATAGAGTATGATATACAGTCCATTCTTGGAGACGAACTATTATTTTGTTTGAGTCCATAATTTAATTCCCACAATTCAAATGGTTTTTCTCGATTGAAGTATTCTCTGGAAATGGTGACTGTAGCTTCGTTTATTTGATTTGGTACCCAAGGAGGTGAAATTTTCAAGTGGAAATCTTCTATCCATGCAGCTTCGCAGTTTATCGGGAGTTGATTGGACTGTTTTCGGTTTTTGTAGCGATGTACTTTCTTCCAGACGTCGCTGATTGGACTGTGGGAGTTACTTTCGCAGTAGTTTATCCAACTTTGTTTTTTTCTATTTTTAAAAATTTTCTTTGCTAATGCATCCAATTTTTTGTATTCAATTAAATTATGAATATTGGGATTTGTTTTATAACGTCTATAGGCTGCTTTACAGGTATTTGCAGCTATTTTGCAGTTATTATCCCACCATGGTTTTGGAATCTTTTCTGTAGGATATTTTTTATTTTTTGATATTTTTGGAATAGCAATGGATGCACATCTGTTTATTTCATTAACTAATTCCTCATAAGTTTGAGGAAGTTTTTCTGAAGAAAAGTTGGATGAATACAAATTCCAATTTGCTTTATTTAGATTCCATCTTTTTTGTATATTGTTACCAGGTGGAGTTGCTTGTTTGGGATTTTCTAGGGAGATGGTCAAGGGTAGATGATCAGAACCAAGTGGATCTTGAATAACAGACCAAGTTAATTTAGATATAATGTCCTGGGTGCAAATTGTTATGTCGATTGCTGATGGACTGGAACTCAGGGCAAGAGTTGGAGAACCATCATTTAAGTATAATAGATTACATTGTTCTATCGCCTCTAATAAAACTTTACCGTGAGTATCACTAGTTTCGCATCCCCATGCCATATTGTGAGCGTTGAAGTCCCCTCCAATGATGAATGGCGGAGGAATGTGTTGAAAAAAATGGATCCATTCTTCAACTGTTACTCTAATACGTGGTTCTTTATATATGGATATTATATGTATAGGTTTATTGATACAAGAAAGTTTAACAGCCATGCATGTGTAAGTAAAATTATAGTTATTTAATAAATTTATTTCTTCTGCAATTATTTTACTTTTAATTAATTAAAATTGCTGTACCTCCATAGCCATCTGGGCGATCAGATCTAAAGCAATTATTACCAGAAGTTATAGAATATTCCTGGTTTAAACCATGTTTCTGATAACATGGCCACATACACATTTTTTTGAATAAGTAAGGCTTCTAAATTTTTTTTTATTAGAAACTTCTGAGCGGCAGTCCATTGTAAAAAATTTATAGGACTAGTTATGTCTGAGAAGATGACGTTTGTTCATGTAAGTCTTCTTGCGAGATCGATGCCGTACTTAAGTATTTATTAATTTGTTGTATAATCTCTGTTTTTGATTCGTCTAAATTTTCAGTGAGTTTTAATGAACTAATTAAATTAAGAACCAATTCTAAAATTACATTATTTAAATCTAATGGTACTCCTTGTGTCTGCAAATTTGTTGTACATATTTCTATTTTCTGTATATTTAGAGGTATTATAAATACCACCTTTTTGTCTAGGGATATTTATTGAGGAAATTATTTCTTTCCTAGCTGATTCCAAAGGATCGGGAGTACTTGGCCGTTGTCGTTTTAAATTTGATTTTTCTGGACTACTGCTGGTATAAAACATTTGTGAAGAGAACTTTTTTGCGAACGTACCAGTTTGATTTGGAGTTACTTGATAGGACTGATCATTGGTATTAGAGTTGGTTGCAAGGAAGAACTATTATGTCTAGCAGCGATATTGGCATATGATTTTTTCGGTATTTGTTTACAGGCGTCAAAGAAATTTAAATTTAATGATGACATTGTATTCTTGATTTGTTTTTGGCTAAAAAACTCAGAGTATGCACTTAGGTGTGTCGTAAAATGACTACCTTGACAGCTCAAACAGGTAGGAGTATGTATATTTACTGTACAATCTTTTGTGTTATGAAAATCATGACATTTATTGCACCTGGGACGTGCTTTGCATCGAGATCCAAGATGTCCAAAACGAAGGCAAGAGAAACATACTTTTTGAACATAGGGTTCGACTTCTTTAATTACTTTATTAATTATGATATATTTTGGAAGAGTTTGTGCTTTAAAATTTACAATACATGATTTGGTTGGAACCTTGTCTATTACTGTTTTATCTTCGATATGTTTTTCTACCTTTCTATTTATTCTTTTAACTGAAGCTACTTCAAACTTACAGAGCATATCGTATTGTTTAATTTAATTTTTGATGTATCCCTCAGAAAATTCAGTATCTATATCTCCCTGTCTATGTAGTATAAACTTCGGAACGTAAACATCAAAATTGTTGTTTGTAAATAATGAACAAGTTTTGTGATTGATTAAAAAATTGGCTGATTGATAGTTTTTAAATTTAATTCTGATTCTATTCTTGTCGATTGAATCAATACTAGTAATTTTGTTATCTAAATTTGGAAAATTTGACAGTATAATATCACCGATTTTGATAGCATTTATCTTACCTTTAAAATCAGGAGTATTATTTTCTATATATACACAAAAAGGACCTGTATCACTGCTCTGATATAGAAATTGTTCTCTTACATTTTCTGTAGAATTATTAGAAGTTTTACTACTTACAGTTTCTCCGGTGTTTTTTGAGTTACCGTCCCAGGTGTTGTTTATGTTGAATTTTATTTTTTCTATATTAGCATTTTCCTCCATCAGGCTAATAAGTTTTTAATAATTTAACACTTTGAATCTATCTTACACTTATTAACACTTATCGTATCCAAACGGTAAGCCCCAATGGGGGTAAAGTAAATTCCAATACACTAAACTTTTATATTTTTCTAAGTCACAAATTGTTTCACAAAAAACTTTTCAAAGGCCACAACCAGACTTTTTAAATTCAATAAAATAAACTTTAAAATGCGGAAAGTATTTAAAAATGAGTATCCACACTTTGACAGTTATTTGACGTCTGAAAAAACATCTTGAAACGTAATAATATTCAAAATAACATAAGTTCGAAAATACAAAAATAGAATTTATTTATCTCCACTTTCTTCATTTGTGGAAGATGCATTAAGAACTTTAAATAAAAACACTGAAGGCTTTTGCTGTACCGAACCTGTTTCGAAGTTTCGACTGCACTAGCGCAAAGGAAGAAAAATTCTTTCAATGCTAGCTGAAGACGCCTGGGCTGTGTGAAGTTGTTCAATAACATTGTCGATGTTGGTATCAATATTTTTGTGGCTTTTCCACCACTCAATCAGTGTTACTTTTGAAGTGACACTGTTTTCAAAAAAATGCTTTTGAAAAGGTGCACTTTTTGCCCGAAACTTTATAATTTTTTTCAAAACGTCAATTTCAGGATACTTTTCTTTTGCAAAGTCCAGTGCTTTTGATGTCTCTTCCTGTGTTAAATCTAATTAAGGAGATTTTTCCTTTGGGTCTTTTGAATTTTGTTACACTTCCCATTTCTAATACAGAATGACCAATTGTACATGTATTACTTTGTACTGTATCAAGGGCTACGGAAATGGATATCAGCAGATTGAAAGAGTTTATCTCGGAACATGTGTGAATAAAAAGAACGGTTATACGAAAGAAATCACAAAAAGAATTAAGAAAGCGGGAACCGCCTTTATGAATATGAAGAAAAAAAACTAAAAATACATCTAGTAAAACGTTATATTCATGCAATCCTTCTATATGATGCGCAGAAGTGGAGCATGAATAAGTACTACTGTAATCAAATAGAAGTATATGACCTATGCGCTTATAGAAGAATATTGAAAATACCCTGGACTGACAAAATGACAAATGCAGATGTACTCAGAAGAATAAGAAAAAAAATTCATCAAAAGTGGAAAACTTCAATATTTTGGATATGTTATGCAGATAAGTGTCAATTTCTGCAAAACTTAATCCAGGGAAAAATTGTAGAGGGAAGTAGATATCTGGGCTGTGAAATAGAAGAGCCCACTACAGAAAAGCTTCAATATAATGTGAAGCTTATTTTAAGCAGTTTCTTCATAAAAGTTCTTTGGATGAACATACGAAAGTTCACACTGGAGAAAAACCTTACAAATGTGAAATTTTTTTTAAGCAGTTTAATAAAAGAAGTAATTTGAAAATACATTTGAATGTGCAAACCTAAGAAAAAGTTGTTTTCTTTAATACTATGGAATTAAGTAGTTTGAAAAGGTTTCTATAGCACTCTGTGGAAATCAACCTTAAAAGTGTGAAATATGTTTTCAACAATTTTCCAAACATTTTAAATTGTACACTTAATAAACTTTAATGTAACAAAAATTAATTTTTGGTTATGTACAATGGAGATTGTTATGAAATAGAGGAGCTTTTTAATAATCTAGAAACAATTGGTTAAATGTAAGGCAGAGTGTAATTCTAGATTTGCACTACTAAAAATATACTCACAGACAGAAAAAATTCATATTTTTCCATGTTGCTTGTTTTTCGATTAACATTTGAAAAATATGACAAAAATCACCATTTTTTCGAAAAGTTACCAAGCTAAGTTTTTGATCAGAATTGAGTAGTGAAACATCGACTCTTTGTTATAATCTTGCGGATGATTTCCATATGACGTCAAAATTTTCTCTATGATACCTAGTTATTATATCTTCCTTATACTATTTCTGTACTCCGGACACTTATTTATGTATGTTCTCTGTTCACTGTTACATATGCCGGAGTAAGGCGTATTTTGTAAACTTTTCACATCGTTTTATTTTTCCAGTAGTTAAGTCACTTGTTTCCTCCTTTTCTTTCCTTACATGTGTTTATCGTGTGTGAATGAAGTCTAACAGTAAATTTACTTCAGCTATTGTACTAAGTGGTATGATTTTTATGTTGTAACATGAATCTGTTAAAATATTCTTAACATCAGTGAATAGAATATGCCATTTGTCTATAGTCCGTCTCACGATTTATATTCAGTGTAAGCTCTTATTGACTATATTTCTCTTCCGTCTTAGGAAGCAACTCTAACATGGCTTATTCCAGTTACTCTGAACGAGTACAAGAAACTAATTCGCTAAGGATTTTTGCTTAGTAGAGGTGATATGACGTGGAATGCAAATTTTATATTCCCCATGTCTCTAATAACATCTTTATCGACGTCTGTTTTGCCTTGCAATTCTTAGAAGGCACAGATTAAACCAAAAATCTGAATTTGGTTTCGAAAATTAGTTTACGGATTTTAATAGCAGATGTCGCTATTTGCGTCTATCGGAGTCATGCTAGAGTTGCTTCCTAAGACAGAAGAGATTTATTTTCACGTTCAGAGCGACTATGAATTGCCGTTCTGACGACGCTTATTTGTCGCCGAGTGCCGCAATCTCGCGCATCGACGTGCATCGTCCCTCCTTCTGGAAGTTTTAATAAATTCTATTGGTTAAAAATCGTAAAGGTTTCATATAAAAGTTAAATATACTTTAAATATGGGACATTTTCCGATTTACATTCAGTCTGGTTTTACTCTTACAGAGTAGCCGCAGGGCTCCTCATTGGAGGACTCTGCAAAAAGTTTAAAAAGACTCTGAAGCTGAGTTTTTTTTTTCTATTTAGAAATGGTTGTTTTATTCCTTATAATAAATAACCCTCAGGCATTTGTCTTTTTCAAGATAATGCCACTTTAAAACGTCCAGCGGATAAGTATAATTTTATAAATACTTATCCCGCTCCGACGATATGGCGCCCAACAAAATTCGAACGCAACCACGCTCTGAGTGTTCAGAGTTCTCATGCTAGCGTTCGAACATCGCAGAAAATCCTACACGTGGTCTGCAACAAGAACCACTCAAGAAACAGCGGGGAGAGGATCGGATATTAGTATGTTATACACTAATATGCCGATATCCAACATTCTGCAACCTGTAACCGTCGATGTGTGACCTTCTCCGAAGCCAACCTACCTTGATGCCGTACCTGATGCACGATGGATGTCCCCGGAGTAGCCAGTCACTGCCTGCCCTACCAGTATGTGGGAGCACCACGGAGGCTCAGGTAAACTCGCCTACGTACGGCCCACCGGCGACATGCAGAGGGTACTGAAGGGCTAGAACGAGACGTAGCGGCCGACGACCGGCCACATCGCCGAGGAGGGACCTGCAGAAGCCGGCCACAACACCGACCACCGCCTGTGAGTGTTTTTGTGCAGTGCAGTGCCACGCGAGTGTAGTTTTGTGTTAAGAAAACTGTAAGTAATGACTTTGATAACATTTGAACATTCAATTTTGCCATTTTTATGCATTATTTTTTTAAATTTATTTTACAACTTGTAAAAAATTCTGTTTTCTTAATGCTTTTAATAAAATCAGCTTTTTTTATCAGCCTCAGAGTCTCCAAAGCGGGGGGGATGTCGCCGAGCGCCGCAATCTCGCGCATCGACGTGCATCGTCCCTCCTTCTGGAAGTTTTAATAAATTCTATTGGTTAAAAATCGTAAAGGTTTCATATAAAAGTTAAATATACTTTAAATATGGGACATTTTCCGATTTACATTCAGTCTGGTTTTACTCTTACGGAGTAGCCGCAGGGCTCCTCATTGGAGGACTCTGCAAAAAGTTTAAAAAGACTCTGAAGCTGAGTTTTTTTTCTACTTAGAAATGGTTGTTTTATTCCTTATAATAAATAACCCTCAGGCATTTGTCTTTTTCAAGATAATGCCACTTTAAAACGTCCAGCGGATAAGTATAATTTTATAAATACTTATCCCGCTCCGACGATATATTAGGCCGAAATACGTATAAGCGGCTACATCATAAAGAACCTTTATATGAATCAAGTGGCATCTGTGAGAGTAGAACTGGAATCTACATCATATTTCTCAATCGAAAAAGGTGTACGACAGGGATGTGTTCTGTCACCCCTCCTTTTTAATATTTACTCTGAAACGATTTTCGATAGAGCCTTAAGTGACACTGAAGATGGAATCAAAATCAACGGACAGACTATTAGTAATCTTCGCTATGATTATGATGATACAGTCATAATAGCTGATGGTCAAGAAGCGCAACAACGACTAATAGATAGAAGAAACACTGAAGGATAACGACTGGGCTTGAAGATTAATATAGACAAGACGAAGCTAATGGTGGTTAGTAGAACACGAAATATGCAATTGAATATAAAAGTAAACAACAAGAACATCCAAAAGGTCCCCAAGTTCAGATATCTCGGTAGTTGGATAACTGGAGATCTAGATCCAGACATAGAGATACGTAGCAGGATTGAGCAAGCCAGAACAGCATTTACTAATATGAGAACCTTGCTAAGCAACAGCAGCCTCAACTTAATGCTTTGATATCGCTTTGTAAAATGTTACATTTACTCCATACTGCTATATGGTGTAGAAACCTGGACCATAAAGGCCAATGTGATGAACCGATTGGAGGTCTTTGAAATGTGGGTATTTAGAAGACTACTTAAAATTCCCTGGACAGATCACACAACAAATGTCGAAGTATTAAATCGAATGGGCAGAGAACGAGAATTGCTGCCAATAATAAAAAGAAGAAAAACTGCTTATCTGGGTCATATATTTTGAAATTCCAAGTACCAGTTCTTAAAGCTTATTATGAAAGGGAAGATAGAAGGAAAACGAGGCATCGGAAGAAAGAAATACTCATGGCTTAAAAACATACGGGATTGGACAAATCTCGATGCACATGCACTTTTTAGAGCCACACAAGATCGAGAGGAGTATTCCAGAAGTGTCGGCAACATCCACTTAATTGGATAGGGCACCATAAGAAGAATAAGGTTACATAGACGCACTATACGTGTAATTAAATCTTAACTGTCTTTTCCTTTTTATTCTCCGTCAGCCTTCGGTCAAGAGACCATCGTGTGTCAGCCGATTGTGAATTAAAGTTCTATTAATTTGAATTGGCAATCCTGGTAACTCTTATCAGGTCACGAGGCTCTATATCGTATATTTCTCATTAACTAAGTATCAATCTATAATTTCACTGTAACTCTAGCTGTTAATTACCTTAATAAGGGGGTATGATCACGCCGCAGTTAGTATGAGTGGCATTAAAATAAACTAACGTTTAACAAATTCTTTGAGTAGATGGCAACACGTACAATATATTCTAATATTTTAATTTTTCCGAAATTAAATTCTCTGAACAGCGACGTTGTTGCCGTAGTTGACGTTTTACAAAAAATAGTTTTTGGATTGGACCATTCTATATAATTTTTGTAGTGTTGTTGTTTATTTACCTTTGAGGTTAAGTTGCTGTTTTGATTTTGAGTGTTGTCTATCTTAAGTTATATTTATCCTATTATATACATTTTTAATTAATTTCAAACGTTTACTGATTTTTCAAATTAAAATTTAATAAAAATAATTATATTTTTATTTATTCTTTTTTGGGTAGAAAATTATGAGAATAGGAAAAGCTAATGTAATATAAACAAAATTTTACTAATCTCCCTAATAAATAACACATACCTTTTTATAATAATTTGATGACCATGGTACTTCAACAAAAGGGGCTTTTTGATAATGTACCTAAGGGTACATTCTCACTAATAGTTACAAAACGTTCATTTATTTGAAAATATTTTAATTGTATTTGGACAACATTCAGATTGCAATTCTTAATTCTTTACCTGCTTAAAAATATCTATTTCAAACTGATAAAGAAATTTGCAATTGTTGGAAATACAAGTCAAAGGGATTATGCTAGTTCTCAAGTGAATGAAGATTGAGTTACTATTTATTTATAAGAACAGTATTTCTAAGAAATCTAAAATATGTAAGTCGGTTGAAAAGCGAAAAAAAGTGTAATGTCACTACAATAACAATTTTTTTCATATCGAATGTCAACACGGGAAATTTTTGTTTCAGAAAATTTCACATATTCATTTCATTTCTAATTATTCATACTCGTACTCAAGTAAATTTTAATAATTTGGAAGTGAATAAAACTGGAATTGTTTTTAGATAAGCCCCACGTGACATGCTACAGCTTATGTAATATATGTATTGTGTAAAAACCAGTATAATCCCTCAGTAAACATTTCAAGACATTTTGGGCCTTGTTTGACTTTCAATCATAATTATATTACGTCATGGTGTCAGGGATAAAAATAGTATAATTGTATTGTTGAGACTCTGTGACGTTATGCAGTCATGATCAAAGGTCAAACAAGGTCAAAGTGTTTACTGGAAGGGGCCGCTTTGCTAAACAAAAACACGTGAATTGTATTTCCATGGTTACTGCATAACCACAAAACTAGTTTTCAATGTTTTGCAGATTTTTCTTAAATTCGGCAAACGCGCATCTGTCGCCATTTAATACATCTTAATACTGTCTTCTCTTAAATGATACATGAACTTATTTTCTCATGTATTAAGTGAGAGTCAAATTAATTTCTCTTTGTCAAAATGACATCTTGTTACAGTAATATCAACAAATTCCCTAGTTTGCAGATTTTAATAGTAATTATATCTTTAGGTACAGTAAGTTCAAAAATTATTACACAATACCAGATTTTAGGCAGGTTACCAAGTAAGTTATGACATGGACTCATTTAAGTACAGTTATCAAAAATTTACTGCTTTCTTTGAAACTAGATTTTACTTTAACTAGATATCATTAAAATGGAAATAAAAATAAAATAGAAAGTTTACAGTTCACGTACATAATCATAAGTTGAAGATTTGCTTTGAAATAGTGACGGATAACTAACTAGAAAGTATATAAGTTTTAACATTGTAACATACCCATCGAGCAAAAAGACAGTAGAGGGAATGTAAAGGTAGTGGGGGCAAACATATTGTTAGACAGGAAGTGCGATCTTTAGAGGCCACTTTAAACAAGGAAAGAGAGTCTCTCTCCTTGTTTGACATCAAATTTAGTTGGGTTATGTTATTGTTTGTCCCATGAAATCTTATTTATATTGAAGTTTTTTAACAATTGTGTCGCATTTTAGACTCTTATCATTAATAATTAATTAAAACTTTCTCGTCTAAGACACATTTTGAAAAATATTATATAGCTACTGTTGATAAGTGTCGGAAAATTTAAATTTCGCGCATTCGCATTTCCGGATATGTCCGCCATCAGAGGCCACTTTTTTGGTCTCCTTTTCATAAGGATTAGATTCCCTCTTTTGTCTTATTGCTTGATGAACATACCCTTGGTAACCCTGGTAACTCTACCAGTTTTCATTATTATATCAACACGTGATTGTGCGCCTCTGTTGTTCCAGATAGTTCCAATAGTTCCAGAGCCGGGGAGAAAACCTCAACGCACGGAGAACAGCTGGAAACTGATTTAATGACAAATCAGTTTCCAGCTGTTCTCCGTGCGTTGAGGTTTTCTCCCGGCTGTGGAACTCAAAACTTTTTACAATGTATGTTACCTGAAGTCATATCTAATTTAATAATGAACATCACAGTTTTTTAACAACAAGATGTATAATCATTGATAACTATAAGTAATTTAAAGGGTTTTTACCCATGTATTTTGGTGTCTCAGGCATTTTAACCTAGCAGATTTTAAACCTGATGATGGACTGTTTAGTCCGAAAACGTTTGTTTTTTTGATGTAGCCCTTTTAAGGGTTTTTAAATAAATATACCCATTTACAAAGATTAACCTCTTTTTTTGTGATACGTGGTATACAGCCAGCTACAGGAATTGTTTTCCTTGTGGAAATTGTATTTATTTTTACTTTTACCCTGTAATTTCTGCATAAACAAATTTTTATAGTTTCCTTTTTATTTTAGGGTTTTCTCAGAACAGAATGGAAACCATAAAAACTGAACTTGCATGCACTACAGAAGAACGAATAAGTGCAAACACTGAAGAAACAAGTTGTTTGGATGAACATACGAAAGTTCACACTGGAGCAAAGCCTTACAAGTGCGAAATATGTGTTAAGCAGTTTACTGGAGCATACGATTTGAAGAGACATTTGAGAGTGCACACTGGAGAAAAGTCTCACGAGTGTGAAATTTGTTTTAAGCAGTTTACTCGAGTACACGATTTGAAGAGACATTTGAGAGTGCACACTGGGGAAAAGCCTCACAAGTGTGAAATTTGCTTTAAGCAGTTTAATCGCAAATGTTATTTAAAAAAACATTTGATGTTTCATGCTGGAGAAATGCCTTACAAATGTGAAATTTGTTTTAGGCAATTTACTGCACCATACGATTTGAAAATACATTTGAGATTGCACACTGGAGAAAAGCCTCACAAGTGTGAAACTTGTTTTAAACAGTTTACTCGAGCATATGATTTGAAAAGTCATTTCAGAGTGCACACTGATGAAATACCTCACAAGTGTGAAATTTGTTTTAAACAGTTTAGGTGCAAACGTAATTTGAATAACCATTTGATGGTTCACGCTGGAGAAACACCTCACAAGTGTGAAATTTGTTTGAAGCAGTTTACTCGAGCACATTTTTTGAAATATCATTTGAGATTACACACTGGAGAAATGCCTTACAAGTGCGAAATTTGCTTTAAGCAGTTTAGTCACCCAAGTAATTTCAAAACACATATGATGTATCACGTTGAAGAAAAGCCTTACAAGTGTGAAATTTGTTTTAAGCAGTTCACTCTAAAAGGTTCTTTGGTTTACCATACGAAAGTTCACACTGGAGAAAAGCCTTACAAGTGTGAAATTTGTTTTAAGCAGTTCATTCGAAAAAGTTTTTTGGATCAACATATGAATGTTCATACTGGAGAAAAGCCTTACAAGTGTGAAATTTGTGTTAAACAGTTTACTAGTAGGAGTAGTTTGAAAAGGCATTGGAAAGTGCATATTTAAGAAATGCCTTACAAGTGTGAAATTTGCTTTAATTTAAGCAATTTAACCACATAAGTGATTTGAAAAATCATATGAGAGTGCACACTGCAGAAAAAGTTAATTTCGTCTAATACTATGAAAATTAAGTATGTAATTTGAAAAGGTTTTTAATTATACTTCTTGTGGGGTTCAATATTAAAATTGTGAAATTTGTTTTAAACAATTTGTCAAACATATGAAATTGCATACTGGATAAACTGTAATGCAACAAAAATCAATTTTTGGTTATCTATATGGGATATTTTCATAAAACAGAGAAACTTTTTTATAATCTAGAAAAAATTGGTCAAATGTAAACCAGAAAGTTATTGTACATTTGCACTACTGATAAATACACTTAGACAGAAAACTGCGTATTTTTCCATGTTGTTTTTTATATATACATTTGAAAAATTATATGCATTTAATCACATTTTTTTTTTTTCGAAAAGATACCAAGATACCGATTTGATTAGTGAAACATAGACTTTTAATATTCTGTGAGGGTGGTTTTCATTTATGACGTTAAAATTTTTTCTACAATACCGAGTTATATCTTCCTTAAACTGTTTTCTGTACTCGGACAGTTATTTATGTCCATTAAATACCAACTGTTACATATGCCACAGTAACGTGTATTTTGTCAATTTTTCACAGTAATTAAGGCACTTTTTTTCTATTTCCTTACATGTGTTTTTTTGTGTGAATTAAAGAAGTCTGTATCTATAACACTAAATTTACTACAGCTATTTTACTGAGTGGTATGATTTTTATGTTGTAAGAGTGTCTCTGTTAAAGTATTCTTAACATCAGTGAATCGATTACTAATAAACTGGGAATAAGCCACAATTAAAGATAAAAATACGTTTATTGACGTTTCAATTTCCACTTCGGAAATCGTTCTCAAAATACAAACAGTAAATTACAGCTTCAGAACAATATCAGTGAATCGAATATGCAATGTATCTACCATGCGGTCCATATGTATGGAATAAATTCATTTTTAGCGTTATTATGTACTGTGTGAAAAAAACCTGAAACAGGTCGATTTTTAGTCTTAAATTGACAATTTACCGTATAAAAATATTATCCCCCTCCAGCACCCCCTTTGAAATATAAGCACCCCCTCGAAAATTTTAAATAACAAAGGGGGTCGTGTGATACTTTGTTAGAAAGATATTTTAGTCCTCTGTTCAGCAATATAAGTTTTTTAAGTTTGATGCAATTATAACTGAGAAAAGTGATTTTTAAGATGTAAAATTTTGATAATGTCTCTATCACAAAACTTTAGGTTGAATGACGATAATAATGTCACATAATATTTAGAATGTACCTTACAATTAAATTAAATGTTCAAAATGACCACCATTCACTTCTTGACAATAACCGAGGCGATTTTGGAATTCTTGTATAACATTTTTATGACCTCGGGGGTTATTTTGTTAATTTCTTCAGTTATCCTAACTTTTAAATCAGCAATATTGATTAAAATATACTATATATTAATTAAAATATACTTTAGAAATAATCAGGTATTTTTGTATCTGTTTTGCTAAACACTATTGAAGTTCTGATCTGCTCAACATTATTAAAATATTAGTCAAAAAGCCAAATAAACATTTGATATAAATCTAGTGGCTGCTGTCATTTAGGTATTTAAAGTTATTAAAAGACGTCATTAGAATATTTGTGTGCATATTAAATTTAATTATGTCTCATTTGTGCGAGACTCAAAGAATAGACATTTTAATTATGATTGGTTGTGGTAATAAAACAAGAACTCAAAAGCAGGTTTGTGAAATGTTTAATAATAAATCCCCTATTCATTAAGTTTCACAATCTACAGTGAGCAAAATTAAAAAAAAGTTTCGTTATACTGGATATGTAAAAAATATTGAAAAATCAGGTAGAAATGTTAAATTTACTGATGAAAAAAAGTTAGATGTACTTCTAGAGATCCAGGAAAATCCGTTATAAGACAACTCGAGTTGCCGCCATCAAAGATGTAAGTAAATCATCTATGTTGAGAGTTTTGCATAAAGAAAAATACCAACTTGACAAAGTTCAGTTAACTCAGAAGATAAATGAGGATGATCCTGACAGAAGGCAAGATTTCTATGAAATGATGATGGAGAGAATGAACGTAGATTTGCGGTTCATAAACAAAATGGTCGCGTTCACCAGATGCAAACGTTGGCAATCAGTTTCCGCTTTATTCTTCTGAACGGCTTGCTGAGTGTTGCAAACGTCAAACATGTTTGGAAAGTGATCGCCATTTTTGCAAGCATAAAGTATTTACGTTGAATTTTCTAAACTTGTTGACTATTAGCAAAAATATGGCGGGAATGGAAATTATACAAATTATAGAATATATTTATAATGGTTTTGTGTATAAAATAACGGCTACCGAAGACATTCATAAAAGATTGGATGGTTAGGTTAGGCTAGCTATGTTATCATCGATTTTATTTTTTATTATTAAAAAAATAATTCAAAAACTGAGAATATTTATTTTAGGTTAGGTTCAATCAAGCAAAATGTCAAATCTCAACCTCCACAATAACCGTTCAGCTCGTTGTCAACAAGTTTAAGAATCAAAGCGCAAACAGTTGTGAACATGTTTGCATCTAGTTTGATCTGGTGAACGCAGCCATTAGTTTTTTCTGATAAAGCGTCGTTTCATTTAAACGGAACGGCTAACAAATAGAACTGTAGATATTGGAGCAGAGAAAATCCTCACTGGCTGTGTGAGACTCACACGCAATATCCTAAAAAAGTTAACGGTTGTGCTGGTATCATTAACAATGAAATTATTGGTCCTTTTTTTTGAGGGCACAGTTGATCGTGAGGTTTATCTAGATTTTTTGATTAACTTTTTAGTGCATACATTACGAAGATTTTTTCCTGTTGTTAATCATCCAAATGAGATAAATCGATCTATTTACTACTAACAAGACGGAGATCCACCGCATTTTGCACTTTTAGTTAGAAATTATTTAAGCGAGTTTTTTTTTTCAATATGTGGATTGGAAGACCGAAAGGTGGTAGAACGATCGAATGGCCGGCTAGATCACCGATTTTACTCCTCTCGATTACTTCTTATGGTTATTTAAAATCTGAAGTATATTTTAATAGACCAAACAGTATTGCTGATTTAAAAATTAGGTTAACGGAAGAAATTAACAAAATAACCGCCGAGGTCGTACAATATGTTGTACGAGAATTACAAAATCGCCTCGGGCATTGTCAAGAAGTGAATGGTGATCATTTTGAACATTTAATTTAGTTGTAAAGTACATTGAGAAATACATTTTAAATATTATGTGACATTATTATCGTCATTCAACCTAAGGTTTTGTGATAGAGACATTATCAAAATTTTACATCATAAAAATCACTTTTCTCATTTATGATTGCACCAAACTTAAAAAACTTTATATTCCTGAACCGAGGACTAAAATCCCTTTCTAACAAGGTATCACACGACCCCCTTTGTTATTTGAAATTTTCAAGGGGTGCTTATAATTCAAAGGGGGTGTTGGAGGAGGATAAAATTTTTATACCGTAAATTGTCAATTTAAGAATAAAAATCGACCTGTTTCAGGCTTTTTTCACATAGTAGATAATAACGCTAAAAATGAATTTATTCCATACATATGGACCGCATGGTATATCGTTATTGTAATTATAGCGATATCATAACTGTGCGCTTTTATTGTTGTCAATTATTTATTAAATTAAAACAGTAAATATCAATCTATAACTACTTGGTAATTCTAGCTTTTAATAAATTTATTATCAAAATTAAAAAATGACTTGCATTTTTTAAACGTGTAGTTAATTTTAGTCAGTTAACAAATATTTTTTTGTACGTTTTATAAGGCTAGCGGACCAAGGCAATATCATTTTCCCCTTTCAAATAGCTTAAATTCTTGATATCACTATATTGCTGATGCTAGTCATTGGGCTGTTTTTCTTAAAAACAGTCGTTGGGTGTTAGTGCCTGGCGTTTTAGTAGGTTTCAGATTTATTTATTAGGATATTCATTCTTACTAAATTATATTTATTTTTGCTTTTACCCTGTAATTGCTGAATAAACAAATTTTTATAGTTTCCTTTTTATTTTAGGGTTTTCTCAGAACAGAATGGAAACCATAAAAACTAAACTTGCATGCACTACAGAAGAACGAATAAGTGCAAACACTGAAGAAACAATTTGTTTGGATGAACATATGAAAGTTCGCACTGGAGAAAAGTCTCACGAGTGTGAAACTTGTTTTAAGCAGTTTACTCGAGTACACGATTTGAAGAGACATTTGAGAGTGCACACTGGGGAAAAGCCTCACAAGTGTGAAATTTGCTTTAAGCAATTTAATCGCAA
Source organism: Diabrotica balteata (assembly GCA_918026665.1). Lineage (NCBI taxonomy): Eukaryota > Metazoa > Arthropoda > Insecta > Coleoptera > Chrysomelidae > Diabrotica > Diabrotica balteata. Next base: position 81,943,394 of record OU898276.1, read on the forward strand.
ATGTCATTTAAAAAAACATTTGATGTTTCATACTGGAGAAAAGCCTTACAAGTGTGAAATTTGTTTTAGGCAATTTACTACACCATATGATTTGAAAATACATTTAAGAATGCACACTGGAGAAAAGCCTCACAAGTGTGAAATTTGTTTATAAGCAGTTTGCTCAAGCAGATTATTTGAAAAATCATCTCAGAGTGCACACTGGTGAAATGCCTCACAAGTGTGAAATTTGTTTTAAGCAGTTTAGTCACAAAAGTAATTTGAAAAACCATTTGATGATTCACGCTGGAGAAATGCCTCACAAGTGTGAAATTTGTTTGAAGCAGTTTACTCGAGCACATTTTTTGAAAAGTCATTTGAGAGTGCACACAGGAGAAATGCCTTACAAGTGCGAGATGTGCTTTAAGCAGTTTAGTCACCCAAGTAATTTCAAAACACATTTGATGTTTCACGTTGAAGAAAAGCCTTACAAGTGTGAAATTTGTTTTAAGCAGTTCACTCTAAAAGGTTCTTTGGTTTACCATACGAAAGTTCACACTGGAGAAATGCCTTACAAGTGTGAAATTTGTTTTAAGCAGTTCATCCGAAAAAGTTTTTTGGATCAACATATGATTGTTCATACTGGAGAAAAGCCTTACAAGTGTGAAATTTGTTTTAAGCAGTTTATTAGTAGAAGTAGTTTAAAAAGGCATTGGAGAGTGCATATTGGAGAAATGCCTTAAAAGTGTGAAATTTGCTTTAAGCAATTTAACCATATAAGTGATTTGAAAAATCATTTGAGAGTACACACTGTAGAAAAAGTTAATTTCGTCAAATACTATGAAATTAAGTATGTAGTTTGAAAAGGTTTCTAGTTATACTCCTTGTGGGGTTCAATTTTAAAATTATGAAATTTGTTTTAAACAATTTGTCAAACATATGTAATTGTATACTTGATAAACTTTTATGCAACAAAAATCAATTTTTGGTTATCCATAGTGTATATTTTCATGTTATTAGCCGCTCTATTTTGTCGTATTATCAAAAAATAAAGACATATTTTCAGTATAAAATAGCCTTATTTGCGTATCCAGCTCCATTCCGTATTGAAATAACGTAATTATTATAAGAAAAAATATGTGCATTCAGATCATTTTTTAGTCCATTTTAACCACTAAGCGTTAAGGGGTTAAACCAATTTGCTCTTTGGTTTAAAGGCTGTGAATTAATTATTACCATAACGCTTTTGAATAAAGCGGCAGTGCTGTTGGGTGAAACAGGTAGTTTAACAGTACTGTTGCTGTTCCCAAGCCCTGATAATGGAGGAGGAAGTCTTTAGCCGAGTTAGCACCCTACTGACGGACTATAAATATTTTGTTCATAGAGATAGGGTCAAAACAGGACGGATTTAACTATGACGACCAATGCGAGAAAAAGGAAAATGAAAAATATTCTTCGAATCGGTACGGGAAACCTGAAATCTCTAACCACAAGAGACCAAGAAATATCCAAAAAATTTAAAGAGAATAATATTAATGTTTAGTGCACAAGAAACTTGCAAACCAAATAGAAGACATTAAGTATGTCTCAGAGAAGAGTTAAGTCCTTAAATGTGATGGCAATGTATGCACCTGAAAACAACAGAGATGTAAATATAAAGAAAAGCTACGAACTTAAAATACTTAAGTTTGACTTAAAATACCCTGTTGGCAGTGACATAGTCCCAGAGATAAAATAACGATCTAACGAGAAAGTCAGAAATCAAAACAGTGATGTTCTGGCGGACTTTAGAACAAATGAATTACGTAATGATATTGTTTTTACTCACACAGAACAACTCAAGTATACCTTTGAAAAAATCAGATGACAAAGATCTCTGATTGACTATATTCTTTCAAACAGAGATCTACTTCCTTCCCAAATTTGGGATATTAAGGAACTAACATCGGCAGAGATATGAAGCGACAGTTTAATTTAAGTATCTAGACGACCGGTTTCGCTTTCTACAATATGCAAAGCATCTTTATGTCAGTCGGTACAAAGTTAATTAAATGCTGAAATAATAAAACCCATATTAGGGTGCTGTCTTATAAAGATAAACAAAGATAAATGATATAAATTACAGTAATTATGCCAATATTACATGTATGTAATGAATAAACTGTTTAAGCAATAAGCAGACAAAGTAAGACCCACAAATTGGTATAAAAAAATAGTCTATTGAATTGTAATAAATTGGTAAATAAACAAAACATTACTTACATTCCGGTACAAGATTAATTGATGATCTAGAGAACAGTTTAAACTATGCTGTAATGGCTGATGATGGGATCTTCAGTTTATACTATTTTAACAGTTTGATAATTAACGGGAAAGTGTCTTGAGGAGATAGATATTAACCAATGAAGTAGAGATATAAGGTATAATGTGATTGTTTGTTAAATAAAAGTGATGTTCTGTATTATTATTTATATATTTACTCAAGAGATATATTTTCGAAATATATGTTAATTTATTAAAACTTTATATGAAGGCGACAGTTTTATGACAATGAATGAAATTAGATGTACAATTGTGTGGGTGTGCAATTCCTTTAACTTGTAGTTATCAAATTTTTTTGATAAAGTTGAATTAGATTAGTACTGTTGTTTTGGCAGATAATTATAATGTTAAATATGTTAAGGACACTTTGAGGACAAACAGAACACACTTAAAAGGACAAAACAGACATTAAATTTAAAATGGGGAACTTATTGGCACTACATATTTGAACTGGAGAAAATGAGTTTTTTTGCTGTCTATTAGATTTTTAGAGGTAAATTTGACAAGGAAATGTAAGTTAAAGTGTGACAGTTCTTTTTAGAGAAGACCACTTTCATTTAACAAACAATCACATTATACCTTATTTCTACTTCATTGGTAGAAACTATTTCTAGAAACTTCCCCGTTAATTATCAAACAGTTACAATAGTAAAAACTGAAGATCCCCATCATCGGCAATTACAGGATAGTTTGAACTATGTTCTCCAAAATCTTGTTCCGGAATGTAAGTAATGTTTTGTTTATTTACTAATTTATTACAATTCAATAGACTATTTTATACCAATTTGTCTTACTTTGTCTGCTTAAAGAGTTTTTTTTTTGAGGTGAGAATCTTCAAAAGACCGTCTGGGAAGGTGTCCCCGGTGTGTCGGATTCGGATTCAGTCCGGCACGCTTCACCGCGTGCTGAGACCGCCTACCGACTAAACTCACCCCCTCTTTCTCCAACCGACGCGTCTGGAACCGCACTTAGCGTGCATGTCTGACCCGCTGACCTTACTCTTAACTCCATTCTGGCACTTTTCGCGTGCATTCCATTGGTTTGGCGGCCACCTATCCTCCCCCTCCGCAAAAGCCTCGTGCCAGACTGGTCGGTGAAGTGACCGTCCAGCGCAAGTCATTCGCGGTTCGGGCGACCAGGATGCCCTCCCTCCATGATGAAACTAGCAAGACAGAACCAGTTGGCAGTTACGAGTAACGCCAAACATTCTTCCTTTCATCAATTCATTCATTCAATACACACATTCGTTCAAAACTCAACATTTAAAACAAGGAGGCAGTCGGCTTAGGTTAGGTGTAAAGGGTCCTCCCCCGCTAAACTGCCCCAGGACGTATACGGGTAGAACAAGGAAAACATAAATCAAAACATAAACAAAACAAGAAACACAAGAGGCACTCAGTCTGAGTCGGGTGTAAAAGTCCTTCCTTTACTGAATGTCTCTTAAGACGTGCACCACAGTTAAATAAAATTATAGTAAAAACGGTAAAATCTATAAATAAAATTGGTAAATAAAAAAATAAATAGATAAAACAGAATAAATAAAATAAAATAAGGACAGTCAACGTAGTTTGGATGTAAAGGGTCCTCCCCCGCTGATTGCCTTACGTGACACAAACACGTTTAAAAAAATAAATAGTAACGATCGGTCATCCCACTTGCAAACGCCTCTCTTTCTCCTCTTTGTGTTTGATTGTCTTAGTAACAAAAGCAATGACCAGGTCGAAGTCTCTCTTGCTATCGATAACTTTATCGATTAACTCGTGAGGCTCGCCTAGAGAATACCCAAGACCCAGCTGTAGCTCGGTGCGCCCCGCATGATATGCAGGGCAAACGAACACAACATGCTGCGCGTCATCCACCACTCCACACTCGGGACATAGATCGTCCGCGGTCTTTCCTATACGGTGGGTAAATTTCCTGAACGATTAATGCCCCGTCAAGAACTGTGTAAAGCAAGGCTGCCAGGTCTAGGGATTTATCCCGAATCTAGGGATATTTCAGCATAAAAGGGACAAAGGGATTTTTTTGATATTTATTTGATTTTTTATTTGACCGGCTCAAATATTTACCTACATAGGTCTATTATAATAACATTTTTTTTAATTCAGGTATAAAACCACTTCGTATTAACAGTATTAAATAAGCGATCTTTAATTACAAATACTTAAACTACTAGT
>OU898276.1:81955371-81965641 GCA_918026665.1 Diabrotica balteata
ATCAAAAAAATGAAGATGGTGAAGACTAAGCATTCTACCCAAATTTCTCAATTGATAACACTTTTTATTTTTTACGCACATTATTACAATGAGTCTTGAAAGAGTCGAAATGAGAAAGAAATGAGAGTCGAAAGTCACTCCCCAAAAATTCACATCACTATAGTCCTTTTCCATCATATTGATAGCACATTATGTATGCAAATCCTCAACAGGTCAAAAAAAACATAGGCGTCAACCTATACTTGTTTTGAAATAAATAAAAAAAATTAATATTTTAAGATGCCGTCAACAATCCATTATCTTTTAAAAAAATCTTCTGTAAAATAAGTGTCCACTATTCTCACTATACCTTTTTGTGCGTAAAAAACGTCGGTATATATGCCACACGATTATTGTTAATTATACACGGGTGATTAACGAGAGAATTCAATGTTTCACGAAATAAATTAATGTAAACAGTAATTTAAAGGTGATTATTGTTTTCTATACAAGTTATCGCCTGACACAAAAAGAATACCTTCTTTGAACGATTACCTGGAATTACCGATAAGGCTTCACTAATGATAGTTTAAGTAGTTTTTATGCCACATTACAGCTTATGCCAATAATATAAATTAGAAATTGTTTGCATCTTCCATTTAGTTTGTAGATGTACATTGTTCATGTCTTACCTACCTACGTTTTTGGTGTCGATATTTTGTTATTTGCATTTAAAAATGACGTCGACAACAGGTTTTATCCCGGTTAAGTGTAGTTTTAAAGGTGCCTTCAGTCTAAGAGAGAAAAATATAATATTAAATGTACACGATGCACTTGTACATCAACGCCCTTTAAGTAATGTTCGTGAAATCGTTAACATGTGTTAAAATATGCCAGGGGTTGGAGAAGCAACAATTTATAGATTCCTAAAAGAAAGAAAAGGAGGAACTGTTTCATCTCTCAAGAAGAGTGGAGGGAGTTAACCCTTGGAAATTGAAGAAATACATAAAAACATGATAAGACGCAGCGTCCACTCATTTTTTTTTTAACAAATAATTTCCAACATTGGACAAAATCTAAACATTAATTAGAGAAAACGAAGAGTTACTAATCATAAGCAACAAGAAATTATATGGGGACTATTGAGAGAGATGGGATTTCGTTGGCAAAAGAATAGAAGAAAATCCGTTTTAATTGAAAAAGATTACATTGTATGTTGGAGACGAGATTATCTAAGAACTATTAAAAAGTACCGAGAAGACGGGAAAACAATTTTTTTATTTGGACGAGACTTGGCTAAATGAAGGTCCTGTACCATATCTATGGGTTGATACAAATGTGAAAAGTTCCCGTCAGGCATTCATCGAAGGTGTATCTACTGGAATAAACAATATTCCCGTTGGAAAAGGACGCAGACTCATAATAACCCATATTGGAAACGAATACGGTTTTGTCAATGGTGGATTATTAAGTTTTGCCTCAAAATCAACCAAAGATTACCATGCATGGAAATGACTGCTGACGTTTTTGAAGAATATTTTGAGCAAATGTTGGATTTAATTCCAAAAAATTCTGTCATAGTCATGGATAATGCTAGTTACCATTCAAGACTAGCAGAAAAATTGCCAACAACGGCATGGAAAAAGGGAGAGATAATCGAATGGTTGGATAAACACGCAATTGAGTACAAGGAGTGTTCGACAAAAAAGGAATTATTACCTATTATAAGGCAACATAAAGCAGCTTATAAAAAATATATAATTGATGAAATGGCATTAAACCGTGATGTATTTATTTTACGTTTACCCCCAGACCACTGTGATCTGAATCCGATAGAAAATATATTGTCTCAAGTAAAGGGTCAAGTCGGACGCAACAACAAAACTTTTAAATTAGAAGACTTACAACAATTATTAGAACATTCCTTTACTTAGATTCCTTAGATGTTACCCGCGCGTTAAGGCGAGTGCATTTCGTCAACAAGTTGATCGTGATGGACGATGAAAAATATTTTACTTTGTCCAACTCTGAGATGAAGGGTAACGATGGGTTTTACACGAACGATTACGAAAATGTACCTGATGAAATAAAATTCAAAAGTAAGAAAAAATTTGAGGACAAAATTTTGGTATGGTGTGCAATTTCTGAGGCTGGCTTTATCTCACAGCCCTACATTGGTATTGTTCGAGGCGAACTCTTAAACGCAAATATTTATTGTTTAAAGTATGTTAATAAGGTCTCAATTATACTACTGTATTGGCTGAACATATATATTAATAATATTCATACATTACAACATGATCATGTCGCCCATTGTCCCCGTTGGGAAGTGGTGTTGACTTGACATTGACATATTTGACATAGTTACCAGGTTTACGTTAAGCCTATCTTACAATAATGTCAAACACCTTCCCCTTAAAGATTAAGGCGTACCCTAGGTTTAATTGTACGTCCGAATTTTGAAACATTACATTTCTTACTATCATTATTTTTTGAGCAGCTATAATGAGGACTTACAATATCAGTATTCCTATGTTCATTAAACAAATTTTTTAAATCATTATCCTGAATACATACATTATTTAAATCATTATTATCATTATCCTTATAACTATTTGGGTTTGTGTGTGGATACAACTCAGGTTCAAGATACATGTCTGCTACATCTGATTTTGTATGTGATGGTCTTATGTGTCTTGTGTTTCTTCTAACTATCCTATTATTGCATTCCTTTCTTATCCAGTACGATCTGGGTTCTTTAGCTTTTTCTACAATAACAGCTTTATACCATACTTTATCAACACTACTCTTAACAACTACATTATCCCCCCTTTTATAAGTTGTTGGTGTACGTTTACTATGTTTATCATACTGAACTTTTGTTTTTTTGTTGTTGGTCCGATAACAGTTTATAAATCTCATTCTGAATTTTAGGTTGTAATTGTTCACTATACTGGTATTTTCTGTTCTCAAAGATCTACTATTTAATATTTGTGATGGAGATGCACGTAATGAAATAATAGCAGTATTATTATATTCTAAAACTAACTCACGATAATCAGAGTTTTATGTAAAACTTTTTTTAAATTTGTTTACAAATTCCTACAGCCTTTTCAGCAAGGCCATTACTTTGGTGGTAATGAGGTGAACATGTCAGGACTGTAATTTGTTTATTATCGTAATATTTTTTACACTTAAATGATATAAATGGTAAATTATCTGCAATTAAAAATTGAGGATAGCCAAATCTGGAAAAAACATCTTGCATTGCATCTATTATGGCTTCAGATGTTTTATTATTTAATGATAGCATATCTATCCAATGGGAAAAATAATCTATTAGAATTAAGTAAGATTTACCACCAAATTCCAAAATATCAGCCGCAATTTTATTAAACCTCAATTTTGGTATTGAATGTGCTAACATTGGCTCTCTATAATTATTTGGCATGAATTTTTCACAAATTCTACATTTTTTTATAAACTGGACAATATCATCCCTAAGGTTTGGCCAAAAAATAAAGATCTTGCTTTATTAATAGTTTTACTAGTTCCTATATGACCTTTATGTAACAGAGTAATCATTTCCTGTTTTAGAGATTTTGGTACAATTATTTTATTTTCAACAAAAACAATTCCTGCTTCAACATATATATCATTTTTAATGCTGTAATATGGCTTTATATACTCTGGAATCTTGTTTTCTTTAGGCCAGCCTTTATAATAAAAATCAACAATTGTAACCAAAACTTTATCTTTAGAGGTTTCTTCTCTGAACTGATATATTTTTTTATCTGTCATTGGTAAGTATAGTGAGACTGAATGAACCATATCAAACATCTCTAAATCAAGGGTTTGTGCCTTTAAACTAGCTCTAGAAAGCATATATGCAAATTGAATATGCTTTCCTGGAACATAATAAATATATAATATGTACTTTAATAATTTTAGCCTTAAACGCTGCAACCTTACTGACCCAATTTTGCATATTGGTTTCTGCATAATTGAAATTATTGGTTTATGATCTGTTTGGACATCAACATCACACTGGTAAATAAAGTTATGAAATTTTTGTGTACCATAAAAAACGGCTAATAACTCTTTCTCTGTCTGGCTGTAATTTATTTCATGTTCATTCATAGACCTAGATGAACATGCAACTAATTTCAACATACCATCATAGTTTTGAAACATACAACACCCAATTCCATTTTTGGATGCATCACATTGCAAAACTATCTTTTTTATTTGGATCAAATGGTACCAGAGCTGGAGAATTTGAAATTATTTTCTTTAACTTATCAAAACATTCCTGGTGTTTAGGCAACCATTGCCATTCTACATTGTTTTTTAAAAGATCACATAAAATTTGCATGTGCTCAGCCATATTTTTAACATAATGTCTAATATAGTTAAAGGAACCTATTATTCATTGTAACTCTAATTTACTTTTTGGAGTTTCTAATTTACATAAAGCATCTGTCCTCTCAGGATCTACTTTCATTCCAAAATGAGAAAAAATTTGTCCCATAAACTTTACTTCTTTTTTGCTAAATTGAATTTTCTCTTTATTAAATCTAACATCCACCTCTTTTGCTCTATTTATCACCTCTTGGGTGATAATAAAGGTCTTGAGAATTTGATAACCCAAAAGGTAAAACTAAAAACCTGTAAGTTCCATAGTGTGTAGAGAAACAACATTTCCATGAAGAATTTTCATCAATTGAAAGTTGGTGATAACTTTCAGATAAATCAAAAACAGAATATACATTTTTGTTTAATAATTTTGAACATATTTCCTCAATGGACTCCCCAACTCTAGGTTTGCGTACTATATGTTTATTCAGATCTGAGGGATCTAAACATATTCTTAATTTACCATTGCTCTTTTCGACTATCACCATTCTATTAATACTTGCCCTGGGGTCTATGTTTTCTACCTTAACAATTGCTTTTCTTTGGACTAATCTATCTAGCTCAGTTTTAAGTGAATTTCTAATTTTTATTGGACACTTTGTAGGTGGATAGCAAACTGGTTCAAATTTATCATATGTTGTAATTTTATATGTGCCAGGAAATTTGCCTGACCCTGTGAAAACTTCAAAATTTTCATTGATAAATTTATCTGTTAAATCAGACTGGCCTATCTTATTTATTTTTATAGAATCAATACGTTTTACCAAACTCAAATTTAAACATGTTTGTCCACATATCAGAACCTGACTTGCACCATCCACAATGACAAAATCTTCAAAAATATTCTTACCCTTACATTTTACATTTAAATTTACTACACCTATAGGATGAGACACATTTCCATCAAATGCCTTTAACACATATTCAGTAGGCCTGGTTTTAAATTGACAATTAAATTTTTTATAAACATTTAAAGGAATAACATTTACATCTGCCCCTGTGTCTAACTTAGCTTTCAATTTATAATTTTCAACCTCTATATACTCTTCCCAAGTGTCTATCAAATTAACATTACATACCTTTTTCCTGCTGTTAACATTTCTTACAAAAAATTCATTAGAAGAGGTTGACTCACAATCATCTTTTTCAGTACTTTTAATATTTTTGACCTTGCAGGCAACTGCATAATGGTTTTTTAGTCCACACTTGTTACACTTCTTGCCATAAGCTGGGCATTCCCTCGGACCATGCTTTTTTGCACACCTTCTGCATAAAAAAACTTCTTCTTCAACTTCTTTCTCTTCATTCCAAGGTTTCTTCTTTATATCATATTTCTTTTTCTCTATCTTCTGTGTATGATTAATATTTCCTGTATTATATTGAAACTGTAAATTTTGAGATCTACTTTGCTCACTTGTTCTGCAGAATTCTATAGCTTTATTTAAACTTAATTTGTCTATTCGCAGGAGGGCTTCTCGTGTGGTCGGATCCCTAATTCCCATAACAATTTTGTCTCCACAATGCCTTGTCTTCACATGACTCATCGGGATCTAGGGCATTGTAATTGCAACTTCTAACCAAATGTCTGCACTCTGTCAAAAAATGTTCAAATGTCTCCCCATCTTCTTGTACTCGTTTTATAAAGTTGTACCTCTCAAAGCATTCGTTAACTCTTGGGTTCACATACTTATCTAACAGCTGCATTGTGAATTCATACTTATTTAGTTCTTCATCAGGGATAACAAAAGTAGCCATAATCCGTGCTGATTCATGGCCAATAATATTTCGCAGGATGGATAATTTCACCTGATCTACAGCGTCGTGTTGTCCTGTTGCTACTAAATAATCTTCGAATGAAATTTTCCAAAATTTCCATTCAGAAGCGGCACTCTGACCCTGGAGGTCGAAATCTTGGGGTAACTTAACATAACCTATTCCATTGACCATGCTTGCCATTTTGGGAACACTTAAATTTTTCTTTTTAATAAACTCAGCACTTAACTTTATCCTTGGACACGTAGATTCCATAAATTGACTGCGCCATGTTTAAAGTATGTTTAATAAGGTCTCAATTAAACTACTGTATTGGCTGAACATATATTAATAATATTCATACATTACAACATGATCATGTTGCCCATTGTCCCCGTTGGGAAGTGGCATGGGAAGTGGTGTTGACTTGACATTGACATAGTTGACATAGTTACCAGGTTTACGTTAAGCCTATCTTACATTAATGTCAAACATTTATATTCAAAGATGTCTCTCTAAATTGCTTCAGTTTGTGAACACACATCATGCAAATGATCAAATAGACTTTTAGCCAGATCTTGCTTCATGTCATTACGCGAGGATCACAAGGTACTGGTACAAAACTAACAACATTACCTTTGTACCGAAAGCAGACAATTCCCCCACCTACCTCAGACTCGTTCAATTGAAGAGTTCTGGGCAATATTAAGTCGGAAAGTCTATAATAACGGATGGGAAGCTCAAAATCAGGAACAGTTAAGACGCCGCATATATACAAAAATTAGAGAAATTGAAGCCGAGGTCGTCCAAAGGATGATGCAACGTGTCAGGGGAATTATTAGGCAAATTTAAAATAATGGTCCCTTGTCTGTCATTTGAATTTTGATTTATAATAAGGATAGTTAAGTTAAATTGTTGAATAATTTAATAAAAATATAAGATTATTGTGGTCAGAGTTATATGCTTTTGAAAATTTTCCCAAAACTTTGGGACCATACGTTAGTACGCACGTAAGAAGTTATATCTATTATATGATTTCAACGAAATAAATATATTTCAAACAGTTTATTTGTATTTTATTTAAATAATAAACTAATTTTAATACTTAATAATTTCCAAAAAAGTCCTTAAAATAATACCAAGAATTAAAAAAAAAGTAATTCAACAACACGAGGTGTTCCAGAGCTGCATGGTTCCGTAGCTATCCAAATAATTATCGCGTTCGACACTACTGCTATGTGACAATAGAATAAAATTCATACAAAAGTAAATTATTTTGGCAGATTGTACAAATAATATTAAGATTACTTTTTAATCTTCTTTTCACCATATTTTGATTCATCTTATTCCCGACGAATACTAATCCAAATACACAAAAATGATAATAAATAATATATTTACTAAATTTAACTTTATGAAATACATCCACCGGGATATTAGCCATTTCGTAATTATTACATTGACAGTAGTAGGTATCAATGATAATTATCTACACATCGACGCGACGTAAAAATATTTTCATTGAACATTTAATATAAAACATAGAGTGGACGTATTATATCTAGCAGTGGGAAATTGGCTCATTAGCACATTTCTTTAGTATTGTTTCAATGTCTTTATCTTCAATTCGTTAAATGTAGCTAGTTTTAACTTACGAACGTCCTATAATAACATATTATCTTCTGCAAGCGTCGATCTTCAAATTTTATTTTGGCTGATAGCTTCCCACATAGTGCCGTATGCCTGTAGTGGTCTGAGCATTTCTTCATAGATCAATAATAATTTATTATCTATGAAGGGATTTGAAGTACCCAGTCAATTTTTTTTATTTTTCTTACCTATTTTATCTTTTGTATCTAGTATTTGTACCACTTCCCTAGATACTTATGTTATCGAATTTAAGAAAGGAATCAAAAGGGTGTTAAATAAATCTGCAAAATTAATTATACATACTATATATTTTGAAATATTTAATATAAATTAAATAATACCAATAAGAATTTGTAATCTGTGACTGTTTGATTTTCATACCAATTTTTTTTAATTTACGTCCTAAACATGTGGCTTAGTAATTGCGAGTTTATAATCAATTACTTTTATGTATAAATAACTATGCTAAAACACATCAATAAAGAAATAGATGCCTTTCATACACACATAACAGGAATTGACGCACACATTTGCTGCTCTCGTAAAGTACTAAAAAAATAACATAACTTGCTAATATTTCGATATATTATGCAGAGTTTATCAAAATATTTTAGTTATCTATATACGTCAATCAGAATTATACCTAGTTCGTCATAATTTCAAATTATCCTAGAAATCTATTTTTTAATAGTGCACCCTGCATATTTATTATATTTTATATAATCTATTAAATTACATTATCTTTTGTTCTTATGTTACTTAGTTTAAAGTTGTCATAACAAAAGAAGAAAATGAAAAAAAAATATTTTTGTTTCTAACAATTCCTGAAGAATGCCGAAAAACCAAAAGTTACAGACCAAAAACCGCACTTAATCCTAGATGGTGCAGGAAAAAAATAGACGAGCTGTATGAATGATACACCTGGTATATTTCTGATTCACGTAAATTAAAATTAAAAACATTTTGCTTCATCTATAAAAAATGGTAATATTACAAATTATATTACTTTTTGTACACATTTTATACAAAATTCATTCCTTTTTACATTTTTATATTTTATTGAATATTAGTAGGACTATTTCTTTGACGGTAATGATTTAAAACACTCAGTACATAAAATTCATTTCCTAACATTATCAGGAACATAATTGTCTTTCCCTGGTATACCAGAACCACTAGAGTCATCCAACCAAGGATACTGATTTGGGCAATCGTTGCAGGTTTCAAGGTAGCGAGTGTCTGTAATGTTCAGCTCTGGTCGTTTGAAGGCCAGCGCGCACTTGTTGGGAATTTTACATGGTTTGGGCGGTAAATTTTCTCTTTTTTTGCAATCCCACGGTTCGTAGCTTTTTAGTTGGTTAATTGGCTTTGGGTCCGTCATCCATGTTAGTGCTTGGGTATTTGTTACAAACCACACGTCAGGTCTAAAAAACAATTAAATAAAAAGAGAAAGTCTGATTTAACCTAGAATATAAGTGGATAGAATTGTTAAGTAGAAAACCAGGATACTTTATTTTTAGGGACTAATGCAAATATTAAATATATAGCTGTTACAGCTTCGGTAAAGCAGTGCTGTGAATGTCTTTTATAAACCTATCGTGGCGAATGTGATCTTAAATTGGAAAATCTCCCAGAATAAATCAGCCATTCATTGTTCAGTAAAAATATTGTCCCGTAAATTCTGATGACAATTCTGATAAAGGTTTTCTAGATGACAAATCTTGTAACTATAGTATCCAAGCTCTATTTTACGTCTTATTGGGCAGAACATGTCTTCAATTGCCCTAATAACGTTTGGTTTAGTCGTTTAACAGCATCGTACGATTTTTTTGCAAAAGTGTTATTTCAATTTGGATTTTGATAAAAAATTATTGTAATTATTGACATCTGAGGAAGGCTGTTTATAACTAAATTAGATTTCAATACTTATGCTCTAGCGGAAAACAGTATTTTAGAGGTAGAAATAAACGGAAGATTTATTTCACAAATTAGGATGGCGATCTTACTTTTATTTAGAACGTACCTACTAAGTAATGTAATTATTTAAAACTCGAAGGACCACCCACTAACTTGGGAAATAAGATTACCAACATTAAACAATACGCAATTTATTAATTAACTTTGTTACTACAGCTAAGTTAAGCTCTAGCCAAAAACAGCAAGGCAGTTACCAACCTTTCGTGCAATAGAGCGGTACATTTAAAGAATATGGTAAATTTGGGGATTTTGATATGATGATATAATATGATATGACTAAACACATCGGTGTTTAGAAATATCTGCTGTAGCCGCAGTAAGAGAAGCTGCCTTAGCATAAGTTACTGAAATAATTTCGTATACATCTTCAGAACTGAATTTACCGCCAGATTTGTTAATAAAGTTAGCTGAAACATTTGCTCATTCGAAGAAATGGAAACGTAGACAGAATTTTTGTCTTATGTGCATAGAAATATTGAAAAAAGAGGTCTTAGAA
>OU898276.1:81966141-82221095 GCA_918026665.1 Diabrotica balteata
AAAAAGTAAGCTTCCATTTGTCTTCCTTGCCAAATTAAAAATCTGCCCCATAGATACTCACAGTCACTGGTAAATGGTATTCTAGAAAAAAACCTTTAGTGACAAACCCAGTCGCTGGCGCCTCGGTCCATAGCGACATTCGACGCCGAAATGTTTCAACAGAAACCTAAGGCTGGTGTCAATGACACTGAATCTTTTTTCTGGAATATCAGTTAGCTGGTTATTTGTGTAGTATCTTTTATTTCCGAGGAAAACACAATCTTCTAAAAATTTAGCTATTTGAAAAAGTTATGGAGTCTTCTAAATATGTGAATTTTTTAATGGTTTGGTAAATCCAGAGTTCTAATTTAATCTTATTTTTGATATATGTTTTCTAGTGGCACTTGTTGTATTTTTATCACGCTGTCCACATTGGATCTATCCATATCGAAGTTAAAATGTTTTATGTTGAACTATGTTTGATTATTGGAAATTATTATGTGGACGTTTACTACTATTGCATACCGTTTTTATTGCTTGTTGCTATGACATACTGCTTTGATATTGTGTTTCATTATTTTATGGATTTTCTTAATAGTTAGTCCTTAACAATACTTAAAAAAGTAAGCTTCCATTTGTCTTCCTTGCCAAATTAAAAATCTGCCCCATAGACTCACAGTCAGCTGGTAAATGGTATTCTAGAAAAAACCTTAGTGACAAACCCAGTCGCTGGCGCTCGGTCCATAGCGACATTCGACGCCGAAATGTTTCAAACAGAACCTAAGGCTGGTGTCAATGACACTGAATCTTTTTCTGGAATATCTGTTAGCTCGGTTATTTGTGTAGTAATCTTTTTTTCCGAGGAAAACACAATCTTTCTAAAAATTTAGCTATTTGAAAAAGTTATGGAGTCTTCTAAATATGTGAATTTTTTTAATGGTTTGGTAAATCCAGAGTTCTTATTTAATCTTATTTTTGATATATGTTTTCTAGTGGCACTTGTTGTATTTTTATCACGCTGTCACATTGGATCTACTATAATCGAAGTTAATGTTTTATGTTGAACTATGTTTGATTATTGGAAATTATTATGTTGACATACGTTACTACTATTGCATACCGTTTTCAATGCTTGTTGCTATGACACTACTGCTTTGAATTGTGTTTCAATATTTTTTATGGATTTTCTTAATAGTTAGTCCTTAACAATACTTAAAAAAGTAAGCTTCCTTTGTCTTCCTTGCACAAATTAAAAATCTGCCCCATAGATACTCACAGTCAGCTGGTAAATGGTATTCTAGAAAAAACCTTTAGTGACAAACCAGTCGCTGGCGCTCGGTCCATAGCGACATTCGACGCCGAAATGTTTCAACAGAAACCTAAGGCTGGTGTCAATGACACTGAATCTTTTTTCTGGAATATCAGTTAGCTCGGTTATTTGTGTAGTATCTTTTATTTCCGAGGAAAACACAATCTTCTAAAAATTTAGCTATTTGAAAAAGTTATGGAGTCTCTAATATGTGAATTTTTTTTTATGGTTTGGTAAATCCAGAGTTCTAATTTAATCTTATTTTTGATATATGTTTTCTAGTGGCACTTGTTGTATTTTTATCACGCTGTCACATTGGATCTACCTATATCGAAGTTAAAAGGTTTTTGTTGAACTATGTTTGATTATTGGAAATTATTATGTTGACGTACAAATTGGTGTAGGAACTATTGCATACCGTTTTTATTGCTTGTTACTATCACATACTTCTTTGATATTGTGTTTCATTATTTTATGGATTTTCTTAATAGTTAGTCCTTAACAATACTTAAAAAAGTAAGCTTCCATTTGTCTTCCTTGCCAAATTAAAAATCTGCCCCATAGATACTCACAGTCAGCTGGTAAATGGTATTCTAGAAAAAACCTTTAGTGACAAACCCAGTCGCTGGCGCTCGGTCCATAGCGACATTTCGACGCCGAAATGTTTCAACAGAAACCTAAGGCTGGTGTCAATGACACTGAATCTTTTTTCTGGAATATCAGTTAGCTCGGTTATTTGTGTAGTATCTCTTTTATTTCCGAGGAAAACACAATCTTCTAAAAATTTAGCTATTTGAAAATGTTATGGAGTCTTCTAAATATGTGAATTTTTTTAATGGTTTGGTAAATCCAGAGTTCTAATTTAATCTTATTTTTGATATATGTTTTTCTAGTGGCACTTGTTGTATTTTTATCACGCTGTCACATTGGATCTACCATATAAAATTGTTTATGTTGAACTATGTTTGATTATTGGAAATTATTATGTTGACGTTTACTACTATTGCATACCGTTTTATTGCTTGTTGCTATGACATACTGCTTTGATATTGTGTTTCATTATTTTATGGATTTTCTTAATAGTTAGTCCTTAACAATACTTAAAAAAGTAAGCTTCCATTTGTCTTCCTTGCCAAATTAAAAATCTGCCCCATAGATACTCACAGTCAGCTGGTAAATGGTATTCTAGAAAAAACCTTTAGTGACAAACCCAGTCGCTGGCGCTCGGTCCATAGCGACATTCGACGCCGAAATGTTTCAACAGAAACCTAAGGCTGGTGTCAATGACACTGAATCTTTTTTCTGGAATATCAGTTAGCTCGGTTATTTGTGTAGTATCTTTTATTTCCGAGGAAAACACAATCTTCTAAAAATTTAGCTATTTTGAAAAAGTTATGGAGTCTTCTAAATATGTGAATTTTTTTAATGGTTTGGTAAATCCAGAGTTCTAATTTAATCTTTTTTTTGATATATGTTTTCTAGTGGCACTTGTTGTATTTTTATCACGCTGTCACATTGGATCTACCATATCGAAGTTAAAATGTTTTATGTTGAACTATGTTTGATTATTGGAAAATTATTATGTTGGACGTTTACTACTATTGCATACCGTTTTTATTGCTTGTTGCTATGACATACTCTTTGATATTGTGTTTCATTATTTTATGATTTTCTTAATAGTTAGTCCTTAACAATACTTAAAAAAGTAAGCTTCCATTTGTCTTCCTTGCCAAATTAAAAATCTGCCCCATAGATACTCACAGTCAGCTGGTAAATGGTATTCTAAAAAAACCTTTAGTGACAAACCCAGTCGCTGGCGCTCGGTCCATAGCGACATTCGACGCCGAAATGTTTCAACAGAAACCTAAGGCTGGTGTCAATGACACTGAATCTTTTTTCTGGAATATCAGTTAGCTCGGTTATTTGTGTAGTATCTTTTATTTCCAGGAAAACACAATCTTCTAAAAATTTAGCTATTTGAAAAAGTTATGGAGTCTTCTAAATATGTGAATTTTTTTAATGGTTTGGTAAATCCAGAGTTCTAATTTAATCTTATTTTTGATATATGTTTTCTAGTGGCACTTGTTGTATTTTTATCACGCTGTCACATTGGATCTACTATATCAAAGTTAAATGTTTTATGTTGAACTATGTTTGATTATTGGAAATTATTATGTTGACTTGTGTACTACTATTGCATACCGTTTTTATTGCTTTTTGCTATCACATACTGCTTTGATATTGTGTTTCATTATTTTAGGATTTTCTTAATAGTTAGTCCTTAACAATACTTAAAAAAGTAAGCTTCCATTTGTCTTCCTTGCCAAATTAAAAATCTGCCCCATAGATACTCACAGTCAGCTGGTAAATGGTATTCTAGAAAAAACCTTTAGTGACAAACCCAGTCGCTGGCGCTCGGTCCATAGCGACATTCGACGCCGAAATGTTTCAACAGAACCTAAGGCTGGTGTCAATGACACTGAATCTTTTTTCTGGAATATCAGTTAGCTTGTGGTTATTTGTGTAGTATCTTTTATTTCCGAGGAAACACAATCTTCTAAAAATTTAGCTATTTGAAAAAGTTATGGAGTCTTCTAAATATGTGAATTTTTTTTAATGGTTTGGTAAATCCAGAGTTCTAATTTAATCTTATTTTTGATATATGTTTTCTAGTGGCACTTGTTGTATTTTTATCACGCTGTCACATTGGATCTACTCCATTAAAAATGTTTTATGTTGAACTATGTTTGATTATTGGAAATTATTATGTTGACGTTTACTACTATTGCATACCGTTTTTATTGCTTGTTGCTATGACACATACTGCTTTGATATTGTGTTTCATATTTTATGGATTTTCTTAATAGTTAGTCCTTAACAATACTTAAAAAAGTGTAAGCTTCCATTTGTCTTCCTTGCCAAATTAAAAATCTGCCCCATAGATACTCACAGTCAGCTGGTAAATGGTATTCTAGAAAAAACCTTTAGTGACAAACCCAGTCGCTGGCGCTCGGTCCATAGCGACATTTCGACGCCGAAATGTTTCAACAGAAACCTAAGGCTGGTGTCAATGACACTGAATCTTTTTCTGGAATATCAGTTAGCTCGGTTATTTGTGTAGTATCTTTTATTTCCGAGGAAAACACAATCTTCTAAAAATTTAGCTATTTGAAAAGTTATGGAGTCTTCTAAATATGTGATTTTTTTTAATGGTTGGTAAATCCAGAGTTCTAATTTAATCTTATTTTTGATATATGTTTTCTAGTGGCACTTGTTGTATTTTTATCACGCTGTCACATTGGATCTACCATATAGTTAATTTGTTTTATGGTTGATTATCTATGTTTGATTTTGATTTGACCGATTTTTCTAATAGTTTTCTGTAATAATAATAAAAAAACCCAATACTTAAAAAAGTAAGCTTCCATTTGTCTTCTTGCCAAATTAAAAATCTGCCCATAGATACTCACAGTCAGCTGGTAAATGGTATTCTAGAAAAAACTTTAGTGACAAACCCAGTCGCTGGCGCTCGGTCCATAGCGACATTCGACGCCGAAATGTTTCAACAGAAACTAAGGCTGGTGTCAATGACACTGAATCTTTTTTCTGGAATATCAGTTAGCTCGGTTATTTGTGTAGTATCTTTTATTTCCGAGGAAAACACAATCTTCTAAAATTTAGCTATTTGAAAAAGTTATGGAGTCTTCTAAATATGTGAATTTTTTTAATGGTTTGGTAAATCCAGAGTTCTAATTTAATCTTATTTTTGATATATGTTTTCTAGTGGCACTTGTTGTATTTTTATCACGCTGTCACATTGGATCTACCTATATCGAAGTTAAAATGTTTTATGTTGAACTATGTTTGATTATTGGAAATTATTATGTTGACGTTTACTACTATTGCATACCGTTTTTATTGCTTTTGCTATGACATACTCTTTTGATATTGTGTTTCAATTATTTTATGGATTTTCTTAATAGTTGTCTTTAACAATACTTAAAAAAGTAAGCTTCCATTTGTCTTCCTTGCCAAATTAAAAATCTGCCCCATAGATACTCACAGTCAGCTGGTAAATGGTATTCTAGAAAAAACACTTTAGTGACAAACCCAGTCGCTGGCGCTCGGTCCATAGCGACATTCGACGCCGAAATGTTTCAACAGAAACCTAAGGCTGGTGTCAATGACACTGAATCTTTTTTCTGGAATATCAGTTAGCTCGGTTATTTGTGTAGTATCTTTTATTTCCGAGGAAAACACAATCTTCTCTAAAAATTTAGCTATTTGAAAAAGTTATGGAGTCTTCTAAATATGTGAATTTTTTTTAATGGTTGGTAAATCCAGAGTTCTAATTTAATCTTATTTTTGATATATGTTTTCTAGTGGCACTTGTTGTATTTTTATCACGCTGTCACATTGGATCTACCTATCGAAGTTAAAATGTTTTATGTTGAACTATGTTTGATTATTGGAAATTATTATGTTGACGTTTACTACTATTGCATACCGTTTTTATTGCTTTGCTCTATGACATACTGCTTTGATATTGTGTTTTCATTATTTTATGGATTTTCTTAATAGTTAGTCCTTAACAATACTTAAAAAAGTAAGCTTCCATTTGTCTTCCTTGCCAAATTAAAAATCTGCCCCATAGATACTCACAGTCAGCTGGTAAATGGTATTCTAGAAAAAACCTTTAGTGACAAACCCAGTCGCTGGCGCTCGGGATCCATAGCGACATTCGACGCCGAAATGTTTCAACAGAAACCTAAGGCTGGTGTCAATGACACTGAATCTTTTTTCTGGAATATCAGTTAGCTCGGTTATTTGTGTAGTATCTTTTATTTCCGAGGAAAACACAATCTTCTAAAAATTTAGCTATTTGAAAAAGTTATGGAGTCTTCTAAATATGTGAATTTTTTTAATGGTTTGGTAAATCCAGAGTTCTAATTTAATCTTATTTTTGATATATGTTTTCTAGTGGCACTTGTTGTATTTTTATCACGCTGTCACATTGATCTACTATATCGAAGTTAAAATGTTTTATGTTGAACTATGTTTGATTATTGGAAATTATTATGTTGACGTTTACTACTATTGCATACCGTTTTATTGCTTTTGCTATGACATACTGCTTTGATATTGTGTTTCATTATTTTATGGATTTTCTTAATAGTTAGTCCTTAACAATACTTAAAAAAGTAAGCTTCCATTTGTCTTCCTTGCCAAATTAAAAATCTGCCCCATAGATACTCACAGTCAGCTGGTAAATGGTATTCTAGAAAAAACCTTTAGTGACAAACCCAGTCGCTGGCGCTCGGTCCATAGCGACATTCGACGCCGAAATGTTTCAACAGAAACCTAAGGCTGGTGTCAATGACACTGAATCTTTTTTCTGGAATATCAGTTAGCTCGGTTATTTGTGTAGTATCTTTTATTTCCGAGGAAAACACAATCTTCTAAAAATTTAGCTATTTGAAAAAGTTATGGAGTCTTCTAAATATGTGAATTTTTTTAATGGTTTGGTAAATCCAGAGTTCTAATTTAATCTTATTTTGATATATGTTTTCTAGTGGCACTTGTTGTATTTTTATCACGCTGTCACATTGGATCTACCATATCGAAGTTAAATGTTTTATGTTGAACTATGTTTGATTATTGGAAATTATTATGTTGACGTTTACTACTATTGCATACCGTTTTTATTGCTTGTTGCTATGACATACTGCTTTGATATATTGTGTTTCATTATTTTATGGATTTTCTTAATAGTTAGTCCTTAACAATACTTAAAAAAGTAAGCTTCCATTTGTCTTCCTTGCCAAATTAAAAATCTGCCCCATAGATACTCACAGTCAGCTGGTAAATGGTATTCTAGAAAAAACCTTTAGTGACAAACCCAGTCGCTGGCGCTCGGTCCATAGCGACATTCGACGCCGAAATGTTTCAACAGAAACCTAAGGCTGGTGTCAATGACACTGAATATTTTTTCTGGAATATCAGTTAGCTCGGTTATTTGTGTAGTATCTTTTATTTCCGAGGAAAAACACAATCTTCTAAAAATTTAGCTATTGAAAAAGTTATGGAGTCTTCTAAATATGTGAATTTTTTTAATGGTTTGGTAAATCCAGAGTTCTAATTTAATCTTATTTTTGATATATGTTTTCAGTGGCACTTGTTGTATTTTTATCACGCTGTCACATTGGATCTACCATATCGAAGTTAAAATGTTTTATGTTGAACTATGTTTGATTATTGGAAATTATTATGTTGACGTTTTACTACTATTGCATACCGTTTTTATTGCTTGTTGCTATGACATACTGCTTTGATATTGTGTTTCATTATTTATGGATTTTCTTAATAGTTAGTCCTTAACAATACTTAAAAAAGTAAGCTTCCATTTGTCTTCCTTGCCAAATTAAAAATCTGCCCATAGATACTCACAGTCAGCTGGTAAATGGTATTCTAGAAAAAACCTTTAGTGACAAACCCAGTCGCTGGCGCTCGGTCCATAGCGACATTCGACGCCGAAATGTTTCAACAGAAACCTAAGGCTGGTGTCAATGACACTGAAATCTTTTTTCTGGAATATCAGTTAGCTCGGTTATTTGTGTAGTATCTTTTATTTCCGAGAAAACACAATCTTCTAAAAATTTAGCTATTTGAAAAAGTTATGGAGTCTTCTAAATATGTGAATTTTTTTTAATGGTTTGGTAAATCCAGAGTTCTAATTTAATCTTATTTTTGATATATGTTTTCTAGTGGCACTTGTTGTATTTTTTATCACGCTGTCACATTGGATCTACTATATCGAAGTTAAAAGGTTTTATGTTGAACTATGTTTGATTATTGGAAATTATTATGTTGACATACAAATTGGTGTAGGACTACTATTGCATACCGTTTTCATTGCTTGTTACTATCACATACTTCTCTGATATTGTGTTTCATTATTTTAGGGATTTTCTTAATAGTTGGTCCTTAAAAATACTTAAAAAGTAAGCTTCCATTTGTTCCTTGCCAAATTAAAAATCTGCCCCATAGATACTCACAGTCAGCTGGTAAATGGTATTCTAAAAAAAACTTTAGTGACAAACCCAGTCGCTGGCGCTCGGTCCATAGCGACATTCGACGCCGAAATGTTTCAACAGAAACCTAAGGCTGGTGTCAATGACACTGAATCTTTTTTCTGGAATATCAGTTAGCTCGGTTATTTGTGTAGTATCTTTTATTTCCGAGGAAAACACAATCTTCTAAAAATTTAGCTATTTGAAAAAGTTATGGAGTCTTCTAAATATGTGAATTTTATTAATGGTTTGGTAAATCCAGAGTTCTAATTTAATCTTATTTTTGATATATGTTTTCTAGTGGCCCTTGTTGTATTTTTATCACGCTGTCACATTGGATCTACCATATAAAAAAGGTTTTATGTTGAACTATGTTTGATTATTGGAAATTATTATGTTGACGTTTACTACTATTGCATACCGTTTTTATTGCTTGTTGCTATGACATACTGCTTTGATATTGTGTTTCATTATTTTATGGATTTTCTTAATAGTTAGTCCTTAACAATACTTAAAAAAGTAAGCTTCCATTTGTCTTCCTTGCCAAATTAAAAATCTGCCCCATAGATACTCACAGTCAGCTGGTAAATGGTATTCTAGAAAAAACCTTTAGTGACAAACCCAGTCGCTGGCGCTCGGTCCATAGCGACATTCGACGCCGAAATGTTTCAACAGAAACCTAAGGCTGGTGTCAATGACACTGAATCTTTTTTCTGGAATATCAGTTAGCTCGGTTATTTGTGTAGTATCTTTTATTTCCAGGAAAACACAATCTTCTAAAAACTTAGCTATTTGAAAAAGTTATGGAGTCTTCTAAATATGTGAATTTTTTTAATGGTTTAATAAATCCAGAGTTCTAATTTAATCTTATTTTTGATATATGTTTTCTGGTGGCACTTGGTGTATTTTTATAACGCTGTCATATTGGATCTACTATATCAAAGTTAAAAGGTTTTATGTTGAACTATGTTTGATTATTGGAAATTATTATGTTGACATACAATTGGTGTAGGAACTATTGCATACCGTTTTTATTGCTTTTTACTATCACATACTTCTCTGATATTGTGTTTCATTATTTTAGGGATTTTCTTAATAGTTGGTCTTTAAAAATACTTAAAAAAGTAAGCTTCCATTTGTCTTCTTTGCCAAATTAAAATCTGCCCCATAGATACTCACAGTCAGCGGTAAATGGTATTCTAGAAAAAACCTTTAGTGACAAACCAGTCGCTGGCGCTCGGTCCATAGCGACATTCGACGCCGAAATGTTTTAAAGAAACCTAAGGCTGGTGTCAATGATACTGAATCTTTTTTCTGGAATATCAGTTAGCTCGGTTATTTGTGTAGTATCTTTTATTTCCGAGGAAAACACAACCTTCTAAAAATTTAGCTATTTGAAAAGTTATGGAGTCTTCTAAATATGTGAATTTTTTAATGGTTTGGTAAATCCAAAGTTCTAATTTAATCTTATTTTTGATATATGTTTTCTAGTGGCACTTGTTGTATTTTTATCACGCTGTCACATTGGATCTACCATATAAAATGTTTTATGTTGAACTATGTTTGATTATTGGAAATTATTATGTTGACGTTTACTACTATTGCATACCGTTTTTATTGCTTGTTGCTATGACATACTGCTTTGATATTGTGTTTCATTATTTTATGGATTTTCTTAATAGTTAGTCCTTAACAATACTTAAAAAAGTAAGTTTCCATTTGTCTTCCTTGCCAAATTAAAAATCTGCCCCATAGATACTCACAGTCAGCTGGTAAATGGTATTCTAGAAAAAACCTTTAGTGACAAACCCAGTCGCTGGCGCTCGGTCCATAGCGACATTCGACGCCGAAATGTTTCAACAGAAACCTAAGGCTGGTGTCAATGACACTGAATCTTTTTTCTGGAATATCAGTTAGCTTGGTTATTTGTGTAGTATCTTTTTATTTCCGAGGAAAACACAATCTTCTAAAAATTTAGCTATTTGAAAAAGTTATGGAGTCTTCTAAATATGTGAATTTTATTAATGGTTTGGTAAATCCAGAGTTCTAATTTAATCTAATAAAATAGTTAGTCCTTAACAATACTTAAAAAAGTCAGTTTCCATTTGTCTTCCTTGCCAAATTAAAAATGTGCCCCATAGATACTCACAGTCAGCTGGTAAATGGTATTCTAGAAAAAACCTTTAGTGACAAACCCAGTCGCTGGCGCTCGGTCTATAGCGACATTCGAGGCCGAAATGTTTCAACAGAAACCTAAGGCTGGTGTCAATGACACTGAATATTTTTTCTGGAATATCAGTTAGCTCGGTTATTTGTGTAGTATCTTTTATTTCCGAGGAAAACACAATCTTCTAAAAATTTAGCTATTTGAAAAAGTTATGGAGTCTTCTAAATATGTGAATTTTTTTAATGGTTTGGTAAATCCAGAGTTCTAATTTAATCTTATTTTTGATATATGTTTTCTAGTGGCACTTGTTGTATGTTTATCACGCTGTCACATTGGATCTACCATATTGAAGTTAAAATGGTTTATGTTGAACTATGTTTGATTATTGGAAATTATAATGTTGACGTTTACTACTATTGCATACCGTTTTTATTGCTTGTTGCTATGACATATTGCTTTGATATTGTGTTTCATTATTTTATGGATTTTCTTAATAGTTTAGTCCTTAACAATACTTAAAAAAGTAAGCTTCCATTTGTCTTCTTTGCCAAATTAAAAATCTGCTTCATAGATACTCACAGTCAGCGGGTAAATGGTATTCTAGAAAAAACCTTTAGTGACAAACCCAGTCGCTGGCGCTCGGTCCATAGCGACATTCGACGCCGAAATGTTTTAACAGAAACCTAAGGCTGGTGTCAATGACACTGAATCTTTTTTCTGGAATATCAGTTAGCTCGGTTATTTGTGTAGTATCTTTTATTTCCGAGGAAAACACAACCTTCTAAAAATTTAGCTATTTAAAAAAGTTATGGAGTCTTCTAAATATGTGAATTTTTTTAATGGTTTGGTAAATCCAGAGTTCTAATTTAATCTTATTTTTGATATATGTTTTCTAGTGGCACTTGTTGTATTTTTATCACGCTGTCACATTGGATCTACCATATCGAAGTTAAAATGTTTTATGTTGAACTATGTTTGATTACTGGAAATTATTATGTTGACGTTTACTACTATTGCATACCGTTTTTATTGCTTTTTACTATCACATACTTCTTTGATATTGTGTTTCATAATTTTAGGGATTTTCTTAATAATTGATCTTTAAAAATACTTAAAAAAGTAAGCTTTCATTTGTCTTCTTTGCCAAATTAAAAATCTGCCCCATAGATACTCACAGTCAGCGGGTAAATGGTATTCTAGAAAAAACCTTTAGTGACAAACCCAGACGCCGGCGCTCGGTCCATAGTGACATTCGACGCCGAAATGTTTCAACAGAAACCTAAGGCTGGTGTCAATGACACTGAATCTTTTTTCTGGAATATCAGTTAGCTCGGTTATTTGTGTAGTATCTTTTATTTCCGAGGAAAACACAATCTTCTAAAAATTTAGCTATTTGAAAAAGTTATGGAGTCTTCTAAATATGTGAATTTTATTAATGGTTTGGTAAATCCAGAGTTCTAATTTAATCTTATTTTTGATATATGTTTTCTAGTGGCCCTTGTTGTGTTTTTATCACGCTGTCACATTGGATCTACCATATCGAAGTTAAAATGTTTTATGTTGAACTATGTTTGATTATTGGAAATTATTATGTTGACGTTTACTACTATTGCATACCGTTTTTATTGCTTGTTGCTATGACATACTGCTTTGATATTGTGTTTCATTATTTTATGGATTTTCTTAATAGTTAGTCCTTAACAATACTTAAAAAAGTAAGTTTCCATTTGTCTTCGTTGCCAAATTAAAAATCTGCCCCATAGATACTCACAGTCAGCTGGTAAATGGTATTCTAGAAAAAACCTTTAGTGACAAACCCAGTCGCTGGCGCTCGGTCCATAGCGACATTCGACGCCGAAATGTTTCAACAGAAACCTAAGGCTGGTGTCAATGACACTGAATCTTTTTTCTGGAATATCAGTTAGCTCGGTTATTTGTGTAGTATCTTTTATTTCCGAGGAAAACACAATCTTCTAAAAATTTAGCTATTTGAAAAAAGTTATGGAGTCTTCTAAATATGTGAATTTTATTAATGGTTTGGTAAATCCAGAGTTCTAATTTAATCTTATTTTTGATATATGTTTTCTAGTGGCCTTGTTGTATTTTTATCACGCTGTCACATTGGATCTACCATATAAAATGTTTTATGTTGAACTATGTTTGATTATTGGAAATTATTATGTTGACGTTTACTACTATTGCATACCGTTTTTATTGCTTGTTGCTATGACATACTGCTTTGATATTGTGTTTCATTATTTCATGGATTTTCTTAATAGTTAGTCCTTAACAATACTTAAAAAAGTAAGCTTCCATTTGTCTTCCTTGCCAAATCAAAAATCTGCCCCATAGATACTCACAGTCAGCTGGTAAATGGTATTCTAGAAAAAACCTTTAGTGACAAACCCAGTCGCTGGCGCTCGGTCCATAGCGACATTCGACGCCGAAATGTTTCAACAGAAACCTAAGGCTGGTGTCAATGACACTGAATCTTTTTTCTGGAATATCAGTTAGCTTGGTTATTTGTGTAGTATCTTTTATTTCCGAGGAAAACACAATCTTCTAAAAATTTAGCTATTTGAAAAAGTTATGGAGTCTTCTAAATATGTGAATTTTATTAATGGTTTGGTAAATCCAGAGTTCTAATTTAATCTAATAAAATAGTTAGTCCTTAACAATACTTAAAAAAGTCAGTTTCCATTTGTCTTCCTTGCCAAATTAAAAAATGTGCCCCATAGATACTCACAGTCAGCTGGTAAATGGTATTCTAGAAAAAACCTTTAGTGACAAACCCAGTCGCTGGCGCTCGGTCTATAGCGACATTCGAGGCCGAAATGTTTCAACAGAAACCTAAGGCTGGTGTCAATGACACTGAATCTTTTTTCTGGAATATCAGTTAGCTCGGTTATTTGTGTAGTATCTTTTATTTCCGAGGAAAACACAATCTTCTGAAAATTTAGCTATTTGAAAAAGTTATGGAGTCTTCTAAATATGTGAATTTTATTAATGGTTTGGTAAATCCAGAGTTCTAATTTAATCTTATTTTTGATATATGTTTTCTAGTGGCCCTTGTTGTGTTTTTATCACGCTGTCACATTGGATCTACCATATCGAAGTTAAAATATTTTATGTTGAACTATGTTTGATTATTGGAAATTATTATGTTGACGTTTACTACTATTGCATACCGTTTTTATTGCTTGTTGCTATGACATACTGCTTTGATATTGTGTTTCATTATTTTATGGATTTTCTTAATAGTTAGTCCTTAACAATACTTAAAAAAGTAAGTTTCCATTTGTCTTCGTTGCCAAATTAAAAATCTGCCCCATAGATACTCACAGTCAGCTGGTAAATGGTATTCTAGAAAAAACCTTTAGTGACAAACCCAGTCGCTGGCGCTCGGTCCATAGCGACATTCGACGCCGAAATGTTTCAACAGAAACCTAAGGCTGGTGTCAATGACACTGAATCTTTTTTCTGGAATATCAGTTAGCTCGGTTATTTGTGTAGTATCTTTTATTTCCGAGGAAAACACAATCTTCTAAAAATTTAGCTATTTGAAAAAGTTATGGAGTCTTCTAAATATGTGAATTTTATTAATGGTTTGGTAAATCCAGAGTTCTAATTTAATCTTATTTTTGATATATGTTTTCTAGTGGCCCTTGTTGTATTTTTATCACGCTGTCACATTGGATCTACCATATAAAATGTTTTATGTTGAACTATGTTTGATTATTGGAAATTATTATGTTGACGTTTACTACTATTGCATACCGTTTTTATTGCTTGTTGCTATGACATACTGCTTTGATATTGTGTTTCATTATTTCATGGATTTTCTTAATAGTTAGTCCTTAACAATACTTAAAAAAGTAAGCTTCCATTTGTCTTCCTTGCCAAATCAAAAAATCTGCCCCATAGATACTCACAGTCAGCTGGTAAATGGTATTCTAGAAAAAACCTTCAGTGACAAACCCAGTCGCCGGCGCTCGGTCCATAGCGACATTCGACGCCGAAATGTTTCAACAGAAACCTAAGGCTGGTGTCAATAACACTGAATCTTTTTTCGTGAATATCAGTTAGCTCGGTTTTTTGTGTAGTATCTTTTATTTCCGAGGAAAACACAATCTTCTAAAAATTTAGCTATTTGAGAAAGTTATGAAGTCTTCTGAATATGTGAATTTTTTTTATGGTTTGGTAAATCCAGAGTTCTAATTTAATCTGTTTTTTATATATGTTTTCTAGTGGCACTTGTATTTTTATCACGCTGTCACATTGGATCTACTATATCGAAGTTAAAAGGTTTTTGTTGAACTATGTTTGATTATTTGAAATTATTATGTTGACGTACAAATTGGTGTAAGAACTATTGCATACCGTTTTTATTGCTTGTTGCTATCACATACTTCTTTGATATTGTGTTTCATTATTTTAGGGATTTTCTTAATAGTTAGTCCTTAACAATACATAAAAAAGTAAGCTTCCATTTGTCTTCCTTGCCAAATTAAAAATCTGCCCCATAGATACTCACAGTCAGCTGGTAAATGGTATTCTAAAAAAAAACCTTTAGTGACAAACCCAGTCGCTGGCGCTCGGTCCATAGCGACATTCGACGCCGAAATGTTTCAACAGAAACCTAAGGCTGGTGTCAATGACACTGAATCTTTTTTCTTGAATGTCAGTTAGCTCGGTTATTTGTGTACTATCTTTTATTTCCGAGGAAAACACAATCTTCTAAAAATTTAGCTATTTGAAAAAGTTATGGAGTCTTCTAAATATGTGAATTTTTTTAATGGTTGGTAAATCCAGAGTTCTAATTTAATCTTATTTTTGATATATGTTTTGTAGTGGCACTTGCTGTATTTTTATCACGCTGTCACATTGGATCTACTATATCGAAGTTTAAAGGTTTAATGTTGAACTATGTTTGATTATTGGAAATTATTATGTTGACGTTTACTACTATTGCATACCGTTTTTATTGCTTGTTGCTATGACATACTGCTTTGATATTGTGTTTCATTATTTTATGGATTTTCTTAATAGTTAGTCCTTAACAATACTTAAAAAAGTAAGTTTCCATTTGTCTTCCTTGCCAAATTAAAAATCTGCCCCATAGATACTCACAGTCAGCTGGTAAATGGTATTCTAGAAAAAACCTTTAGTGACAAACCCAGTCGCTGGCGCTCGGTCCATAGCGACATTCGACGCCGAAATGTTTCAACAGAAACCTAAGGCTGGTGTCAATGACAATGAATCTTTTTTCTGGAATATCAGTTAGCTCAGTTATTTGTGTAGTATCTTTTATTTCCCAGAAAAACACAATCTTCTAAAAACTTAGCTATTTGAAAAAGTTATGGAGTCTTCTAAATATGTGAATTTTTTTAATGGTTTAATAAATCCAGAGTTCTAATTTAATCTTATTTTTGATATATGTTTTCTGGTGGCACTTGGTGTATTTTTATTACGCTGTCATATTGGATCTACTATATCAAAGTTTAAAGGTTTTATGTTGAACTATGTTTGATTATTGGAAATTATTATGTTGACATACAAATTGGTGTAGGAACTATTGCATACCGTTTTTATTGCTTTTTACAATCACATACTTCTCTGATATTGTGTTTCATTATTTTAGGGATTTTCTTAATAGTTGGTCTTTAAAAATACTTAAAATAGTAAGCTTCCATTTGTCTTCTTTGCCAAATTAAAAATCTGCTTCATAGATACTCACAGTCAGCGGGTAAATGGTGTTCTAGAAAAAACCTTTAGTGACAAACCCAGTCGCTGGCGCTCGGTCCATAGCGACATTCGACGCCGAAATGTTTCAACAGAAACCTAAGGCTGGTGTCAATGACACTGAATCTTTTTTCTGGAATATCAGTTAGCTCGGTTATTTGTGTAGTATCTTTTATTTCCGAGGAAAACACAATCTTCTAAAAATTTAGCTATTTGAAAAAGTTATGGAGTCTTCTAAATATGTGAATTTTATTAATGGTTTGGTAAATCCAGAGTTCTAATTTAATCTTATTTTTGATATATGTTTTCTAGTGGCCCTTGATGTATTTTTATCACGCTGTCACATTGGATCTACCATATCGAAGTTAAAATGTTTGATGTTGAACTTTGTTTGATTATTGGAAATTATTAAGTTGACGTTTACTACTATTGGATACCGTTTTTATTGCTTGTTGCTATGACATACTGCTTTGATATTGTGTTTCATTATTTCATGGATTTTCTTAATAGTTAGTCCTTAACAATACTTAAAAAAGTAAGCTTCCATTTGTCTTCCTTGCCAAATTAAAAATCTGCCCCATAGATACTCACAGTCAGCTGGTAAATGGTATTCTAGAAAAAACCTTTAGTGACAAACCCAGTCGCTGGCGCTCGGTCCATAGCGACATTCGACGCCGAAATGTTTCAACAGAAACCTAAGGCTGGTGTCAATGACAATGAATCTTTTTTCTGGAATATCAGTTAGCTCAGTTATTTGTGTAGTATCTTTTATTTCCCAGAAAAACACAATCTTCTAAAAACTTAGCTATTTGAAAAAGTTATGGAGTCTTCTAAATATGTGAATTTTTTTAATGGTTTAATAAATCCAGAGTTCTAATTTAATCTTATTTTTGATATATGTTTTCTGGTGGCACTTGGTGTATTTTTATCACGCTGTCATATTGGATCTACTATATCAAAGTTTAAAGGTTTTATGTTGAACTATGTTTGATTATTGGAAATTATTATGTTGACATACAAATTGGTGTAGGAACTATTGCATACCGTTTTTATTGCTTTTTACTATCACATACTTCTCTGATATTGTGTTTCATTATTTTAGGGATTTTCTTAATAGTTGGTCTTTAAAAATACTTAAAATAGTAAGCTTCCATTTGTCTTCTTTGCCAAATTAAAAATCTGCTTCATAGATACTCACAGTCAGCGGGTAAATGGTGTTCTAGAAAAAACCTTTAGTGACAAACCCAGTCGCTGGCGCTCGGTCCATAGCGACATTCGACGCCGAAATGTTTTAACAGAAACCTAAGGCTGGTGTCAATGATACTGAATCTTTTTTCTGGAATATCAGTTAGCTCGGTTATTTGTGTAGTATCTTTTATTTCCGAGGAAAACACAACCTTCTAAAAATTTAGCTATTTGAAAAAGTAACGGAGTCTACTAAATATGTGAATTTTTTTAATGGTTTGGTAAATCCAAAGTTCTAATTTAATCTTATTTTTGATATATGTTTTCTAGTGGCACTTGTTGTATTTTTATCACGATGTCACATTGGATCTACCATATAAAATGTTTTATGTTGAACTATGTTTGATTATTGGAAATTATTATGTTGACGTTTACTACTATTGCATACCGTTTTTATTGCTTGTTGCTATGACATACTGCTTTGATATTGTGTTTCATTATTTTATGGATTTTCTTAATAGATAGTCCTTAACAATACTTAAAAAAGTAAGTTTCCATTTGTCTTCCTTGCCAAATTAAAAATCTGCCCCATAGATACTCACAGTCAGCTGGTAAATGGTATTCTAGAAAAAACCTTTAGTGACAAACCCAGTAGCTGGCGCTCGGTCCATAGCGACATTCGACGCCGAAATGTTTCAACAGAAACCTAAGGCTGGTGTCAATGACACTGAATCTTTTTTCTGGAATATCAGTTAGCTCGGTTATTTGTGTAGTATCTTTTATTTCCGAGGAAAACACAATCTTCTAAAAATTTAGCTATTTGAAAAAGTTATGGAGTCTTCTAAATATGTGAATTTTATTAATGGTTTGGTAAATCCAGAGTTCTAATTTAATCTAATAAAATAGTTAGTCCTTAACAATACTTAAAAAAGTCAGTTTCCATTTGTCTTCCTTGCCAAATTAAAAATCTGCCCCATAGATACTCACAGTCAGCTGGTAAATGGTATTCTAGAAAAAAACCTTTAGTGACAAACCCAGTCGCTGGCGCTCGGTCCATAGCGACATTCGACGCCGAAATGTTTCAACAGAAACCTAAGGCTGGTGTCAATGACACTGAATCTTTTTTCTGGAATATCAGTTAGCTCGGTTATTTGTGTAGTATCTTTTATTTCCGAGGAAAACACAATCTTCTAAAAATTTAGCTATTTGAAAAAGTTATGGAGTCTTCTAAATATGTGAATTTTATTAATGGTTTGGTAAATCCAGAGTTCTAATTTAATCTTATTTTTGATATATGTTTTCTAGTGGCCCTTGTTGTATTTTTATCACGCTGTCACATTGGATCTACCATATAAAATGTTTTATGTTGAACTATGTTTGATTATTGGAAATTATTATGTTGACCTTTACTACTATTGCATACCGTTTTTATTGCTTGTTGCTATGACATACTGCTTTGATATTGTGTTTCATTATTTTATGGATTTTCTTAATAGTTAGTCCTTAACAATACTTAAAAAAGTAAGCTTCCATTTGTCTTCTTTGCCAAATTAAAAATCTGCTTCATAGATACTCACAGTCAGCGGGTAAATGGTATTCTAGAAAAAACCTTTAGTGACAAACCCAGTCGCTGGCGCTCGGTCCATAGCGACATTCGACGCCGAAATGTTTTAACAGAAACCTAAGGCTGGTGTCAATGACACTGAATCTTTTTTCTGGAATATCAGTTAGCTCGGTTATTTGTGTAGTATCTTTTATTTCCGAGGAAAACACAACCTTCTAAAAATTTAGCTATTTAAAAAAGTTATGGAGTCTTCTAAATATGTGAATTTTTTTAATGGTTTGGTAAATCCAGAGTTCTAATTTAATCTTATTTTTGATATATGTTTTCTAGTGGCACTTGTTGTATTTTTATCACGCTGTCACATTGGATCTACCATATCGAAGTTAAAATATTTTATGTTGAACTATGTTTGATTATTGGAAATTATTATGTTGACGTTTACTACTATTGCATACCGTTTTTATTGCTTTTTACTATCACATACTTCTTTGATATTGTGTTTCATAATTTTAGGGATTTTCTTAATAATTGATCTTTAAAAATACTTAAAAAAGTAAGCTTGCATTTGTCTTCTTTGCCAAATTAAAAATCTGCCCCATAGATACTCACAGTCAGCGGGTAAATGGTATTCTAGAAAAAACCTTTACTGACAAACCCAGACGCCGGCGCTCGGTCCATAGTGACATTCGACGCCGAAATGTTTCAACAGTAACGTGAGACTGGTTTCAATGACACTAAATCTTTTTTCTGGAATATCAGTTATCTCGGCTTTTTGTGTACCATCTTTTATTTCCGAGGAAAACACAATCTTCTAAAAATTTTAGCAATTTGAAAAAGTTATGGAGTCTTCTAAATATGTGAATTTTCTGTGGTTTCGTAATATATAAGATATATGATATCTTTCAAGTACTACTAATTAAAGCGTTTTATTGAATTAGTAAAACCCATATGGATAGGTTCTTTGTTGATTTAAGACTTTGTTGATTTTCAGTAAATTTTCTGAAAACATAATTATTTTATTTTTTGTTGGAAATTTAATTAAATTAATTTAATGATTTTATTTTTAATTTTAGCTCAGTAGTTTTACACCTTGGTAAGTCAAGGTTTTTTAACTCCGCCTACATGATCATTGGGTAGATTTACTATTTCAATGTTCTTGTTGCCGGTCCCAAGCCCGGATAAAGGAGGAAGGTTCTTGGCTCAAAATATCACTTGAGCCAAGTTAAAAAAACCTTGTCTTTAAGAATAGATAGTAAAATAGCTAAAGTAAATTATTGCAAATGCAGGAAGGCGAAAATCACCAGAATTCAGACATGGGTTGATAATAACTTATCTCGGAAAATAATTTATTTGTTGTAGAAAATAAAATGTCACTATTAAAAGATACTTTTGATAAATTTTCGGTAAATCAGGATATGGTTGATTCAGATACACCTGACACAAAAGATTCCCTGGACAGGACCCCTCAGGAGAATTTGTTTTCTGAGATATCAGCTTGTTTAGTTAAGAAAATGAATCGTCTGAAGCATAGACCGGTACCTGATTTAACTGAAGTAAGAATCAATTATAAGACAGGTACAGCGTCTTCTTCTTACGGTGCCTATCCGTTCCGGATGTTGGTAATCAATATGGCTATCCTTACTTTGCTTGCTGCTATTCTGAATAGTCCGGTTGTCGATGTATTAAACCACCTTCTCAGGTTTTCTTCTTCTTAAGGTTCCATCTTCTAACGAAGGTTGGATATCAACATGGCAATTCTTATTTTACTTACAGCAGCTCTAAATAGTTGGCTAGAGCTCAGACTAAACCATTCCCTTAGATTTCGTAGCCAGGAGGTTCGTCTTCTTCCTACATCTCTTTTACCTTAATTCTTAAGCAACAGGTACCATTCATATTTGCACAATTTTCCCAACAGTGAAGGCAACAGAAATATAGGCGGTGGAAAAGGCTTTTCTGATGCGTTAAGAGGACAATCTCCTACATTTTAGCCAACAGTCAGGCACAACGAAATGCTCCCATTTTGAATGACAATAGGAAAAATGATGTCTCTCGTGCAGCGCTGGCTGTTAGCAGAAATCTAGTACAAATGGGTTATATTGGCTACTTATAAAGTAAATATAGCGGATGTATTCGGTAATTATATCTAGTGTAAAATGTTGATAGATACTGCTGATCAGCTATCCTTTATAAAGAGTAGCTTAGTTGAAAGGTTGGGTCTTAAAACGTTCTCAAATACAATTATTAGTGTTCTAGGAGTAGGATCACGGGTAGCCAAATCAACAGAAATGGTTGATCTCGTAGATTATTCTAGTAGTACAAAGAATAGTTTATAGGATAGTTTTAGATATAGTAGAAGTGTACGTTAGCTGATGAAAAGTTTCAGGTTAGTTTAGAAATTTCTATTCTCCTCGGCACAGATTTCTGTTATAAACTTTTCTCGGATGGTACAGTTCACTCAGGTAAAAGACTCTGGACTATGCAAAATACCTTCTGTAGTGGATTGTTGGTAGTTTAGTTGACTGTAAATATCATCGTCACAAGGATTCTCCTAATTCCTCTCGAAATTTGGATTTAGTTAGTTATGTGTCTTGTATGGAACACGACTGCCCTATATCGTTACTAAACTCTGTTTTTTAACCAGGAGGAGTAAACCAAAAAGACAGATTCACACCCAAGAAAGTTACTAGAAAAGTCAGCAAATACATCTTCTTTTTTTGTTGTATATCTCGCCTTGCGGTAATCGAGTAATCGGACAACCTTACAAATCAATTCTAACCTAACTTTATGTTTAAATAATATATTTTTGAATTCACTTCTAATATATGTTACAATTATTACAATAAAAAAAGAACGTTTTTCACATTTGGTCCCATGTATATGTATTTAAATATCGGGTGATCCAGTTTTATAGATCTTTTGAGTCGATGGTACTTAAAGCTATGCAAATGCATGTATCAAAAAGTTAGAGAGAGTTCAAAGATTTCTGAAATACTGTTCTTTTTAACTGCGTAGACCATATTCTTATTCTGGTGTGATTAATTTCTTGAATCTAGGTTTTTTTCTTACCAGAAGAATTAACTTTGACTTTACTAATTATTTTTAATTCATTATTTTTAAGCTTAATAATCCAATCTCCTGAATTGCTTCAGCCAATTTGTTTTACATATTCCTTCCCATTCACTGCTTTAGAATTGACTTTTTCATGTTTCATATCACATAATGAATTATGGTTCAAATATAGGTGTGGTCCTACTTCTCATGCATGGTAAAATTTGTATAAATAAGTGTGTACTTGGAATTTCTTTAACGCTGGATTCTTGTTTAAGTTTGACAGTGAGTTTGTTCCATTTGTTATCAATAAAAAAAATTTACTAAAAAATACTGGATTTCTGTGAGATAATCAACAAATTCAATCTATTATGTTACATTCTAGTATAATTTTACAGTTTTCTTGTGATGATCAAATCAGGAAGAACAAAACCAACTGTATCAATACAATCAAAGTAAAACACAACATTACTAATGTTCTTTTATTGTGATGAAAACAAAATGAAAATGCTTCTTAACAAGTATACACTAAATTTAAAGGATAGTTGTCGTTTTTCTTATAATAATTAAATATAAATATACATTTATAAAATCATGAATGTGTTGCTTGTGTGAGTCCATATCAAATAGGTAAAGAAATAATAATAAGACTAACTCACAATCAATTTAATTTAACAATCTGACGACCGGTTTCGCTTTCTACAATTTGCAAAGCATCTTCAGGTCTATATACAAAGTTAAACTAATGCTGCAATAAAATAAACCCAATTAGGGTGGTGTCTAATAAAGATAAAATAAACAAATAAGTTAGTTCATACAAATTATAGTAATTATGCCAATATTACATGTCTGTGGTTTTCAAAATGAATAAATTTGAATATATAAAAGGTATTAACAGACAAGGTAAGACCCACAATTGGTATAAAGTAGTAATATTATATTGTAATAAATTAATAAATGAGCAGATAAATAAAACAAAACAAACATTACTTACATGCCGGTACTCTATTAATTGATGGATGATAGGTCATGGTTGCAAAAATCATGTATTGTTGATTGGAGAACTTTAATGTGCTATTGCAGTTGTTTTGACAATAAACGGGAAGTTCTTGAGGAGAACAGATTTGATCCAATGAATTAGAGATAGGTATATTGTGGTTGTTTGTCAGATGAAAGTGATGTTCTTTACTATTGTATTATTTAAATTATTTACACTTATATCAGAGATATATTTTTGGAATATGTGTTATTTATTGATAATAAATAAATCAATTTTGAATTATGGTTCTATTTCAAAAATTAAAAATTTAAATATAGTTAATGGTTTAGAGTTTACCAAATCAAAGGTTGATAAAATTTGTGATGTTTGTGTACAATCTAAACAAAAATGTTTTCCATATAATTCGAAAATATCCAGAAGTACTAGAGTTCTTGAATTAGTTCATACAGATGTATGTGGTCCAATCACACCAACATCACGTAATGGTTATAAGTATTTCATAACGTTTGTTGATGATTTTTCTAGGTTTGTTATGTTATATACTGTAAAAGGAAAGGACGAAGTTTACAATTGTTTTAAAGATTATACAGCGAAAGTGACATCATTATTTTGTAATAAACCTATCTCAAAATTAAAATGTGACAATGGAGGTGAGTATTGTTCTAATGCAATTTTAAAGTTTTGTTCAGAAAAGGGGATTCAAATATCATACACTCCACCGTACACTCCCCAAATGAATGGAGTTGCAGAACGGATGAATCAAACATTAATGGATAGAGCAAGATGTATGATAAAAGAGGCAGGAATAAATAAATGTTTTTGGGAAAATGCAGTTCTCATGGCAGCATATATCAACAACAGAACGCAATCTTGCTTAATACAGAATAAAAGTCCTTTTGAATTGTGGCTTGGTAAAAAGCCAAATGTCTCTAATATGCGAATTTTTGGCTGCATAGCATATGCCAGAGTACCAGATGCTTTGAGAAAGAAACTTGACGATAAAGGAGTGATGTGCCGATTTATTGGTTATACAGAAAATGGTTACAAGTTATGGGAAAAACAAGAAAACAAGTTAATTCATTTATTTTTTTTTATTTATTTATTTAATTAACGGATATACCATTTTTACATAAATATGACGTCAACCTTTACAAAGCTTAGGTATACATAGGTTGCGTTAATAAAAAACAAACCAAAATTAAAATCAAACAGAATTCAATTAAAATGGTAGCTTAAGGTATTAAATAATGCTCAAAATCGCTCAAATGATTTCTTAAATGCTGCTGTAGATATTCCAAATAACTCTAAATTATTGCTGTGCTCATTAGCAGTTCGTAAAATTCTTGTAATGGGTTCATTTTGGCCATAATTCGTACTGTGGAATGGAATGTTGAAAATCTCAGTGTTACGAGTTCTTCTAATATTAACATTAAAACTTATTAAACTTAGTAACTCTGGATCTTGAACATATCCATTTATAATTTTAAAAAGGAAACATAAATCCGCTTGACATCGTCTATCATGTAGTGATGAGATATTTAGTATTGACAGTATATCATCATATGTATATTGCTGTCTAAGAAAACCAATTTTGTAAGCACATACCCTCAAGAATTTATTTTGAACTCTCTCGATACTGTAGATGTCACTGTTATATGAAGGAGACCAAATGAGAGAACCATACTCCAAAACTGATCGAACTAAACTAAAGTATAACATTTTTAAAGTTTGTACTGAAAACTGATTACAGTTTCTAAGAATAAATCCTAACATTTTTAAAGCTTTAGCTGAACTTTCGTTAATGTGATTTTTAAAAGTAAGTTTAGAATCAAAATTTATACCTAAATCTTTAATATTATGACGTGCCTCTAGAGGTACATTATTTATATAATAATCATAATTTACAAACTCTCTTGATCTTCCAAAAGTAATTTTAAAACATTTTTGTATATTTAAGTATAGCATGTTTACCTCACACCAACTAGCTAAGCTTTTAATGTCATTCTGTAATAAAGAGGCATCAACTAGGTCATTAACTATTCGAAATATTTTAAGGTCATCAGCAAACATTAGAAATTTACTATTTTTAATCACTGAGGATATATCATTAACAAATATATTAAATAAGAGAGGCCCAATATGCGACCCCTGAGGAACTCCTGAGGTTACAGATACTCGTTGAGATAAACAATTTCCATATTTAACATACTGACATCTACCAGATATATAACTACCTATCCACTCAATTATTTTACCTCCAAATCCATAGCCATGTAATTTAGCAATAATCAGATCATGGTTAACTCTATCGAAGGCTTTTGAGAAGTCTGTGTAGATAGCGTCAACCTGACCCTTCTGTTCCACTGAATTAGCTATAAAATTCGTATACAATATTAAGTTCGTGCATGTAGACTTACCCTTAGAAAAGCCATGTTGTCTAACATCAATTAAATTTTTACAATTCCATGTCAAAAAGTTACTTACAAGGCACTCAAAAAGTTTGGGTAATACAGATTGGCTACAAACCGCTCGATAATTCTCAACATCATTTTTATTACCAGACTTGAAAATTGGTGTTAAATAACTAGTCTTCCAAAGATCAGGAAAGATGCCGGTACTCAATGAGGAATTAAATAAGTAGCAGATAGGTTTTACAAGAGTGAAAATGCAATGCTTGAGAACATAAGCTGGCAAACAATCTGGTCCAAGCGATAATTTCCAAGGCATCTTTAAAACACTATCAATTATGTTAGAGACCTCAATACTATAATTATTCACATTTACACTCTGCTGATAGTTAAAAATTGGGATCTGATTAATTTTAGAATTAGAATATGTAGTTGAGAAAAACTTACCAAATAGATTAACTATGTCTTGAGCATTATCACTTGTACTATCACCGTAGAACATATTAGATGGCAGATTATAACTTTTACGTTTATTATTGATATATTTCCAAAAATGTCGAGGATTAGATAGAATCCCATTCTCAATATTATTCAAATAGTTACTATAACACTGAGAGGAGACTTGTTTAATTTCATTTCTTAACTGAGAAAATCTTAAATAATCATCCTTTTTACCAAACAATTTATACTGCTTATGTAATTTCTTTTTTAAATATATCAACTTCCTTAATTTACCATTGAACCAAATTGGAAACGAACTTGTTTTAAATTTTTTGATCGGAACAAAGAAGTCAAAACCTGTAAACATAAAATCATAAAATACTGCTAAGCTATAATTTACATCATCTGATAAAAGTAAGTCCCAATTTAAACTTGCAAAGTAATCATTTAGTCCGATGTAATTTGCATTGTTAAAATCATAATAAAATTCCTCGTAGTTCAGTTGATCATGCTTTTCAAAACCAGTTAATTCTACAATTATAGGTGAATGGTGGATACTATTACCAAATAGTGAATCAAGTGGAATAACTACATCAACATTATTTAAATTAGTAAATACTAAATCTAGAAAGACATTACGACTGTTAGGTAAATTGTTTATTTGAAACATATTAAAATATCCAAAAGAATTTGCCAAATACACAGCAGGATAGTCTTCAGGGCATTCAACATTTAATCCAAAGTTGTCATTACTCCAGGAAGCATTTGGTAAATTATAATCACCACACAGTAACAAGTTTTCACACTTCTCCATCACATATTCAACTGAACTGCAGTGCAACATGTATACATTTAGGTCGGATGCAGGAGGGATATAAACTCCACCCAAAACTATGCACTTATTATTAACTTTCAGTGATACAAAAATTTGTTCTACTTCACAATCGGGGATTATCACTTTCTGCGCACTTATGTCATTTTTAACAGCAATCAACACACCTTCACCCCTAGTTTATCTGTAGAAGCAGGATTACGATCATTTCTAAACACGTTATAACCAATAAGTCCTAATTCTGCATCGCTATATTCACAAGTTAACCAAGTTTCCACCAAAATGATTATATGATAATTACATTGAGCTATGGCAATTTCCAGTGACTTTAGTTTTGTTCTTAATCCACCAACATTTTGATAATAAATTGATAACGGAGGTGCATATGTTATATGTTTCGTTGTGTCTAGTTTTTTTGTGTGGAATTATCATTTTTGCAAATTTCAGGTATACCTTTAATATATCGTATAAATAAATCTTTCTCACCTTGTTCTTGGCGTTTTTTGAGGTCCTCTTTAACTTCATTGAGTTTGTTGAGTTGCTGGGGGGTTAAATCAGAATTAATAAATATCTTCCTTGCTTTGGCAACGTGAATCTTATTTTTTAAAATATTCTTTACATCAAAAGTATTTGTTAATACAATTTTTAGGGAACGAGCACCATTTTTGTTTTTCTTACCAAATCTAACAGCTTTGACGACTTTAATATCCTCTTGAGTAATATCCTTGAAAATTGAGGTCACAGTAGCCAAATCATCAGAAGCAGCGTTTCTTCTATCCACAGATTCACCTAGATTATGAATGATTAAGTTGTTCATTCTCTTTTGTCTTTCAAATACCTCACTTACTATATCCTCTTCTTGGTTTTTATAATTCTGCAATTTCATATCATTAACCTCATTCTGCAGTTTTTCAATTAATTTGAATAGTTTTGGAACAAATTTCATTCCAGATTTACACTCTTGGCACAAAAACTGTAGAACACGATTCTTCTTTAACTCCATAACCCTAATTTCTGATGAACACAGACCAGAACAATAATTATCTTTGTGAACTGGTCGGTCACAGCTATCACAATAAAGCATTTCTTCTTCAGTACCATCTTTCTTGCATTCCATACACTTCATTTTCTAAATTAAAATTTGAACGCCGGTCCTGTACACTAATGAGCTTTATCAATTATTGCCTACAGATAATGGACAGTTTTTTCGTGATTTGTAAATTACCACAAAAAAGGGCAAAACACTGAGTTATTTTCTGTTAATTGCAGATTAACC
The DNA here is from genome assembly GCA_918026665.1 of Diabrotica balteata. Taxonomy (NCBI): domain Eukaryota; kingdom Metazoa; phylum Arthropoda; class Insecta; order Coleoptera; family Chrysomelidae; genus Diabrotica; species Diabrotica balteata. The sequence goes on from OU898276.1 coordinate 81,994,163, forward strand.
AACTATTACACAATAGTATTAATAACAATGTGAATGCATGAGATACCATAAAAATTAGCTTTAAATTGATACCAATTTTATAATTAGTTTTACTGTTTAACTTAAGATATTATGATTTATTTACAGGAAGGTTAATTAAGGTATGTACGCTGAGACTAGCTTTTTGGAACTGAATTCACAGTAGAAATGTAGTATTCGATGAAAATAATTTTATGAATAAAAAGGAAAAAGATCTGAGAAGAAACAGAGAAAAAGAAGATGAAGAAAATTATGATATACAAAAAAATAAAATCGAAGAAAGAGGAATACAAACTAAAGCTGGAGATGAAGACAGGAAGTCTGATAGTGAAGAAGACAAGGAAGAAGATAAAAAGGATAATGAAGGAGTGCCTTCTGGAATTACCCAAAATGGCAGACCACAAAGAGTAAGAAAATTACCTGGAAAATATGACATTTATGAATTAGATGCAGCAAAGTGTGATGAAGAATTAGATATAAGCTGTTTGGCACTACTTAGTGAACTAACAAATGTACCGAAGTCTTACTCAGAAGCAAAAGAAAGTTCAGAATGGAGTTCATGGAAACAGGCAATTGAAGATGAGTTGGATGCACTGAAAAAAAATAATACTTGGGAATTAGTTGAGACGACATGTAATCAAAAGGTAATTAGTAATAGGTGGGTTTTTCAGTTAAAGGAAAATGATATTGGTAAGCCTGTTTATAAAGCCCGATTAGTTGCACGAGGCTTTGAACAAAGTCATTTTAATGATTTTTCACAAATACATGCTCCTGTAGCAAAGTTGTCTACATTAAGAATAATATTGTCTATCTGTAATCATTATAATTTACTATTGTTACAATTAGATGTGAAAAATGCTTTCCTGAATAGTTCTCTGAAAGAAAAAACCTTTATGAAAATACCTGAAGGTCTTAGAGTTTCGAAAAATGATCAAAATAAAGTTTGTTTATTGAATAGGGCAATATATCGATGGCCTAGAATGAAAAAGTCGTAAGTAGGTTTTTACAAATTATACAGGAGGAACAAAAAACTGGTTATTTTGACCAATAATGGTTTTAATGAAAACTTTTTGGTACCAAATTAGTTTTTAGACTAATACAATGAGATTGATATTAAAAAAATCTTAATGAGTAGGCATTATGGAGAAAACCAAATTTTTTTTGGACTTACGACTTTTTCCGATAACAAAATTCTAGAAATTACCTGACTTACGATATTTTCAGATATCAAGATTAAAGAAGCCAGCCTCAACATCACATTAAATACATTTATTAAGAAATTATTACAAAGTTTCAGTACAAAATAAACTAATAAAATATAATGATTATGTTCTATAGCTTTAGAAAAGAATTTATTTTACTCGTGTGGTAATGAATCATAGAAAATTGTGCACCTCTTTTGGAAGGACACGTTTCATTTCTTGCACGTGTCTAAATTTTATAGCTGTAATCTTCGGTTTGTTTTGATATAAAGGTGTGTGATTCGTTCCAAGTCTTCTACAAGAGGCATTTTAATTCTGCGTGGAATATTAGAATACTCATCTTCATAACTTGTCTTTACCTTTAGCTCCCCATTTGGGCAATATTGAATACATTTTATGTCTGTCACTACAGGATCGCCATGCTTTGTTACCCGGTCTCAGAGACGAGACATAGTTTAAACTACTAAATTTCTTGAAAAAAGTATACTCAAGCCATTCAACATTATATGGTTTCGGTTTAATTCTGGCAGTTCTACATATTTCTATGTAATTACTTGGAGAATAAATTTCTCGGTTCTGCAATTTTCTCTCAATAGTGGCATGCATAGCATCACATTCCATTTGTGTATGGCCCTTCTCTAAAATTTTTTGAGTAATTTTTATTCCTGTTTTGACAGACGCAAGCAAGAATGTATTTGCCAGAATTGAATTCCTATTCTGGTAATTACAACTGTCACTAAAAATTATTATTTCGTTCACGGGTGGTGACAAATCAAGTTTTGTACAGATTAAATGAAATATTATAGAACAGAATTCGTCAGCATTTACTCCTCCTTCACTTTCATCCCACAAAAAAACATATCCTTCAGACGATTTTATATCGAATATTGTAAAATTGTGGTCTTTTAGCTTGGTTCTGTAATAGAGTGCTGATGCCTTTAATACAGGACATAAAAGTACTGTGTTATATATTTATATAGTTCTAATTTATTTGTTCTTTATTCTAATTTATTGTCTATATTCTAATTTATTAAAACTCACGATAACTAATTACGAATTTATTAAAGTCTTTATTAATCCTAATTTATATTACAAATAATAATTATGTTTCGTTACATTTAAATATCGCGGTTCCCGAGCTTCTTATGACTAACCCCTTCAATAAAATTTCGTTCTTATATAAAGAACCGTAAGACCGCCTAGACCTGACCTGACCCTTGGCGAAAATACTGGAATGATCTCGTATTTTGGTGAAGGCGCTCGACTCGTTTTTCAACTGTTTGGAAAAGCCTCGAGACGTGGATTATTCATAAAATTAGGGTCTAGAGGTTTCTGTAAACAACTTCGAATTTACTAGAACAGAAAACAGAATTAGTCATAATATATTGATAGTTATAAACGCCATAATTATCGTAACAACTGCTTGTAAGTCCATTGTTAATACAATTTTACTGTTGTCAGAGAATTTATCTGCATTTTTTTTCATTCCTTGCTAGTGTCTTGTTATTTTGGTGTATCATATAATTTTCTTCACTTTCATTTCCTAATTTGTAAGCGGTGCAAAGATAACATTGATCTTTTCGAGGACTAAACAATGATAAATTTTTGCTCTCAAAAAACATCATCAAAAGTGAAAGATAAAGCCGGTTTTTGATTCATTGCATTGCAGTATGTTATATATTCACGATTAAAGAGCTGCCTTTGAAGACCGCATTGGTTCCAAATATAACTTTTGTTGATTTTCGACAATAATGCGACTCTACTTTGGGAAGAGCATCCAAAAAATTATTAATACACTTTCTAGAATCCTCAGCTTTATTTGAGCCAGCTTTAGGTTGAGCCTGCACATTTTTTTCTTCATTGGCTTGTGAAGAATCCAAAGCAGAAGCTTCTTCCTCTTAATTTCGGACTCCCTTGTACCATTCAAAGAGTTTTTGTACTTTCCTACCCAGTCAAATACACATCTCTCTCCAATTGCCAATGTATTTAAAAAAAGTTTCTTACAAACTTTGTACTTTTCTTCAGCTGTACTAAGTTTTAGGTAGTATTCATAAGTAGTCTGTCTTCTGAATTTTTTCTTGTTTTTATATTTTCTTTCCTTGACGCTAACAATATTGACAGATTGAGCAACAAACATTTTTTTTTCATCCCAATTCATATCCAAAACTGAGCAAATATTTTTTGTCTTTTGGATTCATCAAACAAAGCACATTTGAGTTTCTTTCCAAGTTTACCTTTTTTGCAACCACAATGTACTTTTAATTTTCTTGCTTCTCGCCCAATAGTAAACGAATTTCCTTCTCCTTCCCAAGTAATTTTGTCCTCTCATTCTCTTATCTTTGTTTGACTTTTGGATCCACTCTCCCTTTCTCGGTTTACCTTTTCGTGCTCGTTTTCTTATATGTTCTGAAGAAATTTCCATGGAACTATCAGAATTGATAGGCTCATCTGTACCAATGTTTTCCAAGATTTGTTCACTTGAATTGGAAGCATCATGCACGTCATCATTTTCTGCAGAAATTACAATCGAACTACTAGCATTGGTCGGATCATGATGTATAGTTGCAAGATTTGCATGAGTGTTGGTTCTTTCATTTAAATCTGTATTGATGTTTTCCAAAATTGGTTTACTTGAATCTGAAGTACAACTTTTGTCACCAACAAGTCCAGGGGTATTCATTTCCAATTGCAAAGAACCATCTTCTTGGACTAAGAAATTTAGAGAACTTTCAACTACAGGAAAACTATTCATTGTAAATAATTATACTCCTATCATTAGATACACTTAGCTCTAGAGGTGAAACTGGTAGATTTGAGGTAGTTTCGTGTAGGTTTTCGTCTGCATTGATAATGTCTTGCTTGATATTTACACTACATTGGATCGGTTCTGTATGTAGCTTTTGATGCACAGGAGATTCTGTCTCGATATTCTGCAATGAGACTTTGGTTGCAGAACGGATTTTACCATTCTAGCTCCTCGAGATTGATTGGTTTGTGATAGTATACGATCTGTAACAATATAAATTCAAATAAATAAAGCAAGCGTCCTTTGTGCTGGTGAGATGTGAGTATGATAATGTCTAAAAATATAATTCACCATTGATTCTAAAGAAAAATTCTGTTGCCATATGTGTCCATTTTAAAATGAAAACCGCGTAAGTCTGACCTAAGCAACTGGGACTTGGGAGTAAACAAATAAGGCACGATCTAAAAACTCCAGTGAAAAAGTCGTAAGTCAAGACATATGACATTTTCACTGAAGTATAATAAGCATTCTCTCGACTTACAACGTTTTCATTGAAAATTTTAATCATTTTATTCCTTTTTTAAACGCAATAAACACTAAATATTAAGCCAAATAATTAAGGAAAAAACAATAGCAAATAGGAAATAAAGAGTACAAAAATGTAATAAACCCATTTTCCAAATAAATTGAGTTCTTTGCACAAATCAAAATTATTATTTATCGGCACGTTTCACTCGAGATACGACAACTTCACTGGTGAATATACATTCAAGACTGACAACATTTTCATTTTTCGCCAGGTGGCAGCAGGAGATTATTTTTCTCTCTCTCTCAATTGTAATGTGTGAGGCCTGTTACACACAATACATCGGTATAAAAATCTCAATATCGAAAAATATCGACTTATGACTTTTTCATTCTAGGCCATCGATATGGTCTCAAGCAATCCCCAAAGGCATGGAATGAGAAATTTAATGAATTTATGCTACTGTTAAATTTTAAACGTTCAAAAACAGACTACTGTTTATATAGTTTTATTAATAAGGATATAAGATGTTTACTTGCTGCTTTATGTAGATGACATTTTGATGGCTTGTAATAATGATGTATTTTTGAATTATTTGAAAACAAAATTGTGTGAATCTTTTTAAAATGAATAAAATAAGCAGTCAGTTTAACTTTTTGGAATAAGAATTGACAGAGATTTTGAAAATAGGATCATAACTCTTGATCAAATACCTGCAATTGAAACTCCTGCAAAACGATATAATGTTGAAGACAGTAAAAATTTTAAAACACCAATTGAAAGAATTTGAATTTACTGAGAAATACTGATTGTAATCTTAGTACCAATTTACCATACAAAGAACTGTTAGGTAGTCTAATGTATATAATGATGGGTACTAGACCTGATATTTGTTTCAGCATTGGTTATTTTGGGAGATTTCAAGATAGTGCTACTAATGAACATTTTAAGCATTTGTTAAGAGTACTGTTAAAACTTTCGAGCAACCCCGTATACTCACTTAAGTACAACCCGACGTTCATTTTACACCCCTCGAGAGGGGATGCCGGTGGTGACCAGAGGAGAAGGGAAACACAGGCAGACACAGTCCACGCTCATCTCGAGTCAACACAACATCATTTACGCTTAGGACGCTATTTTTACATTGATCGTATACAAATATTTTAAATGTGCTATTTTTTTTTACTTCAATACAGTTTTAGTTTAAGTGATTTGTTTTTGTGTATTATTACGTGAAATTCCAATAAGATTCAACCTACATCCTACAAGTACTGAAATATTTGAAATCTACTATTAACTTTAGGTTGTATTTTTATCATTTAGAAGATACTTCTTGTTTTGATTTAGTTGGTTATACTGATGCTGATTGGGCTAATGACATAAATGATAGAAAATCTATTAGTGGATATTGTTTAAACTTTTTAATAATCTAATCTCATGGTCTTCCAAAAGCAAAGTTTGGTAACTTATCAAGTACAGAATCTGAGTTTGTGGCAGTATGTGCAGCTTCATGTGAATTAATTTATATAAAAAACTTACTGTTAGATTTGGAAATTAAATTATTATTACCAATCACAATATTTGAAGACAATCAAAGTGCTATCAAACTGCTACAAAACTTTGAAAACAGTAAAAGGTGTAAACACATTGAAGTAAAATTACATTTTGTTTTGGATCTGGTAGCACAGGGTATTATGAAGATTGAATATATTTGTTCAAAATGAGCAACTTGGAGATATATTTACAAAGTCTCTGTGCTATGAGAAATTTAATTATTTTGTAAATAAGTTAGGTTTGAGGGTTTAAATTTAGTTTTATATACTGACAGGTTTGAGGGAGGGTGTTAAATAAATAGTCGTGAATAGGAGACAAACCTGTCCATGGTTGACAGCGCGACTGATGTGTGTCATTGTCAACGGCATATAGTATAATTGTAAATTGTAATGGAACCACATTTTTAATCATGTATTTTTATGTATCACGTTTTTGAGTTATTATTAAAATAAAAATATCAACACATTCTTTTATTTTATATTAATCTATATAACAACATGCAATTGAGTACAAGGAGTATTCGACAAAAAAAGGATTATTACCTATTGTAAAGGACAACATAAAGCAGCTTATAAAAAATATATAATTGATGAAGTGGCATTAAAATTAAATTAATTATTTTACGTTTACCCCCAGACCACTGTGATCTGAATCCGATAGAAAATATATGGTCTCAAGTAAAAGGCGAAGTCGGACGCAACAACAAAACTTTTAAATTAAAAGACTTACAACAATTATTAGAACATTCCTTATCAAAAGTAACTCTAGAAAATTTTAAAAATGCTGTTAGTCATGCTACAAGGAAGAAAATAAAATGTGGATATTTGGATAATATGACTGATGCAATGCTGGAACCGGTAATAATTAACATTGGAGTTGAAGATTCCTTAGATTCTGAAGAAAGCAGCGAATCTGAAATGGAATTTGATTAAAATAATATTCATTTTTTACAAATCGGCCCCTGTTACGGCCACAACTTATTTTATATATAACCAACATCTTACATTTCTTGCAAATTCATTAATACCTGTTAATCTCCATCACTCCGACACTGGCAACTTTATTTAGGGATTAGTAACCCTCAAAACTATTGTATTCTATTCTGCTTCAACCTTTTCTTATATACTTCTGTAAACTTGTTGACAAATATCTATTTTTCATTGAGTCACCCGTATCAACAGTTTAGGGATTTGCATACATAATGTGCTATCAATATTATGGAAATGACTATACAAGTCAAAATACCCTCGCCATTAATGGCAATACTTAGATCAGGTTTAGTCGAACTTGCATGGGATGCATCCCATGCATATTTTCCCTTGCCAGAATACAGGAATCCTCGAAATTAAATTCATGTTTTAAACTTAATAACCATTCTAAACGTGTTTTCTTGGAAATGTGTTTAATAAAGTCCAGTGCGTCTTGTATAAATAAGAACTCTGGATATAGACAAATTGAGTAACATTTATTGTTAAGTACTGACTAAACATCAAAAAAGACACAAAGACTTACTTGTACATATACACACCATAATACACCTGCATGCTAAACAGGTTGCATACCATCAACACAGGTTGATGTAGAAGATGTAGAAAACGAATTTTTAGAACTTTTATTATTTTTAACTAAATTTTAAAATGTATTGTATCCATTATTGTATAAGTTATAGTTTATATGTTTGTTAGTAATGTTGAGTGTCATAGCTTCTTACAAATAATCTCAACGACTAGTAAGTACAACTGACATTTTAGTGATATATTGTAAATATTTACACATTTTTCTAATTCACAGTGTCTTGATAAAGGAATTAAACAATTACGAAAGCTAGACCAAAAGTCAAAGAGTGTTCCTGTAACATGCCCGGCCAAACTTATGACTGCAGCCCCCAATAAACTTTGTTGTTTGTTTAAATTGACAGTCACGAATATCCAGTATTCATTTATATATATATATATATATATATATATATATATATATTATATATATATATATATATATGTAATTGACGAGTTGCTCTGAGAATATGGTCATGAGGTGCTGAGACTGCGCCCTTAACGCAATAGAATTAATTTTGGCAAATTGCAAGGCCTATTAAAATAAGTATATTGGCATAGATGGGCATGGGCATTCTGATACTGCTGTTTTAAATATGTGAAATAAGGGACTTGGATAATATAATGCAGATATTTGGGAGAAATATGTTAAACATAATTAAATTATCAAAAAATGGTATATGCCAGACAAGAGTATGGACAGTGAATCCATACGAATGGATGTTGTGCTCGACAGTGACGAGAATTAGAATACATGAGTTTCCATTTTTGTTAGCATTCGATTGTTTGAAGATATGTTTGGTACTTTTTCCAAGAATATGCTATGATATGAAGCGTTATCTATTATAATTATTAGGGATGGTTCAAACAATTTTTTTAATAGTTGATTTTCAAACCACGATAAAAAATTGCTTGATTTATTTTTTCATGATAATCCCATTATAGCCCATATGGAGGAAAATATAGCCTGTGCACCCTTAATGAAGCCATTTTCATTACCAGCATGAAGAATAATATACCTACAAAAAAATTATTTCAACACTTTCATGTTTTCAATATGATTACGGTTATATTATATTATGGTGAATATAATCTATATGTAGCTTATTGCCATAAGCGACATATAGATCTATAGATTAAGTTTCATCTATAAAAACAAACTTGTACAATTCTTCATGTTTATATATTTTTATATAATCTCAAAGATGCTGCTCTTTCACAGAAATATGAGATTATTTTATCAGTCATCGCCTTGGATCACCTTATAGCCATTTAAAACCAATGTCTTTGAGTACAATATTAATTGACATACGATAACCACAAACAGATCTTTTCATCCATAAATGGATCAAAGTCACGTGAGTGATAAAAGGAAGAGTTGCAATTCTGACTTTTGGGTCCCCAGACAAAGACGAGTATTAGTAAGATTGTAGTGTTGATAACTCAATTTGTGAAAAATTTGCACTTGTGTCACTGTTTCCCCAAAGGTGCGATATAATAAAAATAATAAAATTATTTTTTATGTAATTCACTCAATAGTTTTGTATTTCTTAACATTAGGTAATATTAAATCTTATATTAACTTTGTTATTAATCTTATATTAACAATATTAACTTTGTTGTGAATTTTTTTAAGTTTATTTATTACCATTCTATATTTATATTTATACTAGAAATGTTTAATGTTGAGTCCATCTATCTTCTCAATAGCGAAAATGAATAAACACTTCTGTTGAGAATGTATACATTTATATTGTATAACAGATATATTGGGTGTAAGAGTAAGCGGAACGCACCCATAGTGCATGGGTTGACATGACAGACAATAATAGTAATGTCAATGAGTATCATGTAGTTGTAGGTAGTAGTAAGAAGTATGGTGGCTTAAGTTAGGTTAGTTAATTAGTATGTATGTTTATAGGAAATAAAGCCTTTTATAATAGTAGTAAAGTAACGACTATTTATTTTCCAAATCCACACCTTAACATGGTAGCAGAGGTCGTGGTTGGAAAGTGTACCTTTTACAACGAAAAGTTTGGTGCAGTTTGAAAAAAAAAGTGTGACACATGATGGCAGGTAGTAAGTGATTTTAGAATACCTATATTCGATGGGGAGAATTATAAAATGTGGAAAAAAACGTCCTTATGCTATTTTTGAAAATGAAGAATGTGTGATGTTGTGGTAACCAGACCGAAAAATGAAAATGATGATACAAATGGGGATGACGATGATGTAAAAGCAATGAATTATATTGCGGTGCAATATCGGATCGACAGATGAGTACATCGACGAAAAAACTACGGCGTATGGAGATGATAAAGAAATTTGATAATTCATATTTGAAAGAATCAACGGCATTGCAGATAGTATGTAGAAATAACTTGGAAAGATTAAAATTGAACAACTATGGAGACTGTGCAACATTTTTTAGTGACTTCGAAAAAGCTATAAACGAGTTAAAAGCGCGGGTGCTAGTGTGTCTGAAAAGGAAAAATTGAACTATATGTTAAACACGTTGCCAGAGTCGTACAGTTATATTGGTGATTTAATAGATACATTAAAAGAAGATGATCAAAACTGCAGACTACGTAAAAACTAAGTTATGATGTCCGAATTAAAAAATCAAAACAATGATTTTGGAAGAAAATCCAGTACATTATGTGGTAAATAAAGGTCGACAGGATCGATCATGCTTCCAGTGTGGCGAAGTTGGTCATTTCAAGCGAGATTGCAAAAATGGCGCCAATCAAGCGTCGGGTAATGGCGGACAAACGACAAGCAGTAGAGGCTGGTGAGAGAAACGCGAGGTCGACAAAAGCGGGAAGAGAGAAGCTACGTCAGAGGACGTGGCCACTCACGTGGACAGCGCGGAACGCATGGAACAAGTGCACAGCGTTCACCGACAAGGACAGAAGAACGAGAGCGAAACAGTGCTTCTTGGCTTACAACGTAGCTCTTGTAAGGATATGTCAGTTTATGCACAAAATACTGAATAGGTAATGTAAATAATTGTATGAATAAAATGCTTTTAGATTAGTGGTTGTACAGACCACATTATTAATGATGAAAAATTATTTGATAAATGTAAATTACTATAAAGATCCCATTAATGTTTATTTAGGAGATAATAGGGTTGTAAAAGCTACTAAAATTGGAAATAGTTTTAAGTTACTTTGATGCTTTTGGTAAAAGAGTTTAGTAGATATGCAAAATGTTTTCTATGTTAAAATATGAAATCAAATTTGATAAGTTATAGCAAAATAACAGAAATACTAAATTATATTTCTCTAGGTAATATTTCAAAAGTTTTTGATAAACTTGGTAATATAACAGCAGTTGCTTTAAAAAATAATGGCTTATATATTATGAAAAGTAAATTAAAATCAGTTGAATTGCATGTAATGTTTGCAAATAAAGATATGAATAATATGAATCAAAAAGGAAAAAATGGCATCGTTTATTAGTCATGTTAATTTTAATATTTGAATATTTTATCTAAGATCAGCGTTGAATGGAATTCCTAATGAGTTTGAATCTGAATTTAATGAAATGAAGATTTGTATTGAAGTAAAATGCATAATATTCCGTTTGTAAACAGTAGAAAAAAAGCTAAAGATATTTTAGAGATTGTACATACTGATGTTTGTGGCCTTTTCGAACTACTGGGTTTAAAGTGAAAATTATTTTGTTTCTTTCATTGATGAGTATAGTAAGATTCTAAAGTATATGCGATAAAATCAAAAGCAGAAGTATGTGCATTGTTTGAATGAATATACGAAGAAAGGAAATTTGACTGAAAGAAAATAAAGATTTTAAGATGTGATAATGGAGAAAGAATATTTAACATAAAGTCTACAGATTTGCAAAGAAGGGGTATAGGTAATTGATAATTGTCCTACATATGTACATGAATTGAATGGGACTGCAGAACGGTTTAATCAACTATAATGGATATGTCAAGATGTTTGTTGGCTGAAGCAGCATATTCATAAAAAATATTGGCCTGAAATAGTTTGTGCTGCGGTTTATTTGAAAAAATCGTACTTTATCTGATACAATTGAAAAAAAACTCCATATGAAAATATTTTTTGGACAGAAACCTATGTTTCTAATTTCGTTTGTATGGAAGTAAAGTTTTTGTACGAAGAACCAGAACAGAAGAGAATCTCTAAATGGGATAAGAAGCTGATATGGAATTTTAATTGGTTATAGTATGTTGGTTATGGTGTATTATATAATGGCAGAGTCATTGTTGCTAACACGTGGATATTGTTGAAGAAAACGTTTAATGTATAGGTTTAAGACTTTAAACGAATCAGATAATGATAATAATGAAGATGTTACCCATATAAAATTGATGAAAGCTCTGAAAATGACTCAATAGATGAAACTTTTAGAAATACAATGAAAGTATGGATGATAGTGTGATAAATGAACCTGAGTTACCTAGATCTCACAAGCCAAAAATCCTCCAAAGAAATTTGATGACTACTATGTATATAATAGTAGTATTTTTTGTAAATATGTGATAGAACTGATATAACCACATCATGTTGAGGAGGCGATAAATTCTAATAAAGTAAGTATTAGGAAAACAGCTATGGACAAAGAATATTATATTTAAATAAAAGTAAAACTTGGAAATTGGTTAAAAATGATACAAACAAAAATATTCTGGATGTTAAATGGTTTAACTAAAAGTCTGATAAGTACTTATAAAGCTAGTTGGTTGTACGAGGTTTTCACAAACTGATGACATTGAATGATATTTATTCACCTGTGGCTAAAATGCAAACATTAAAATTTTATTGTCATATTGTTGTCAAATGGCAGTAATTGAACAAATGGAGTGTTGAAACAGCCTTTTTAAATGGTAAAGTAATTTCTGAAGTTTATATTAAAACAACCTAAGGTTATGAAGATGGAACATAGTAAAGTTTGTAAATTATTAAAGCTTTATATGGTTTAAAAGAAAGTCCAAGGGCATGTGTTATGAAGATGCCATAATAATTTTTATAAATTTAGGTTTTGAAAAAGTAATATTGATCCTTGTTTGTACGTTATAAAATTGGAAATGATATTATTTACTTATGTAATTTATGTCGATGATTATTGATTTTGTGGTAGAAATTTAAATGAAAATTAAAAAGGATTAAAATTTTATTATCAGAAAATTTAAAATGAAAGATTTGGTGAAATAAAGAATATACTTGGTATTACTGTTGATTATGATTCTAGTAAACATGAAATGAGATTGGATCAAAATAAATATATTGAATTATTAAGAAAAAAGATAATTTAGAAAAAAGGTAAACGTATAATACACCTATGAGTAAATTTAAAAATTGATAAATCTATCATTGTGAAAGAAATATTAAATATAAAAAATTTAATTGTGCACTTTATACATAAGTTCGGCAACAACGGCCTGAACAAAGTTTCTCAGCGTAAATTGTCATGAGTAGAGTATTCAAAATTGCCTATAATGAAACGCACTTTAAAGATATTGCTGTACGAATTGATGAAATATTTATGGCTTAAACTAAAGATTTTTAACAGTGTTTTATAACAGAATATGAAAAAGGAAGTAATTATTGAAATTGTTAATGTGGATGCCGGATTGGCAGGTGAGCAATTAAGATAGGAAAGTCTACAACTGGTTTTGTAATAAGATTGTTTGGGTACATGTAAATTTATATGGAAATCGGTATGAAAACAAAAAAGCGTTACAAAAGCTTCACAACTTTTGCAGAGTAAGTAGCATTGTCAGAAGCAGTAAGTGAATGATGCTATTTGTAAAGAGAATTGTTGAAAATATTTTGAATATTGACGATAAATAAAAGCCAAATTGATGTTTATGAAGATAACACATGGTACAATTAGTAAACGCTAATTATGGCAATTTTACAACAAAAAAATTCTAAGCATGTATGTGAAATTCATTATCATTATGTAAATGATTATGTTAAAGCAAATGTGTATAAATGTGGTTAAAGTAGATTCTGATGAAAATCATTGCAGATATTTTTACGAAGACCATGGGGCCAAGATAAATTTGAAACAATTTCAGAGTAATGTTAAAATTTGAATTAATGCTAAATACAACTAGTAAATGAAAGGAGGCGTGTTGAGAATGTAATTACATTTAATTAAGTATACACAGATATATTGGTGTTAGAGAGTAAGCGGGAGAACGCACCCATTGAGTGCATGGTGTTGACATGACAGACAATAATGAGTAATGTCAATGAGTATCATGTAGTTGTAGGGTAGTAGTAAAGAAGTATGGTAGTGGCTTCAAGTTAGGTTAGTTAATTAGTAATGTATGTTATAGGGAAATAAAGCCTTTTTATAATAGTAGTAAAGTACGACTATTTATTTTCCCAAAAATCCACCACCTTAACAACTTCAATTACAAATAAAGAGTGTGTGTAAACTTAACGTATGGTCCTAAAGTTTTGGGAAAAATTTCACCTGGTCTGATTGTGAAGCAAAATGCATTTAACAAAGAAGGCCATGGAATTGATGTGTCATCAGTTATTGACATTTAATAAACAAAGCAGAATATTTTGGTTTGTGCTCTGCAAAATGTCTTATAAAATTGATATTCGTCGAGGTGTTTATAATATGGTTGGGATAATGTGAAAAAGGAATACCATGTGTTAACTTGCGTAAAAGTGGCCGACCGTGGATTTTGAACCATATAAGAGAGGCAAGACTGATTAAAGCAGCTAAGAAGAAAATTGGGGTCTCACAGCGAAAACTGGTCAGAAGATTTCATGTTGGAAAGACTACAGTATACAGGACCCTATCAAGTAACAATATTATCTACCGGAAAAGAAGGAAAGCTCCAAAATACACAGAGGATCAATTAGAGAGAATTACGAGATGTTGCCGCGCGTTAAGACGAGTGCATTTCGTCAACAAGTTGATCGTGATGGACGATGAAAAATATTTTACTTTATCCAACTCTGAGATGAAGGGTAACGATGGTTTTACACGAACGATTACGAAAATGTACCTGATAATAATGTGTATAATAATAATATGTAATGAAAGTAAGAAAAATTTGAGGACAAAATTTTGGTATGGTGTGCAATTTCTGAGGCTTGGCTTTATCTCACAGCCCTACATTGGTGTTGTTCGAGCGAACCCTTAATCGCAAATATTATATTTAAAGATGTCTCTCTAAATTGCTTCAGTTTATGTACACACATCATGCAAATGATCAATATAGTCTTTTGGCCAATCTTGCTTCATATCATTACGCGAGGATCACAAGGGACTGGTACGAAACTAACAACATTACCTTTGTACCGAAAGCAGACAATACCCCCCCCACCCCCCCCCACCTACCTCAGACTCGTCCAATTGAAGAGTTCTGGGCAATATTAGTCAGAAAGTATATAAAACGGATGGGAAGCACAAAATCAGGAACAGTTAAGACGCCGCATATATAACAAAAATTGACGCAGAAGTCATCCAAAGGATGATGCAACGTGTCAGGGAAATTATTAGGCAAATTGAAAATAATGGTCCCTTGTCTGTCATTTGAATTTTGATTTATAATAACGGATAGTTAAGTTAAATTGTTGAATAATTTAATAAAAATATAAGATTATTGTGGTCAGATTTATATGCTTTTGAAATTTTTCCCAAAACTTTAGGACCATACCTTAGTACGCACGTAAGAAGTTATATCTATTATATTGATGTCAACGAAAAAATATATTTTAAACAGTTTAATTTTGTATTTTATTTAAATAATAAACTAATTTTAATACTTAATAATTTCCAAAAATGTCCTTAAAATAATACCAAGAATAAAAAAAATGTAATTCAACAACACGAGGTATTCCAGAGCTACATGGTTCCGTAGAGCCTCCAAAATACATTACCGCGCTCGACACTACTGCTATGTGACAATAGAATAAAATTCATTCAAAAGTAAATTATTTTGGCAGATTGTACAAATAATATTAAGATACTCTTTAATCTTCTTTTCATCATATTTTGATTAATCTTATTCCCGACGAACTACTAATCCAAATACACAAAAATGATATTAAATAAATATATTTTACATAAATTTAACTTTATGAAATACATCCACTGGGATAATAGCCATTTCGTAATTATTACATTGACAGTAGTAGGCATCAATGATAATTATCTACACATCGACGTAAAAATATTTTCATTGAACATTTAATATAAAACATAGAGTGGACGTATTATATCTAGCAGTAGGAAATTGGCTCATTAACACATTTATTTAGTATTGTTTCAATGTCTTTATCCTCAATTTGTTAAATGTAGCTAGTTTTAACCTACGAACGTCCTATAATAACATACTATCTTCTGCTAGCGTCGATCTTCAAATTTGATTTTGGCTGACAGCTTCCCACATAGTGCCGTAGTGCCTGTAGTGGTCTGAGTATTTGGTTCGTAGATCAATAATAATTTATTATCTATGAAAGGATTTGAAGTACCCAGTCGATTTTTTTATCATTATTACCTATTGTATCTTTTGGTAATCTAGTATTTGTACCACTTCCCTAGATACTTATGTTATCGAATTTAAGAAGGAATCAAAAGGTGTTAAATAAATCTGCAATATTAATTATACATACTATATATTTTGAAATATTTAATATAAATTAAATAATACCAATAAGAATTTGTAATCTGTGACTGTTTGAATTTTCATACTCATTTTTTTTTTAATTTACGTCCTAAACATGTGGCTTAGTAATTGCGAGTTTATAATCAATACTTTTATGTATAAATAACTATGCGAAAACACATCAATAAAGAAATAGATGCCTTCATACACACATAAACAGGAATTGACGCACAACATTTGCTGCTCTCGTAGAGTACATAAAAAAATAACATAACTGCTAATATTTCGATATATTATGCAGAGTTTATCAAAAATATTTTAAAGTTATCTATATCACGTCAATCCAGAATTATACCTAGATCTCCGTCAATTTCAAATTATCCTAGAAAATCTTATTTTTTAAACTAGTGCACCCTGCATATTTATTACATTTTATATAATCTATTAAATTACATTGTCTTTTATTCTTATGTAACTTAGTTTAAAGTTGTCATAACAAAAGAAGAAAATTAAAAATAGTTTTTGTGTCTAACAACTAAAGAATGCCGAAAAACTACAAAGTTACAGACCAAAAAACCGCACTTAATCCTAGATGGTGCAGGAAAAAAATAGACGAGCTGTATGAATGATACACCTGGTATATTTCTGATTCACGTAAATTAAAATTAAAAAACATTTTGCTCAATCTATCAAAATGGTAAATAGTTACAAATTATATTACTTTTTTTACACATTTTATACAAAATTCACTCGTTTTTACATTTTTATATTTTATTGAATATTAGTAGGACTATTTCTTTGACGTAATGATTTAAAACACTCAGTACATAAAAATCATTTCCTAACATTATCAGGAACATAATTGTCTTTCCCTGGTATACCAGAACCACTAGAGTCGTCCAACCAAGGATACTGATTTGGGCAATCGTTGCAGGTTTCAAGGTAGCGAGTGTCTGTAATGTTCAGCTCTGGTCGTTTTGAAGGCCAGGCGCGCACTTGTTGGGAAATTTTACATGGTTTGGGCGGTAAATTTTCTCTTTTTTTGCAATCCCACGGTTCGTAGCTTTTCAGTTGGTTTAATTGGCTTTGGGTCCGTCATCCATGTTAGTGCTTGGGTATTTGTTACAAACCACACATCAGGTCTAAAAACAATTAAATAAAAAGAGAAAGTCTGATTTAACCTAGAATATAAGTGGATAGTATTGTTAAGTAGAAAACCAGGATACTTTATTTTTAGGGACTAATGCAAATGTTAAATATTAGCTGTTACAGCTTCGGTAAAGCAGTGATGTGAATGTCTTTTATAAACCTATCGTGGCTAATGTGATCTTAAATTGGAAAATCTCCCAGAATAAATCAGCCATTCATTGTTCGGTAAAAATATTGTCCCGTAAATTCTGATTATTTTTTGTCAATAACTGCCAACAGTATTTGACGAGTTAAAGGTTTTCTAGATGGCAAATCTTGTACCTATAGTATCCTAGCCCTATTTTACGTCTTATTGTGCAGAACATGTCTTCAATTGCCCTAATAACTTTTGGTTCAGTCGTTTAACAGCATCGTACGATTTTTTTGCAAAATTCTTATTTCAATCTGGATTTTGATAAAAAATTATTGTAAATTGACATCTGAGGAAGGCTGTTTATAACTAAATTAGATTTCAAAACTTATGCTCTAGCGGAAAAACGAGTATTTTAGAGGTAGAAATAAACGAAAGATTTATTTCACAAATTAGGATCGCAATCTTACTTTATTTAGAACGTACCTACTAAGTAATGTAAATAATTAAAACTCGAAGGACACACCCACTAATGTGGGAAATAAGATTACCAACAATACGCAATTTATTAATTAACTTTGTTACTACAGCTAAGTTAAGATCTAGCCAAAAACAGCAAGGCAGTTACCAACCTCTCGTGCAATAGAGCGGTAGATTTAAAGAATATGATAAATTTGGGATTTTGATATGATGATATAATATAATATGACTAAACACATCGGTGTTTAGAAATATCTGCTGTAGCCGCAGTACGAGAAGCTGCCTTAGCATAAGTTACTGAAATAATTTCGTATACATCTTCAGAACCGAATTTACCGCCAGGTTTGTTAATAAAGTTAGCTGAAACATTTGCTCAAGTCGAAGAAATGGAAACGTAGACAGACTTTGTGTCTTAAGTGCATAGAAATATTGAAAAAAGAGGCCTTAGGCGCTGGTTTTCTCTGAACACACGTCGGGCGACGGACAACGGCCCTAGGCCGTCAACGTTCGAATGTGCTATGCCTAAAAGTGTAATTGCCCTTGGTTTCTCCGACACGCCAGCGGTCCACGGCTAGGCGTCGACGGTATGGCAATTACCCGCTGCGGTCGGTCGGTTCATATGTTTCGAAGCAATGCAGCGGGTGGACCGTTATGACGGACCCCCCCCCCCCGTTTTAAACCCCCCCCCAAAAAAAAAAAATGGAAAAAAGAATTGGTGCGAAGGCCATTCACCATTTTTGTAAGAGGCCCGCTCATGTTAATTCAATAAAATAATAATTTAAAAACATAAAGATTTGGGAAGGAGATTTGCTCATAATACTTAAAAATTCCAAGGTAAGTGTGTTTTTATTAGTTTATGTTTAACAACATAACATACAAAAACAATGTAATAATTAATTTAAAACATAAATTTTTAAATTATAAGAATTATACAACGTGAGACTGTCAAGTGACCCCATCCAGATGTCCAGAACACAAGTAATCTTATTAAATTCGTTTCTAAATGAAATGCTGCTATAAACAGCAGTTCCACCATTTCGCTTTGTAAAGCAATTAAATTATTGAGAAGCGCCGTTATTGGTATCCGCTGTATATTATGAATATTTTTCGGTTTTGTCATCTATTAACATATTATGCCAAACAGCAAGTATTACATAACCAATTGTGGCTTGGTTTTAAGCATTATCGGCGTATAGAATAGGTCGAAAAGTGTTTGATATGCATTACCCAACCGCACATTTACTGACCGTTCTCTTCGGAATCTACTCAAATGATCTTGTCGTTTATCTGTATCCATTTCCCTTTGAGTAATAAGGATAAGGTTTCACAAGGCGAGGTAACAAATTTGAACGCCTCCGTCTCCTATTCAGAAAATAGTCGGAGAAAGATGTTTGAATCCATGGCAATTCGGATACAATATTACGGAAAGAAAAATGTCCCAGTTACAATTAGTTTTTCGAAATTTTTGATTTAGTAAAAAATAACCACGATCCTCCTCTCTTTCCATCGAGGGAATATTTCCAATATCGACATAGAGACATTTACAATAAGCATCTACCGAAGCGCCAAGAAAATGTTAAAAAATTGTAGAAGAAAGATCCACTGTTCAATGGACATTGTATACGACAATGTTTTGTCCGTCCTTAAATCACCATACCATTGGAAAACTCCATTTAACTAAAAAATTTTTAGGCAACAACTTCCAATTTGCTTCTTGTATAATTTTGGTAAATGTAGAGGTGTTCTCATGTGATTTACAAACAAATCGTCTTATATGTTTTTCCAATATTTAATGATATGTCACAATAGAGATATGCAAATTAAACATGCATAGTTGATCAAAGACTATTCTGCATCGTGGGCAAAAAAGTTGTAAAAAACTAAAATTACGAAACTAATAATCCATTATTTATTTTAAATCATCAACACTTTAACAGATAAATTCTTTAGATGCAAGATGTCAAAAAAAAAGCATATTAGGGACCAACAGCATGAAAAGAGAAACACAGACGCTGCATAGCTCAGGCAAGAAACCAATCTACATGGAGAGGATATATGCCCCAATTAATCATTTCTTAACCCCAAGTTCAACTCACAGAGAAAACTGTAACCAACACCAACGAAGATAAGAAACAAGCGTGGAACGTCCCTGCAGATTTAAAAACACTAATTTTAAAAGCACCAGATGATTTTTAGAAGGAACACCGAGGACGGAAGACATTATAGGGGAGGTCACAAGGATCTATTACAGATTCAAAAAAGAGTACAGAAGGCAATTCAAAAAATTGCTCAAAGTTCTCGATTAGATACATCAACAAGCTTTCACTCCCTCAAGAAAAAAGATAAAAAAACGTCTCATGAAAATTTGATCAGTATTTGTGAAAAAGAAGGAAGCAAGTGGAACTGATCAGCTGTTCTTGAAGAAAATTATTAAACGCAGGACGGAAACTACCAGAAGAAAAATCTGCCTAATTCAATCAAATATTTCGAGCTCCATGGCTGATACTGTTTTCAAACGTGTACAACCACATATTATTGCAGACACTAGGTTATCAAGTTTTGTAAAATATTAACAGAGATGAAACTAAAAATGCATAAACGAACAGTGGCTTATTGTTTGTGATAATCGAAAATATTGTATGGATTTATTCATTCTCACATTTATGATGCGTAAGAATTAAAGTACTAAAGGACCTTTCATTCTCGTCTATATTTAAATATATATTGAGTCTTGTCTTTCTTTTCTTTAAAGTTCTAATTATAGTTCAATATCTTCCCACTTCTTCAAGTAACAGTTTTCATCAAAACATTTTTTTTTCATTTATCAATTTTTCATTATTTATAAAGTCTCTTGTAGTTTTAATCGAAACCTGAATCAATCGACGTCTATAACCTACTGAAATCTACGCAACAAACTGATTAATTCTAGAGAAACCACTACACCCGTTCCCGATGACGGTTGGCCGTTAGACAGCAACGTCCAAACGTCGGACGGCTGCGGCTTTACGTCTGTTCAGAGAAACCAGCGCCTTAGAAAGCAGAACAATTCCGTTTCGAAAATATTCCACCATCACCGGTTGATCTCTACGTTGCCCAACGTTCGTTCGCTAGTAGTAGCCAGGTGCCTATCTAGATATATTTTAAATAATTTTTACTTCGTAGATTTATAAAGTGATCATTGTAGGAAATACATATTTGATTATCTCTACTAATACGTATTTCCTACACATGATGTTCAAGATGCTTTCAGTTCGTTCAGTTTCAAGAATTTTTTGTAGCGTTCACAAAGGTTCTCAATCATATCTAAACGAGGCAATCTAACGAAGTAAACGAAGGCGGTTGAATGGCATGAAAAAAATCTTGTTTAGTACGCAATTCCAGAATATTAGATGGTGGATCGGTACGAAAAACAGCCTCCTTCAGCCCCATATTTACGCATCAGGAGGCGTTAGGTCTGGTGAGTGCAATGAGTATTGAAAATCACTACTACTCGAAATAAGGCTCCCTGGTGATGTGACAGGTTGCCCCGTCCTTCTGACACCATTGTTAATGAAGTGGTAGATTTCTGGCACGAAAAAATTGCTGAAGATCATGTAGAAATTGCGTGGTAATCTGTTCTCTGGTTAACAATTAACGGCGTTCCATCGTTTGCTTCAATTCAATATGGGCCCAATATACCACGTGCAGATACAGCACACCAAATGGTAACACCGTTTAGTTTTGACGCGTTCTTATAATCCATAGCCAACAAATGTACGCAGTATGCGACTCTTATACACTTATCAGCTGCATTCAGACGCTATCTGGTCTGTATTTTGTATGTAAACCTACCAATGTTCTTAAACATTCGACAAAGTGATCGATCACTGATATTCAATTTTAATCATGGTCTACTGAGGCTTCGTTTCGACGATTGCAGCACTTGATTTGTATTAGTTCTGACTCTCACTGGGCGACCCACGAGATCTTTACGTTGGCAAAGCACACTTCCAACAACTTCTTAACAACTCAACAACTGCTTACATTACTCGAAGGCTGTTTCATAAGCTTAAGCCTAATGCGCCGGCAACTGATATTAAGATTGAACCGTTTTCGCGACCTATCCTGTATAACCAAAAATAGTACCCCACGACACAAACTTTTTCTGCAACACTGAGAACCATCCTGAATCACCCAACATTAACATTCATTAGAACGATGTTCTGAAACTACTCAGTACATTTCGGCGTACGACACATATCTACAAATTTGACGCATATGCATTTCAGTACTATTTATATCGCTACATACCATATCTACAAAGTATAAAGAACAACAATAATTAACAAAAACTGTTTTACTTACAAGGTTTGTACCCAATTTAAAAACTTGTGCAAGCCCTGCTCCAGCTCTTTAATTGAGAACCAGTTGGTATGGAAAGGCATCATGTAAGGAGCCCTATTTTGATCGTAGTATCTTAAGAAATCTTCTTGCAGCCACTCGAATACATCGTCAGCATCGTGGTTATGAAGTACGCATTGGTCTAGATATGGACAGTGTCCTCCTTCAAAACCTTCTACGTAATGAGTGTTTAGAGGAACCTCCCAAACACCTAAAAATAAATGTTTAAATATCAGAATAGACAATGAAAAAAATTCTAGTATAGCTTGTAGCACAAAAGCGACAGAAATGAGCTACAAAAGGCTAAAAAAAACTACAAAACATCAGAGTGTTCCATTCGTTTTGCTGGTATCTTTTGATTTTCGTAGCAAATGTGAATTTTATTAAATATATAAATATATGAATATATGTGAAATAACTTTATTATTTCTAGGAATACCCTGAGTGACACAAGAACTAAATAAATTTACTAAAAGTCAAGGATTATCATATTTTTACATTAGCGCCATTCAAAATTAAACGATTTCTATTTTAAAATGACGCGATAATCACATAAAAATGTAGCAACATACTAAGCGATACATGAGATTTTAAATAATATATTACTGGAAATATAATCTCTTTTAAAATAATTTACAAAATGGATCCTGTCAGCCATTTTTAAGTCACTAAAGCATCATATAAACTATGAAGAGGTACAGTTACGTACAAATTAATTATTTCAAGTTTTCAAGAAACTAGTTAGGGATACACTGTACTCGGCTTTAAATCGTTAAATGTTAAATAGAAAAATTGTTTAAATAAATTTCTTTCTTAATACAGCAAAGACGATGTATCTTACCTGGGAATGTTTTAGTAGGACATGTACCAGATTTGCACTCGTGGGGTATTTTGTAATCCAATGTATATGGCCATACTGGTACAGGAAGTGCAGGTACTCCTATAGAACTGTCGTAAATGTATCCAAATTCTTCTAAAACCTAAAAAAATTACAATTACAGTACTATTCATTTAAATTTTTTAAGACCTATTTAAAATCAAATAAAATATACGAAATATTTGTATCTGGCATTATTTAAAGAGCAAGTCCAAAAAAAAATCGACGTGACTGTATCAACGGTAAAAAGATCATAATATATCAACAACTCAGGAAAACTGGATTAATGAGAGATCTTAATGCACTGACAGTCCTTCATCATTATCATCATATTGGTGCTACAGCCCTTAGAGGCCATTGACTTTCTCAAGCTTTCTACGCCATTCTGTTGTGTCCCTTGCTTGCATTTTCCAGTTGCCGACTCCGATCTTCTCCGCATCTTGTGTTACCCCATCCATCCACCTCAGCTTTGGTCTACCCCGTCTTCCCATTCCCACGGGTTGCGCTGTTAGAATCTTTTTTATCATGTTCGATTCAGGGGCCCGGGCTACATGTCCTGCCCACTGCAGGCGGTTTCGCTTAATTATAGTGGTAATATCTTTAGCTTTACCAAACGTATGCTGTAAACTGACAGTCCTTCAACATTTTGTTTCACACCAAATCGTTTGAGTGAGTGTTGCTGAAAATTCAGGAACCTTAATATCACATGGTTGTCAAGGACTGACCATTTCCAATAGTTTTTCTAAATGACATTATTTTTTAACATTTTGCAGAGATGAAAACACTTGTAACATTTTTTTTATAATTAGATTAATAACTAATTATTATATATTATTTTAAGATTAATTTTAAAAACCCTTTGTCGTCGTCGTTTTTTTTGAAACAAAGATCATTTAGGCACCTTTATTATAGCGCTAGAAAAATAATAATAAAATTTGTTAAACTTCTTACAAATAGCTTTACTTTAAAGAGAATCTTTTCCTCAATAGGGTACAGTTATTTGCCTTTTTGCTTCCCTTTATAAAAAATAATTGAAACAAGGAGATGCCTTATCAACAACGCTATTTAATCTAGCATTAGAATATGTACTGCGAAATATAAATAAAGGAAAGCTCAGAACAAGAGGTGGTCAAATAATTGCATATGCAGATGATATTGCTATTATTGCAAAGAACAGAAAAATAATGAAAGAAATGCTTGAAGAAATAAGAGAGAAAGGGGAGGTAATGGGGCTAAGATTAAATCAAGAAAAGACAAAAATATTAAGATTAGGGAAAAAACCAATAAAGGAAAAGATCAAAATAGGAAGTTCCGAGTTTGAAGAAGTAGAATACTTCAAATACCTAGGAGTTACAATAAGTAAATCCAGAGAAAGGAAATCCGAAATAAAAGAAAAAATATTAGCAGCGAATAAAGCTTATTTTGCAAACAAAAGATTACTTAAAAGCAAAACACTGACTAAAAAAAGGAAGATGAGCATTTATAACACCACAATTAGACCAATATTATTATATGCAGGGGAAACAATGACGATGGTTAAAAAAGATGAAGAAGACTTAAGAATTGCAGAGAGAAAGATTATGAGAACCATACTAGGACCAATCAGAACAGAGCAAAATGAATATAGAAGCAGAACAAATGCAGAAATTAAGGAAGAACATAAGGAAGACATCGTAACTAAAATAAAGCAATGCAGAGTTAGATGGTTAGGTCACATTTGGCGAGCAGGCGATGAGGCAGTGACATACGCAATGATAGAATGGAATCCAGGAGGAAGAAAGAGAAGGGGAAGACCGAGATCAAAGTGGCTGCAAGAAGTTGAAGAAGACCTCCAAAGGGCAGGAGTCAGTGAATGGAGAGGAAAAACTAGAGACAGGAAAAAATGGAGAGACATTGTCAAGAAGATAAGATAAACAAAAAAAAAGACTGATCCACTTAAGAAATAGGATCTAGAAAGCATTTGCGGTTTAACCCCACGCTGGGGTGTATAGCCATTATATATATATATTATAAAAAATACCGTATGTATGTTTCCGTAGAAAATGAAAATAAGTAGGTTCTTGTTAAGATGTAGTTCTTCAAGTGGAGATGATCCTGTTCTAGGAGATAGTTTATCCAATTTGAGAAAAAGAGGATCACTTTTCGTTGGGTAGTCTAGGAGATTAGACTGACTTTTGGTTGCGTCGTCTAAAAGTTTGGATGGGAATTTATCTATAAGTGTATATATATATATATATATATATATATATATATATATATATATATATATATATGAGTGTATATATATATATATATATATATATATATATATATATATATATAAGTGTATATATATACTTCTATTGTATCTTAAGTAGCTTCATGTACCACCCGAGTAGATCAAATATACATTATAAACTAACTTCAGTGTTTGATACTAAACTTGAGTACAGTTTAAATTCAGTGAGATTTAGGAGACAACATCATCTAGAGTTACTGTAAGTAGTCTTACTATTAATATTAGCTCCAATTATCTTCAAAGTAGTGTGATCGGGCTATTTTAGACAACATTTTCCTGATCGGTGGTTAAAGCTAACTACCAATCCAATCAATTTCTCTAAGGAAAAACGATTTCATCAATTGCACTTTTCAGAACTTTGATTAACTTCCATATCCTGTTATTCTTATGGTGCCCTATCCAATTAGTGGATGTTGGCGACAATTCTGGCATACTCCTCTCGATCTTGTGTGGCTCTAAAAAGTGCATGGGCATCGAGGTTTGTCCAATCCCTTATGTTTTTAAGCCATGAGTATTTCTTTCTTCTGCCATGAGTTCTTAAGCTTTAAGAACTGATACTTGGAATTTCGAAATATATGACCCAGATAAGCAGTTTTTCTTCTTTTTATTATTGGCAGCAATTCTCGTTCTCTGCCCATTCGATTTAATACTTCGACATTTGTTGTGTGATCTATCCAGGGAATTTTAAGTAGTCTTCTAAATACCAACATTTCAAAGGCCTCTAATCGGTTCATCACATTGGCCTTTATAGTCCAGGTTTCTACACCATAAAGCAGTATGGAGTAAATGTAACATTTTACAAAGCGATATCGAAGCGGTAAGTTAGGACTTCTGTTGCTTAGCAAGGTTCTCATAATAGTAAATGCTGCTCTGGCTTGCTCAATCCTGCTACGTATCTCTATATCTGGATCTATATCTTCAGTTATCCAACTACCGAGATATCTGAACTTGGGACCTTTTGGATGTTATTGTTGTTTACTCTTATATTTAATTGCAATTTATTAACAAATATTAATTACAAAAATTCATTATTTAAATAAAAGCTGTGCGAGTAACTTTTTGTGAACCAAGTGTGGGTAGGTCCTTATTTTAATTTTTGGTAAAACCGAATTTTATAATCTTGTCTCTGTACTTCTGCAACTTTATTGTAAATTAATTTAGTATCATTTTGTACTTGCTATAAATTATTACTTTTAAAGCCAATTATCTTGAGATAAACCTAAAACATTAAGGAGAGATATTTATATGATCTACCCTTTTGGATATTTTTTTAAAACCTCAAGATAAGATTTTGCATTTTTTACATGTTATGGTAGATTTATTTGTATTCTTTGTTTTTGGAATTTAGCCGTCTGGTGATTTAGTTGTTGAATATATTTTGGTTTGTTTACCTATTGATTTTATTTATCTACTCCTAATAAGTTTCCTAAAAATAGAGTATCTCTGAATATTTGCTAATAACAATATTTATCTATCACGATATGTTCGATCAGGAGAAAGATCAGGCTGTATATGTTTGTAGGTAAGTAGGTGGACGAATTCCACCGAACATATTTATTATTTGTTTATGTAGTGTGTTGACCACCTTTATTTAATAATTAACTGTTAATATCTTTTCTTGTATTTGGTCCCAGAACCCAATTAACTCTCGTTATCTCTTTTCGTTTCTAAGGTTTCTTAATTTTCCCCTCGTAACCCCAAAAAGTTAAGTGGCACCCTTTTTCTTATAATCTCTTATCTTTAGTAATTTTACCTATCTTTCTTGTTGTCTATTTCTCTGTCTTTTCTAATGTATTTATCTTGTCTTATCTTTATTTTTTCTTCTGTTGGATCCATTTCCGGTTACAAAAGCTAGTTTCGAACCCCTACCCTCCACCCCCGCTCTCCACCAACCATCTAGCAGACTCCATTGGTGACCTTTCTAGCACCATCCAAAAAAGGTTTCCGAGGTTACAAAATTAATAGTAAAACACAATGGAACAGAGATAGAAGTACAGATCTACGTCGTAGATGCAAGGTAGAGAACATTCATAGTAAAAAATGAAAGAGTAAAATGGAACGATCATAAAAGCCGAATGACAACAAATAGAGTAGTAAAGACGGCAAGAGACGGTTCCCCGATATGAAGACGATCAGTAGGAAGAACACGTATACGATGGAACAACTTACTGGAGAAACATTAAAAAACAGACAGTCATATCAACATAAAAAGAAGAAGAAGAAGAAGAAGAGAAGAATATTTAATATATTTAAGTAGACCAGGCCTGTATTTTTACATTGAAACAGTCAATGTCCAAAAACAATTGCATGTACAAGAGATCTGTAAGGCAGATGTAGAGTAGGGGACATTCCTGTACTAGACTAAAAATAATGCTGATCATGCATAAAATTGACACACAGACTGGCCGAAAAGTCTGGAAAACGGCCAATTTTCTCGTAAATTGCTAGTCATATTGTACAAAATTTGAGGTACACCTATTTTGGGATACGAAGATTCCATATTTAATATTTTGCAATGTTGCCAGATTTGCCGTTTCTCTTATATTATTAGTAACTTTGGTTTTTCAAATTCATCACCCTGATATATTCAGTCATTATTGGAATCTCCTATTCAATACTAGTCTAAATATATATATATAGTATATATATATAATATATATATATATATATATATATATATATATATATATATATAAACACATATGATATTATGTAGTCTGGAAGGTCTTAAATATATAAAACCTAAAGTCTGGCAACGCCTAATTATCTCAATAAATTTTTTAGTACTATCTATTTTTAACTACATTAAAACATAATAATTGATAGATTACAACATTTTTTACCATAATGGTTACTTTATCAAGTAATCTAAATGTTCTCCATTTGTTAGTTGACAGTACCCTAATCGATGGTAGAATGCGTCTACCATTTTTTTCATGATTGTCTAGAAATTATTCGAGATTCATCGATATTTCGTTGCCTATTGTCTGCAAGACTTGCTGGTTTAGTTTTATATACTAAATTTTTTAAGTATCCCCAATAAAAATAATCTTTAGGATTAAAATCAGGTGAACGTGAAGGCCATTCAATTCTACCTCGTCTACCAATCCATCGTCCGGGAAATACCTCTTCTAAATAACGCCGAACATTTACACCAAATTTTCTAAAATTATGACAAGCAATTTACAATTTGTACGAATTTACTAGATAGATACCGATCAGGTAGACCGAAAAGAGTTATGAATGACAACCAAATTTTAGATATTATAATGCAAAGTTTTGTTGAAGATCCACATACATCCTCACTCAGGGTTGCACAGGTACATGATGTAGGTCGTTTTTCAGTGTTACGTGTATTACGTAAGAATAAATTTAAACCATACAAAATTAACTTTGTTACCTAATTTAATTAAGTGAAGATGACTTCGATCCTAGATTAGAGTTTACTGAAGTAATGATGGATAAAATTGAAAAATGATGAAAATTTCGTTAACAGAATATGTTTTTCCGATGAAACAACCTTGAATTATGTAAATCGATACAATTTAAGGTACTGGAGTCACGTAAATCCACCACTGAATGCATGAAATCTATACTCAAAGACCACAAAAATTAAATGTATTGTCAGGTATAGTAGGTACTCAGTTAATTCGGCTATTTTTTATCGAAGGAAATTTAACGTCAGATAGTTACGAAATGTTACTTAGAAATTAAATTGCACCTACATTGATACACTTGTTTGGGGCCAATTTTAAGCTGATATGGTTTCAGCAAGATGGATCTCTAGCTCATTTTGGTGTAAATGCTCGGGGTTATTTAGAAGAGATATTTCTCGGACGATGGATCGGTAGACGAGGTGGAATTGAATGGTCTCCACGTTCACCTGATTCAATCCTAAAGATTATTTCTTATTGGGGATACTTGAAAAATTCAGTTTACAAAACTAAACCAACAAGTCTTGCAGAGCTAAGGCAACGAAATATCGATCTCAAACCAGATATCACATATGGTAGACGCATTCTACCATCGATTAGAGTCAACACACAAATGGAGCACATTTTGAACACTTGATGATAAAGTAACCATTGTGTTAAAAAATGTTGTAATCTATCAATTGTTACGTTTTAATGTAGTTAAAAATAGTTAGTATTAAAAATTTACTGAGACATTTAGGCGTTGCCAGACTTCTGTTTTATGTATTTAAGACCTTCCAGACTACATAAAATTATAAGTATTACATATGGTTAAACTCGTATTGAAAAGGAGATTTAGGTGTAACAAACATACAAAAACACAAAAACAAAACAAAAATAGGTGTACCTCAATTTTGTATAGTTATGTCTAGCAATTTATGAGATAATTGGCCGTTTCCAGACTTTTGATCAACTCTGTATATCGATTTTAAAATGTTCTAAAGCTGGATGCCGACATCCAACCTACACTGTCCTCTTCCCAGTTTCCATACGTCAGAATAGATTCCTTTAAGTGTTTCATGGTTGATTCTTTTTGCTATGTATATTCCCTAAGTTTCCAGATTTTTTATAGTATGGTATAGATGCTCATCTGTCGAAGGGCAACCGCATCTAAGGTCAGAATAGCCATGATGATTGCCAACCTCCGCCGCGGACATGGCACGTAAAGAAGATATTACATCTCTTGGGTACTTTATATGTTGCTAATGATTTTTTTTAGGAGGATATGATCAAATTATATTGATATATTTTTAAAAATGATGATATTACCTTTTAAATTCTTGTTTATTAATACTTTTATTACTCACTTTGTATTGTGTGTTTCTTCCTGGTTTTAAGAAAGGTGCTCTCATTCCCACAACTTCACTTTTTGAAATGTTTGCAAGATGTTTGAGTATATCTCTCATGCCCACCATTTCACCTACCCATTCCTCGAATCCTTTGTTTTCCAATCCACTCTGAAGCCTAAAATGTAAAAATGTATGTTTATTACACTTTAGTTATCTCAGTAACATGAAGAATTTCTTACAAAGTAAAACGTATCAATAAACAGTAAATACTGAGTAAATAATGGAAATAAAAATAAAAAACTTACGATATTGTCTCCGTGGCTACCTCATGTCCTTCACTGGCTAATTCTTGTATCATGTGGTAGTTACTGTATTCGTGAGATATAAAGAAAGTACCTCTTATCTCACAACCATTTGGATTTTGTCGTTTATGATTAAGAACTTTTCTATAATGATCATAGTTGTTTAGGTTAACTGCTCCATCAAATGTCAAGAGGATCATCTGTGGCGTCTAAAAATGTAATTCTATTATTAATTCTAATTGGTATTACTGTTTTTTTTTATTCATAAAGTTATCGTAAAAATGTCTAGCTTTATTCAGCCTTATTTTCGATCTTTTACCCAAGAATGTAACCTGTACGTACTTATGGAGTGGAAATATTACCGCTCACAAAAAAAAAGATAGTGAATACGATTTGCGTGATTCAGAGGGCTATGGAGTGCCAGATGGGTGTATCTCTGACAGACCGAATCTCAAACGAAGAAATACGTCGTAGAACAAAGACAACCGACGCCATCGTAAATATACTGTCGCTAAAAATGGAATTGGGTAGGACACGTCACCAGATTATCAGACAATTAATGGACAAAACGTACTGTTGAGTGAAGCCAAGAAAAGAAGCACTACGGAGCAGGAGACGCCCACCAACCACATGGACTGACGACCTGAAGCGTGTTTAACAGTAACTGGATACAAGTCGCACAAGACAGAGACAGATGGAAAGAGCTGGGGAAGACTTATGTCCAGCAGTGGACGTATACAGCTTCATAATGATGCAAGAACGAGAACGCATTTTCTTGTATAATACTGAAATATCTTTTACTTCTTCTTCTTCTTTGCGTGCCATATTTATCCGAAGTTGGCGATCACCATTACGAAGGCTTCTCGATCTTCTGCAATATGGAATAATTGTCCTGCATTTGATATCTGAGTCCATTCACGAATGTTTTTTAACCAAGAAACTAGTTTTCTTCCTACACCAATACAGCACTCTATTATGCCTTTAAGGATCAGTTGTAATATTTTATATCGACTTCCCCTTACTATATGTCCGAGATTAGATATTTTTCGATGTTTAAGAGTCTTTAGCAGTTCTCTATCATTGTTGCGCTCCTTAGTACTTATTCATTAGTTTTCCTTGCTGTCCATGGTATCTTCAGCATTCGTCTATGAACCCACATTTCCAATGCTTCAATTTTGTTTATGATCGATACTTGTAGCATCCACACTTCTGCACTATACAAAAGTCGGACCAAACATAGTACTGAACCATTCTTTGTCTTAGTTCTAAACTGAGATGAATATTGCAAAGAAGTGACTTCATTGTTATAAAAGTAGTTTTAGTCATTGCTGTTCTACGTTTTATTTCTGACTGGATCTAGTTTGTCCGTTATCACAGTTCCCAAATATGTCATTTTGTGAACTTTCTCAACTTGGACTCCGTTTAATTGAAGCCTTGCATCGGGATGTGGGTCACGACTAAACAATAAAAATTTGGTTTTGTTTGAGTTTGTTTTAATGCCCATTTCCTCTCCTACCTCGTGAATACGATCAAGTAGAATTGAAGACAAATATTATCTGATATAATTATTGTTTCGTCTGCATATCTAATCACATTAACTAGTTCCCCGTTGATTTAGATTCCATATAGTTGTCTGTCAAGTGCCTTTTTAAATAACTGGTCTGAGTAGACATTGAATAATGTTGGCGACAAAATGCCTTGTCTGACTACTCGTTGTATAGAGATTTTATCGGTTTAGTTATCTTCAATTTTTACGATAGCAGTTTGATTTCAGTACAAATTTTTTAATGACACGAATATCCTTGTCATCTATTTCGATATTTTTCAGTATTTGCATTTTACATGCTGTACTTTATCGAATGCCTTTTCGAACTCCACGAAACATGCAAATATATCTTTTCTTTGATCACGGCATTTTTGTAATAGTATGTTAAGGGCTAGGGGTAAACCTAGGTGGTGTTAAGATATCTAACTTGCGTTTCGCAGACGACACTACACTTCTAGCCTCTACTCCAGAAGAAATTATTAAATTATTAAAAAAACTCGAGGTAGAAAGTGCTAAATTTGGACTCATGGTTAACTACAACAAAACCAAAATCATGGTTATTGATCGCCAACAACAGTTTCCTGAAACCCAAACTATTGCGGGATGCGAGGTAGTCTCATCTATGATATATCTTGGAGCTCTAGTTAACAACACAGGCAGTTGTGAATCCGAAATTAGAAGACGCATTCAACTAGCAATAGCAGCAATGAGTGAACTAAACGGGGTCTGGCGTGATCGTCACATTACTATGACAAACAAAAAGAGACTCGTTTCAACTCTGGTCTTTTCCATATTTTACTATGCATGCGAGACATGGACAGTCAAAGAATCAGATCGACGACGTATAGACGCCTTTGAAATGTGGACATGGAGACGTCTGCTTCGAATTCCATGGACGGCTCGCCGTACAAATATCTCGGTTCTGGATGAAATTAAACCGGATCAGCGTCTCTCCAGTACCGTTTACTCTAGAATTTTAAAGTTCTTTGGCCATATCCATCGAAGTGATCACAAAATGGAGCGATTGGTGGTCCAAGGAAGGCCTCAGACTCAACGCCAACGCGGAAGATCTCCACAGCGATGGGCGGACATTACTAAAAAGCTTCTCAATAAACAGTATACTGAGGCAATACATATAACTGATGACCGCGACCAGTGGAGAAATATTATCAATCAAACTGTCCGAGCTGCTGAAGCCCAATTATGAACCACAACACATCTACTAAGATGTTAATGACTGTGATGATGATGTTAAGGGCAAAAAGTGCCTCCCTGGTTCCCATAGCATTTCTAAAACCAAATTGGGTATCTTCAAGATCTTCTTCGCATTTGCGTCTAATTCTGTTGTGAAGTATCCTTAGGAAAATTTTAAGAGCGTGGCTCATTAAGTCAATTAATCGATATTCTGAGCATTTTCTCGCATTGTGTTTTTTAGGTCTATTGTGTTTAGCTCTATTGCGACAAAGATGGATTTGAGCCAATCTGTTTAAATAACTCCGGTGTTATATATTGAAATAAAAAGTCTTACTACTATTTTTATGTTATCATTCTCTATTAGTTTCAGCAACTCAGTTGGTGTATCATCTGGACCACAGGCTTTTCTAATTTTAGCATTATTTATAGCGTGTTCTACTCTACCTCGCATTTCATAATTTCTGGGCCGTCAGTACAGTTTTGGTAGAATTCGGCAATATGATTCCTGTCATCTTCAAACAACTCTGATATATACAGCTGTCATTCTTTTCTTATTTCATGCTCATTTACAATAATTTTGTTATTATTGTCAACGAGTACAGAGGGAACTCGTTTTTTAAATATGTTACTCATTTCTTTTAGTTTTTTGTGCACATTAAATAAGTCGTGTTTAGATATTACCTCCTCCATTTCACCGCACCTTTCTCTCATCCATTTTTCTTTGGCTAATTTGATCTCTTTTTTATTCTTTTCTGCAGGTGTCTATATTCTGTTTCATTAGATTTTATTAGTCGACGGTGTTCCATTAATTTCAAGATGTCATCTGTCATCCATTTATTTTTCTTGATTAAGTTTTTTCTATAATCATTGTTTGTGGAATGCGTTAACTTGGTTTTTAAATTCACTTCATAGTTCTTCTGGATCTTCTAGTTGTTCTCCGATGTTTTTAAATTCTATTGTTAAATTTTTTTTTAATGTTATGTTTTATGTTTATATCGTCAAAGTTAAGTACTTTGGTTTTTGGTTTTTGTCGCTGAATTCGTTTTAACCTTAGTTTAATAATTGCTACAAGTGGTTGATGATCAGATCCAATATTTGCCCCAGGAAATGTAGTGACTTTTTTGACGGAATTTCGGAAATGCTCATTTACAAGTATATAGTCTACTTGATTTCTTGAAGACTCAGGGTTATTGCCATTATCAAATGGGGCTTTCCAAGTGTATAGTCGTCGCTTGGATAGTTTATACCAGGTGTTTGCAATGATCATATCGTTTTCTTTACAAAATTCATACAATCTCTGTCCTCGATCGTTAGGTTGTCCTTAACCATAAGGACATATAGTCTGACCTCGTCGACCTTGCCGAATTTTTGTACTGAAGTCGCCTATAATATATAAAATTTCGTGTTTATTAAGTTTCTGTAAGTGTTCTGTAAGATGATCTTTTACTTATAACTACAAAATTAATAATGGGTAAAATGCTGGGAATAGATCAAAAGAACTGACTTCTAAATCAAGTGATTAGTAATAAAATCGGGATGCAAGACTATTTTGCATCTAAAATTAAATGAAGCCGGACATGTTGGTACAATGACAATATACAGAGAACTGAAGACTAGATAAAAAGAAATATGATACAAAACACACTTAAAACAATAGAAATCAACAAGGTAGTATAAGGGTACTCAGAAAACAATTATCACATCTAAAGCAGAAAATATAGGAAGTGCAAGCTGCACAACTGAAATAAGAAAAATCTACAAATTATACAAATGAGTCGTTCCCAGTCGGAACGCCGACATCTAGATTTATATATAATGGTTTTTACTTACATCTTCTGGATCTAAACCACCCGGAATCAATGTTCCATCCTTAGAACAGAAGCAATATGGTAAAACGCACTTTTCTGGATCACATTTTGTTGCTAAATCTGTAGGTTCTTCTGTAACTGGTGCAGGTGCTAGAATTAAACATGATATTAAAAACAAAACTAATAATAAAAATGCTATATATATATATATATAATATATATATATATATATATATATATATATATATATATATACCTTCTATATCCTTATATATATATATATATATATATATATATATATATAAGGATCACTAATTTAACACGTTTGTCTTTAATAAATAATTCTAATACTTTAACTTACTATAATTAATACTTGATAAAATATATTATTACATTAATGCTAATTAACTTAGACTTACTTATGCAATTCACATTGCATACTTGGTCGTTTTTTCATATATTGATTAATTTGACCTTCTGGTTTTTTACTTTAATACAAATAAATACAATTCAATCTTTGAATACTTTTTAAATTAAAGTTCCAAGCGTGGGACCTTGGACTTTTTGGAAATTAGGTGCTTATCGTCATTCACCTGTAGCTGTATATCCAACTACACTGTTGACGTTTATCACTCTTTTATATATGGAGTTGAATGAATTTTGCCTACTTGTTTGTTCTAGACTAGTTGATGCGGGGGATTAGCGTTATCGCTAATTTCTTTCATTGTTTGGTCTCTTACGGGAGGGTTATCATTCAAACTCATGTTAACTTTTTCAAATTTACCCCCCGTAAATTAGTGGGTTGGTACTATTAACCTTGCTGTTCTGTCGAATAATTTTCGACCTCAAGGCTGGCTGTCTGTTTCATGTCATTGACTCGGTACCTTTTAATTAACGCCATTTCAACTGCAACAGGTGCCAAGCATACAGTGGTAACTTCACTTTATATCTTTTTTTATATATATTTTTTATATCTTAATGTAGATAACTTAAATAATGCTACCAAAAGTTAAGATGAAGTCATAAAATAAAAGTTTTTGCATAGTTGGAAGTGAATCAATGATTTTCTTAGTTCTTTTTTCACTAGTTAATATTATATTAAATATTATATGCTTATTAGACCACGTGTTCTGTTGCTTTGCTAATTTTTACTAAGTCTCTAAATGTTGTTAGTTATTTAATTGTTTATACAATATCACCATATGATGTCCATTTATTTGAGTTTTTGTACTACCTTTTTAATACCATTGACAACTACATATCTTTTTTAAGGTAACTATTCAACATCTTCTTCATGAATGTGTGGTACTCTAATGTAAAAATTTTTAGATGAACTGATGATGCTATCAGAATTCGATAGCGAAACGTCTTCAAAATAGATGAAGTAGTATCAACTTTGTCTTTTATTTCTCCACCTAGTTGACCGATAATTGAACCCACCACTCGTCTGAGTGATCCTTATTTATATATATATATATATATATATATATATATATATATAATAATGCTATAGTATAAAATTAGTACCGATATACGAGCTTGTTTTTATAAACACTCAAAATACAAAAAAACCATAAACGGAGAAAAGCTTAGGTATCTAGGGTTTGCAAATTATATTGTGCTAATTGCTGATATAATAGATGAGGCCAAAGAACTAACCAAAGGATTAACAATAAATATATCTAAAATCCAGTTGATCATAAATCTTGTGGTCAGCGAAGATATATGCGTAGATACAAGATCCATATCTCTTCTTCTTTTAGTTCCGACTCCAATAATGAAGTTTGGCTGTAATAATTGCAAATTCGTCTTATATCTTCTACTTTTCATAAAAGCGTCTAGATTCGCGAATGTTTTTCAGACAGGATATTTGTTGTCTGCCAGGACCCATTTTTCCTTTGATTTCACCATTTATAATTAGCTGCAACAACGTGTACTTCTTATTTCTAAGTATGTACCCAAATATGCTGTCTTTCTCTTTTTGATGGCGGTCAAAAGTTCTCTGTCTTCTCATCCAATATACTTAGTCCATACTTATTTTATTTTAATTGGGTTATTATTAGGTTATTGTTTTTGTCAATTAATCGGTTAGGTGTTTTTTCCTCGTGATTTTCTAGATAATTCTCTGACTTTTGTATGTAAATTATAATGATCAAGTTGTTTCTGCAATTCCTCTATTTCAATGAATGTTTCGATTATTTTTCGAATTTTCCTTTTTTATTTTATTCCTAATTAATTTATGTTTTTCTCTGTAGTTATCTGGGTTTTTAGTCCATATGTTCTTTTTTGTTTCATGATTTCCAGTGCTTCTTGAGTCATCCAAGGCTTTCGGCTTTCTTATTTCGTTTGTAGAGTTTTGTTCTGTGTCTTAATAACAGAATCTATGACTTTGCTTCACATAATGTTCACATTATCAGTATTTTTTATTTCTTATGTTAATCTTTTCATTTTTAAATTTATACAAGTTGAAGGCGTTAGTACGTATTTTATCTCGAGCAACTGAATATTGACTTTGAAACTTTTGGATTATGTTATCTTTTTTACCCTTAGTTTAATTTTTGAGACAAGGATGTTATGGTTTGATAGGCCATTCGCCCCAGGCTGTCTTAACGCTTATAAAAGAATTTCTAAGTCTTAGATTGGTTAGTATAGATAAGATCCATAGACCAGGTAATGGCCTAGGTCACGAGATTCGCATTGGAAAAGATAACCGAACCATTGAGCTTTTTCTACATATAAGACTGACTTAAGCAATCTTCAGTAAGTTCAACCACATTTTTAAAATGTTCGACCTACCAATATGTTTTAAAAGAAAAGCGTTTTTCTAGACCGCCAGTTACGACGAACAGAACTGGGCAGGTCACGTGGTCCTAATGACAGATAATAGATGAACAACGTGGATACGTAATAGAGACTAAGAGATGGTGCCTGCCAAAGCAGAGGTTGTTGCCATAGGAATTGGATGCAAGAGGCGGAAGATCAAATCAGATGAACAATTATGAGAAAGATCTTTGTCTTGCAGTGGACAAGTGAAGTTAAAGCCTTTGCGGCTTCAACTTTACGCTGGAAAGTTATCCTAAAATATGTGTCACTGAAATTGAAACCTGAAAGCAAGAGATGGTCTTCAAGACTAGATACGGTCGAAGCTGTGAATAACATTATGGTAAAATTGTGCAGTCTCTAGAGGATCTTAAAACTATGAGTGAAAAACGAAACTTTTTCGAAATTACTGGGAAACTTGAATTCATCGTTTTGGTGTATTTTGGCACGCTTTTTGAAAAAGATCAGTCACGCCAATGAATTCATGCAAAGGAACCATCTGACAGTAAATTTGGCTACCCGGAACCTTCAAGATCTCAACCAGTCTTGAAGTCTTGCAGAGAGTTTGCTCTATCTGATGCCATTACTGAGGGTACATTTTTAGCTAGCATGAATGATCTACTATCTGGGTTCTCAGAAAATATAATGAAAAAAAATGCATGATGAGCTATATAGTGATGAAGCTCTGACCAGTGCTGAGAGTGTGTATAAGTAGCCATGTTGGAGGTTATTGACGGGATGATTACGGAAGTTTAAGATGTGAAAGGTTTAAGGCTTTAGACAACACAAACATCAAGTTTGAATTTTTGAATGAAGTTCGAATTGAATAAATGCAAAAAAATATAGAGTTAATTTATACACACAGAAAAACAAAAATAATAAAATGGGTAAAAAATATATCGTAAAACTACAGATTATGCCATTTCCTACAAGATGTGATAATGACAATTAAATCACTCATATTTATTTTAAATACTGCACTTGATAAAACTTAAAATAGAATATCTAGGAGAATCTACTATAGAGCAGCCATTTACACGAAAGTTAATCATAATATGCTAAAACTATTTGTTTTAATTGAGTAAAAATATATAAATATTGTCATAACTTACTTGATGCTAGCGGTCCACACCTTGCTTCATTCTTAAAGGTACAAAATTTAGCAATATCATCAAAATATAGACCTGAAGGACATCTGTTTACATATGGATATCCATCGACGCACTAAAAAAATGAAATTGTTAGATTCAAAATTAAAAATACTGTTACTAAAATGTTGCACAAACATTATAAAATCTTTACCGGTAAACCCCTTTGATACAATATTATGGTGTAACATATTGATACAATTGGTATGTATATATAGTGTACAAATTCCAAAATTTTACCTAGTTGTGTTTTTTTTCTTTGTAGTTTTATTTCAATATTAACTATACAACTGTAAAAAACAGAACTGAAACAGTGTTAATGTTATACATAGAGAGTTCAGTATTTACTATATTGCACAATAAAAATAAAATTCTGTTTGGTTTAAGCAATACACTGTGCAAACTTGTAATATGATCCTCGGGTGGTTTACGTGATCCCACATTATCAAAATATACTTTTTCTTTATATATTACGATTATTGTTCAGAAACAACAGGAAATTCTTCTTTAATCACTTTCTGTCCACTTCCGAATATAGGCCTCTTTCATATTTCTTCATGTTATCCTGTGCTATTTGAAACCACCTAGTTAGTGCATACTTTTTGATATTCTCAAGCCACCCCTTCCGAGGTCTTCCAACATTCCATTTTGTCTGTCTTGGTTGTAAATGTGCTAGTTTAGTAATCCATCTATTTTGATCTTGCCGGGTTAAATGTCGTGCCCACTGCCATTTCAGTTCTGCAATACGTTATAATACATCTGCTACTTTGGTTCTTTGATGGATTTCTTCATTTGTTTTTCTACATTTTAAGACTATAACAAGCAAACAAGCATTGTGGGTTCATTGTAGTTGGGCATTTGCCAATGCCCAACTCTTAATTGGTTTACAAATTTTTTTGTTAGTCATCATTGCTACTGGCGATATACAGGCATCGTAAACTTTTTTTTTAAATTCATGTAGATATTATTATTGAAGTGATGGATTCGATCGTTACTTGATTAAAATTTATTGTATCTAACAATAAAATACTGAAAACTTTTGTTTTCAACACTTTCACAAAATTTATTTTAAATTAAAGCCTAAGAATTGGATAAAAAAAATAGGCTAAACCTTTAAAAAATTACCACCTTATTAAGATTAAGCTTTACCTCCTTATTAGTTACCAGAAGAAAGGAAGATTATAGGAGGACAATAAACAAATAATGGCTACAAATTAGCAAATTTTTATTACTCAAAAGTTCAGCCAGATAAACGTTTTATGGAAGATTAACAAATTAGTCATTTTTGTTAATCTGATTAGCTTTGCCGGTATATCTTGATTTTTGTTAAATAATTTAATCTGTTCCAATACAGTCACAGGCTTGTCGGAAGTGTACGAAGAGGGTGTACATGATGTGTTCGTGGAATTTATTGATTGTTTGTGTAATTATGTGGATCACCTATGTAGTGGATCTGCGTTCCCTGAATCCTTGCTGGATTCCCCATTTTTTTTTCTCTGTGAATTTAGTGAGTTTTTGTCTGGTGAGGGTTGTTAGAATTTTGTATGTTGTACCCAGTAGAGATATTTCAGTATAGTTGTTACAGTCTGTTACTTCTCCTTTCCTAAATATTGGTATAATTCTGCCTTATAATAGTTATATTGCAAGTAAAACTACGACAGTTACGACAGAATCTTATTAAATTGAATTTTTACTGTAACGTCACCAAAAGTTAAAGAACATTTGAAAACTGTGAAAATGGACAACTACCATGCTTCAGCGCAATGTTGAAAGCCTAAAGATAGCTTGCAGGATCCAGCAGAACCTAATCTGGCATTGTATATAGCACTCACATCCGTAAATTGCAATATTTCTTGCAAGTGAATAAATGCGTGGACGAATGCTGTTGTTGCCGCTCGAGGAGTGTATTGAAATCTGTCTTTCCGGATTTCTTGCAGTCAGCCTGTCCAATCCTTTAAATCATAAGTAAGTTCGTGATGCCTAGTCAATTAGATAAAAAATTATGCAAGTTTTCAGCACTATTGTGAGATTGTTCGTTGATCTGTTGCCTCCACAGAAAGCATTTAAGCAGGTGCCCTACGATTTCTTTGTCCATCACTACAATGGGACTTCAAGGATAGAATACGTGCAACCAGTAGGATCTATTTTACATACCTTAATACTGTATTTCACAATATCTTGCTGCAAAAAGGGAAAATATGCTTCTCTAGATTGTGGGCTACAATAAAACATCGTCTGAGGATGCCAATTGGCTCAACGAAGACCAAGTTGATGCAGGTGATTGAATAATTCCTGAATCCTCTTCCTCTGCTTTCGGAATGCCAGTAATGAACGAATCTGAGTGGCTAATAAACCTATGAGGAGTACTAACTCCAATTGAGTTGTTTTTTAAATGCCTACCTTTTTCTTCCATTCTTATCAACAAAAATTTAGTAATTCCATCACAAAAATTTAGTAATTCCATCACAAAAATTTAGTAATTCCATCAGTAGAGTTACAACATACCCTGGGGCATATATTGAGTCTAATGACCACCCTTTAGTCACCGATTCAAGAGCCACCCTAAACCGAATAGAAAAAAAAAATCAGCAAAAGAATTTTACAATTTTTGATGTCAAAAAAAGTAAAATAGATAATAATGTAACCAATAACATGAAATAAACGAGAACAAGCGAAAATGTTGAGAAAACATAATAGAAAAACATAGTGTGACTAATAGATTCGATATATGATGGAAGAAATACTAGAGCTTTTGGAAGTAAAAAACCAAAAACGAGCGGCTAAAGAAAAGTGGCTTCAGAAATGGAAGAATTACAAAAGAAGCATGGCATGTTCAATTTGCAACACGAAAAAGTTCGTGAAATTTTTAGTCTCTCTCCAGGGCATTCAAGAACTGTTGCATTGTCTAAACATGACAGGAAGTGATATGGATCTAGGAATGAATGTTTCTAGGACAAAATTTATGATTTCAGTCGCCAACCTCATAGCAGTGCTTCCCTACAGATAGAACAACAAATTATTGAGAGAGTTACTAACTTTAAATATTTGAGATGCTACATTGCAGACCAACTAGATCCAAGTAAAGAGATCAAGTGCAGAATTGAAGAAACTTGCACAATGGTTCGAAAAATAAAAGCATTTTGTGTGACACAGCTTAAATCTAAAATTACTTCAACAAATGATCGAATAAATGCTATATTAATCAATGTTATTACATAGCACCGAGACCTGGACTCTGAAAGCTGATACGATTACCTGTATCGAGCGGCAAATGCTGCGCGTATGTCATTAAAAACTATTATACTAAGAAAGATTTCACACCTACGGCATATTCTTCGAGAAGACCGGTATAGATATTTCAGATTATCATGAAAGAAAAATCAGATAGAATATCTATTCTAAAATGAGAAGTGGAGAATGCTATAAAGGGTCTTAAAAATAACAAAAGACCAGGCAACGATAACGTATACGGGGAAGTATTGAAAATGCTGTGCGAAACAAACTGTCAATTTCTAGACTCACTCGTCAGACTCTTTAACAATATTTATAACAGCGGGGAGTTTCCTGAAGACTGGCTAGAGTCAACTTTTGTTGCCATACCGAAAAAACCAAAAGCAAAGTCTTGTGATCAACATCGGATAAGTCTAATTAACCACATTTCGAAGGTATACACCAAGGTTATTTACAACAGAATAAGCAAAAAATGCGAGGATAACATTGGAGATTCGCAGTTTGGGTTTCGGAATT
Organism: Diabrotica balteata; assembly: GCA_918026665.1. Lineage (NCBI taxonomy): Eukaryota > Metazoa > Arthropoda > Insecta > Coleoptera > Chrysomelidae > Diabrotica > Diabrotica balteata. The sequence continues at coordinate 82,037,009 of OU898276.1, forward strand.
CTCTTGGGACAAGAGAAGCACTTTTTAGTCTACAGGTACTCATCCAGCGCTGCAGAGATATGAACAAAGACGTGTACATATGCTTTATAGACTACGCAAAAGCATTCGATAACGTAAAGCACGAAAAGATAATTGAAGTTCTCCATAAGATCGGAGTCGACCACAGAGACATTCGAACAATAGCGAGTCTCTATTGGGGTCAAACAGCTAAAGTGAAAGTAGGATCTACATTGACCAATAAAATTGAGATCAAGAAAGGGGTACGACAGAGCTGTATCTTGTCTCCTATTCTCTCTAATATATACTCAGAAGAAGTATTTAAGACAGCGCTGGAGGAAAGCACAGAAGGCATAAAGATAAATGGAGAAATAATTAATAACATAAGGTATGCTGATGATACTGTGATTCTAGCAAGTAGCATGGAGGAATTTAGTTGCCCAATAAGTAAGATACAAAAAACAAGTGCACAATACGGACTCAGACTAAATATCACAAAAATCAAATGGATGTTAGTAAGCAAAACCCAACAACCACCACAGCAATGATATTAGACAATGAAAGAATTGAACACGTGGATTCGTACATCTACTTGGGAACAACAGTTAACACAAATTGGGGTCAAGCGAAGGAAATACGTATAAAAGTAGAACAGGCAAGAGCATCGTTTACTAGCATGAAGCAAATTTTCACCTCTAAAAGCCTCACTCTACCTCTCAAAATTCGACTTCTGAAATGTTATGTATTCCCGGTTTTCTTATATGGAATGGAGGCGTGAACAATGACCGCAACATTGATGAAAAAAGTAGAGGCCTTCGAAATGTGGGCTTACCGACGTATATTACGTATATCCTGGACTGAGTACGTGACCAACGAAGAGGTACTACGCCGGATAGGTAAAGAGAGTGAGGTAGGAATAAGTATAAAGAAAAGAAAGTTGGAATACTTGGGTCACGTTATGAGACGTAATAAATATAGAGTACTACAGCTGATCGTTCAAGGGAAAATAGACAGCAGAAGGGGTCCAGGGAGGAGAAGACACTCGTGGCTCCAAAACTTGCGGCAATGGTTCGGATTGTCATCTGCTGAACTATTCAGATCTGCCGTAAACAAAATCAGAATAGCCATGTTGATTGCCAACGTTCGGAACGGACAAGGCACATAAAGAATATGAAAGATAAAAGCAAGGGCCGCAGAGGAATGGGAAATGAGATGTCATGGCTCAAGAACATTTGCGATTGGATAGGAATATACAGTGCTGCACAACTATTTTCATTAAATGAAGACCGTGGAAAATATTACCAACGTTAGGGGGGCCTAATAGGGTACCGGAAAAGATACCTATCTTGTGATTTTCTTTTTAATTTTTGTTAAGAATACAATTTTAATTTGAATAAAATTATTTATTTCAGATATATTTCTCTTTCTGATTGTATTGCTAAATGTAGAAATAAATATATTCGTTTATGAGATTAATATTAAAAAAAGTTAAAATAGAAGTCTGCATTAGAAGAACCATAAGGGATAAAGCCAAAAATCTATGTAAGGATGGAGTAAGGAAACCGTAAAAAATTGTAAGATTAGCAGTAAAAGTTTATTATTGCGAGTTAGAAATACCTTGTTTCATTTATTATTACTGCAAATGCGATTAAAACAATAACAAAGTTATTTTACCGACTTGCTGGTACTTTTCGCAACATAATTGTTACTTTTAGGTAAAAATTGTCACTTAAGTGTTACATAACGTTTAGGTAGGGGAAGGGGGGGGCTTGTAAAACGTTATGACACAGCATAGACACAAATTTGTTCCTTATGCTGTAGTTATGGTGCTTTACATGGAGGAAGAGGAATCAAAAATCTTCCAAACTTGCATTACGTAATACTTGAATGCCCCCGTAGCATATGTATTTTATCAGTTTTCTTTTTTGAAACTCTTGTGTTGTCACTGTTATGGAAAACTTGTAATTAAATCAAGGACGCTTACCGACGACTTTTCCTTTGATAACCATTTTTCATAATCTGTTTTCTCTTGTTACATTTCAGTATCTGTATTATAAAAGTTTTAGCCAAATTATTAAACAATCTAGATCTTAATTTGCCTATTTTAAGTGGATGTTAATTTCATTATAGTCATCCTCCTGTACGAAGAAACGAAAACGTTAATAATTTATTTATTTTGCGTTTTTACTTTAACTGGTTATATGTATAGTAAAATAGGTTTTAAGAATATTTATCTGAAGAATTCTAAGAACTTTTCGAGTAAACAACATCCATTCTAAAAATGACAAAACGTAGGCAACCGGTATGTTAATTAGGACATTTTGCAAATTTCAAAGAACCGCACAACCTGAGCAGCCTACCTTGAAATCATTAAAATCGATAAAAGAAAATACAATAATTAACTGTATAGATAGAGCTAATCGATTTCGTTCCTTTTAACGATCCATTGTTTGGTATTAAGTCCAAGTTTGGAATTATTTTATTTAACCACATTTCTTAAACAAACTAATTATAGCGAGTTTGTCTTTATACCTTAAGCTGGGCTCTGAATATGTTTCTAAATAGTGTGATTTGTTTGTATCATAAACCTTCAATATATTCAAGTATAAAAAATTATATATACCCTCTTCACTGTCGAACTTTTTTAATATTAATATTAAATTATTTAAGTTTGTTAAAATTTCAAAAAGGAGCTATCAGCTATATTTCAAAAGTGGCAACCAAGCAAACTTTTTTTTGATCCTTGTCGATTATCTTCATTCGACGATCTGATAATATACTATATTTTTCGTTTTATCGTCAGGTACGGTGCAGGTCAGGTATCCTCTTTGGAGTATAATGGAAAATATGGGAGTACCTAACCACCTAGTTAACCTAATAAGAAATCTGTATAATAAAAACTCAACCAAAGTTAAAGTACATGGAATAAATTCAAATGCATTCAAAACAGAGAAAGAAACTAGACAAGGTTGCATACTATCACCATTATTGTGCAACATATATTTTGAATATATAATGAGAAAAGTACTAGATGAATGGGATGGAGGAATCACTATAGGAGGCAGAAAAATCAGTAACCTGCGATACGCAGATGACACACTTATACTAGCAGCGAATGAAGTCGAAATGATTACCATCATCGAACGGCTAAGCCGAATAAGTGAAGAATTCGGACTTCAAATCAACACCGGAAAAACAAAAATAATGATTGTAGACAGAGCAAATAATAATCTACCGCATATACGCCAAATAGGGATTTTCGGAGTAGTCGACAGATTTGTATACTTGGGCTCTCTGATAACCAACAATGGTGAAGCACAAGATCGCAGTCAATGGAGACAGCAGACTAACAATATTTACGCCCTGACAAGGGCTAAAGGATTGAGGAGGAGAGGACGAGAATAAACAAAGCAGATGTTTGATTACATGTGAATATACTTCGTATAATTGAACATGGGGGAAACAATTATTTCCTCTATTCTGTTCACAAAAACCTTTTGGATTTAAACCCAAAAGGATTGACCTTTCGATTTTTTTATCATCATCGCGAATGCAAGAAGAATCGATTCATTTAAATTCGAATAGCATATTGGTTGGTATCATCGGATTTCTGGGAATAACATAGTTTTCCTCAAATCATTTTAGTATCGTCGAATGTATTATATTCTATGTATGCGTTTTTACACCACCAAGCACATCCCGTTACATAGTTTTTGTTAGTTTAGATTTATAAGCATGATGACGACCGAACCAACCTTTGGTTGTATTGTGCGGTGGTAAGTCGGGAAATCCAATTTCAGTTTAAAAATTCAGTGGGACACAACTGTAGTTGGAAACAGTGGATGAGAATTGCAAAAGATAGGGAAGCGTGAAAGCAATTGGAGGAGGCCTATGTCCAACAATGGATAAATGAAGGTTGAACAAGAAGAAGATTGTGCAGATCTTTTACAGTTCGATTAAGTTCTTTCAATTCTGCATCATTGTGCATTTATTTCTGGTGATGATTATACTTGCTGCCAAAACTTTGGCCATTACTAATTATTTTGCAATGTTGTATGTCGATTCTTTAGTCGTTTTAACGTTTAACGGCAATTTAAACGCTAAGTAAGTCATTCGGCATCATTCAGTAACACTTTCTGTAGCATTTTCGCATCTGGTACGCACTGTGGCCAAAATCAGTGACATAACGAATGTCTTCCAGTTACACTGGGCGCATCGAAGAAAAATAACTCACCATTTCTATTATCAATTACCTCCAATAACTTATCGTATCTTTGACTTTGAATATTTGAATATTTGAATCCGTATATTTGACTTTTTGTTCTAAAGATGCCTATCTTCTAATTATGTTGGCGACCACAATAACCCATCTTATTCTATTCACAGCAGCACGAAATATATCGGTTGACGTTTGACCAGTCCATTTGACTCAACAAAGTAGATTTAAATGTCAGTTGGTAGTTCCGATTTCTTTCCTATATTTCCTCATTGAGGATAATAAAAATAAACAAAAATAAAACAACACTTTAGGCAAGATTGTAAACTAGTGAAACTTCAAGAGTAAAAACACAGCAGATATAATTTAACGTAAAGTTCCAAAAAAAGCAGCTATAACTCCAAACTGAATGTAAATTTCTGTTTCTGTAGTTTCTTTCTCTTAAACGAATCGTTCAATAAGTATTATACTCGATCCACCTCTATTTACTGTAATAACAATTACTAGATCAGGAAATATGACATGCATATTGCAATGGCAAAAACATAACGATATTTATATATGCGGAAATCTCCCTTTTCTATAGTATTTTAGTTATAGTTGGTTTCTTTGTAAATTTTTTTACTTAAACTTTCTCTGAAACTAATTTATATAAAATATATGACAATGTAATTAAACGGTTATGTTATTTATTATAATTAAAGTAAGAGTAGGAAGACAAAACCTTCAACCATAAAAAGTTTTCAGAGAATATAAATAAGTTAAAGTTGATAAAATCAATCGGATCCAAAGGATAAAAATATACATGATAAATATTGAAGGAAACATAGAACACGTATAGATAATTTTCATTAAAGTGCTTATATAATTTGATCAAAACACATCCAATCGCACATATTTCTGAACATCTACCAAAGAAGACAGGTCTATTGAAGAATTTCGGAGAAAATTCTAACAGCATAATAATAAAAAAAGATCGAAAACTCATTGCACTATTCTAGAAGTAAATTTGGAGTCTTTTATTTGCGATTTAATTTTTTTGTTTTATGATACAATTCTATCTCACAATTTAGTAGGGAAAAAAGGGTACAGTGAGACAGAGAGAACAGTGAGACATTTGCCAATATTTGGTAAATTGAATTTCGACTATGACATTGATCTTTTAGAAGCAGTGACAATTTGAAGCATTTTGTTCTTAGGGGATGTCAAGTATTCAGTCATTGTCAAAGTAATTGTTTTGCTCCCAATATTAAAGTTTGTATGAAAAAAACTATTAACAATAAAATTGTGTTGATAGTAACCGATAGTTACGTATTTAAGGTAGGTAAGTATAAAGCATGTTATTTTTAAGTCGTTTAACTGAAAAAATTGTGATATGGGTACAGTGAGATATTTCATATATGGGTACAGTGGGTAGTGGGACATTTTATAAGTTGTCTCACTATTCTCATATAAAGTTATGTTATTTTCCTTTTGGTAAAAAAATATATTACTACGCAATGCTTTATGGAAGTATTGAGGCATTTTATCAAACACACGTAAGTTTAAAAGAAAACCCTTTGCTCTTAATAATGGACAATCATGAGAGTCACATCCCTCCAATTATGCTTCTGCTCCCCTTACAATGGTTTCCTTCTTAACTCGGAAAATATCGACCGTACAAAAAAATTTGTAAAAAGGAAATTATAAGAAATTGAATTTGCAACAATTTCAAGTCCTACAGTTTTTCTCAAAAAATTAAAAATGGCTGAGATATTGAGCAAAAACAGGTCTTCTTTAAATTAAAGATGGCGGCTATCGCAACGGTGGGATGTAGTCGAGATTTTAAAATTACACTACTATTGAGATCCCTAAAAGTTTAAAATAATTAAAGCTGGGGCAGCTTGCCATGCGAGGTTCGCCTTTTTTCGTCTAACCTGACTAGAGTACATATACAATTACCAGATTTAAGTTTAACTTTTTAAATACATAACAAAAGGCATAAAAACAAAAACTCCTACCTGGTAAAATCTTTTGCACGTAGCTGGATCTGCATAGTTTCCATTTCCTGTACTATGCGGACATTGAAAGGCCTCTTTTTTGTCGTCTGCTCCATCAGCTTTCTTCTGACTTCTAACTGGAAAGAACTATCAATAAATCAATTTAAACTATAAAAATTGCTCAAGTTATTGTTATTAGATAAGATTGTTATAATACAATATGCATTACCAGTACAAAATATTATTTATATCTCGATGAACTTTTTGTAAAATCTGTAAAATGAAGCTTTATTTTTTTTAATATATTACACTTTGCTTTGTATAAAACGTATATTGTTTACTTTGTACATATAACATACTCTTACGTTCTGCTTATTTTTCTTCCTCTTTAGAAGCAATTATAGTTGTTCATTTGCAGATTGATGCATCTATGGATGATTATCATTACATCTTGTCTACAGCGCAATCGACAAAAGACTGTGTTTCTGTTTGGTTATTTGACCCTTGCTATTTGATCAATCTGTTCCCCTTCATTCTACTTACCTGATTATTCCATTCTTATTTTTTTATAGTGTTTATTATATCCATATTTTTTTTATTTATTTATTTGTTAGTGATGTACATAGACAGTGATTATTCTTTTCAATTCGATTCTTAGCATTCTCCTATACTGTGAATCGTCAAACAGGCCATAGAAAATTCAATGGGAAATTCTAAACTGTTGAATTCCTGCTTCCCTAATTATTTTACACCAAAAGTCATGGGAAACTATTTGTAAAGGACTCAAATATGTATCGAAAACAACTGTTAAAATTGTTCTACGACTTAAACGTATTCCAAAATTTTGCTAAAATATAATACATTTTTCAGGCCACCCCTAAAAGTCAGGCCAGACGCCGTGAAAAAATGTGTATTACGTGTTGCGTTTTGTCATATTGATGTTTCTGATATTTGACAATATTTAAATCAACTGTATTATATTTATCTATGATTTAAATAGCCAAAACTATGCCAATGATCATAGTTGTCGAGGCATTAACTCAATAATAAATAAAATAGCCAAAATTTTGTGATTTATTGTTAAAAAAAATTAAGTTAATTAAAAAATGTACTCAGTTGAGGAGAAAAGAGCAATAATAAAAATGTTTTATTCATGTTTTATTATAACATTTGTTATAGTTTTATGTTTAGAAATTATCATACATTATTATTAGGAATAAAGATCACAGTAACAGTACATTGGAATTCATTGAATTGTCGTATAACTTAACATGGAATTAAATTTTAGTACCTATATTAGAATATCTTACGTTAAATAAAGATCCGGTAGTGGCAGGAAAAGGTTCGCGCTATTGCCTGAATACAACATTATGCGATTTTTCGTCAACTGAGTACATTTCATTATATTGATCGATTTGTAAACAATATAATTTATTGTTCACAAAGTAATATTGCTCAGTAGTAGTAGTATTCAGTAAAATTCATTGTTTATAATTTAATGATAAAATAAAAAAATTGATAATTCAAATTGTCAAACATCTGACATCAATATGATAAAACACACACGTCATAATATATATTCTTGCATTACGTGTGGCCTAACTTTTAGGGGTGGCCTGAAAAATGAATTTCCTATGGCCCGTTTAACGATTCACTACACGGTATATTTCATGATTTTACAATCATCAGGAGGACTTTGTGAGACTCGAAGTAAAACAAACGAACCGTGTACCTGGTATTTATTATCAAATATTGTATACGAAGAAACTTTTTTTAAGTATTTTGACTTCATGCTTCTTAGTATAGATGTAGTTACGTACCTCCTCCTCTACCTTTCTCATATAATTCGTTTGACTATTTCTGATCAATTATCTCTCTTCTGTGCGTATTTTTTTTTCTTCGGAGAATGATTAATCAGTCATGTCCTTTATTTGGTCCGACAATCATCATCATTATCATCCAGCCCTTTGCGTCCACTGCTGGACATAGGCCTCGATAATGTTTGTAATTTGTGCTCTATCTTAAGCACTTTTCATCCAATTTCTTGACATTTTCTTGAGATCGTCACTTCAACGAGTAGGGGGTCTTCCTCTACTTCTTTTGTCTAACCTCAGCCTCCACTCAAGCAATCTCTTCGTCCACCTTTCATCACTGACTCGTGCGACGTATCCGGCTTAGTTCCATTTCAGTGTGGCAATTCGGGAAATTACATCTTTGAATTTTCCATAGGCTGTCCATGCTAGGGTTTATTCTTCTTAGTAGTTCGCATGTTTGGTTATCTCTTGTGATCTTTATTGCGTGTCCAAGATATATGTATTTTTCCACTAGCTCTACTTCCTTGTCTCTAATATTAATATTTTCGCTAGGTACTAGGTTTGGTATGAATTTTGTTTTGGAGATGTTTATTTTAAGACCCACACTGGCACACACTAACTGAAGTTCATGTAGCATTGTACATATCTCCTTGAGGTTGTCCGAGAACAAAACTATGTCGCCTGCGAATTTCAAATTTGTTAATCTTCTACCGTCAATGTTCAGGCCTTTCTCTTTGGCTCAATCTCTGCGGATTGGGATATGATCCGTGTTTTCATTTAGTTTCGCCGACATAGTTGCGTTCTTGTATGTATTGTAAATTAACCTTGTATATCGGTAGTCAATACGGCATTCTTGTAGTGCTTCCAGGATTTTATCAAATTCTACCATGTCAAAGACTTTGTGGAAATCTACAAAAGCCAGAACGAGTGGTCGATTGTATTCGATAGTCTTTTCTATTACCGTTTTAATGCTCTGTAGGTGATGATTTGTTCCAAATCCGATATGAAATCCCGCTTGCTCTATTGGCTGATAGAAATCAAGTTTTTTCTCAAGGCGATCTGTTACTATTCTTGTAAGGAGTTTGTATAGGTGACTAAGAAGACTTATAGGTCTGTAGTTTTCTAATTCATGGGGATCTTCTTTTTTATACAATAGAATTACCTCAGCAACGTGCCATTTGTCGAGTATATTACTGTCCAAAAGGCACATGTTAAAAAGGTTTTTTATTTTCTTAAGTATTCAAGTGCCTCCGATTTTGATTTTATCAGTAACTACACAATCTTCGCCTGGGGATTTGTTATTCTTAGCTTTTCTTAGGGCTAGTTTTATTTCGTCCATTGTGATTTCCGATAGTAGGTAGTAGTTCTGATCCTTGGTTGATAATGCCCTTTTTCTTTGTTAATATTTCTGGTATTTGATCTTCTCTCTTATTTGCTTTGCGTTGGCTTGTGTGTAGCAATTTGTAGAAGTCTTCAACTATTTTAAGGGTTTCCTCTCTGTTGGTTGTAAGATGACCATTTCTATCTGTAATCTTTATTATCTGCCTTGTCCCCGTTCTTATTCTTTTTCTCAATACTTTCATACTTCTATTGTTATCAATGGTATATTCGATTTGTTCTTGGTTGTATTTTCGAGTTTCTTGTCTAACAGCTTTGGATGTTTCTTTATTAAATTTTTGTAGTTCGTCGGCTTTGGTTTTCGTCTCTCTTTTTTTTCTTTTTTAGTTGCCTAGTATTTTGGCTAATTTTCTATTCTTTTTGAGTTCTAGGACAGAAATTATTTTGACTTTCCACTAAAGCATTTATCAATTTATTATTTAAGTCGCTTATATTATTTTCTATTTCAGGACTACTAAGTATGTCGGAAAAACATTGCTGAAAACTATATACTTCTGATGGTTTCATTCATGGTTTTGATTTGTTCTTCTTTTTAATCATCTTATACCTCTGCTTCTTTAAGCTTATTTCTATATTACCTCGTACCATTCTATGGACGCTACTGGTAACAAATCTGTTTAGAACCGTGATGTCTTTAACGGTGTGTTTTTTGTCCGTGATAATAAAATCTATTTCGTTTTGAGTTTTTCCATTAGGACTTTGCCATGTCCATCTTCTCTGTGGTTTCTTTTTAAAAAAGCTGTTCATTTGGAATAGTTCATGTTGCAGCATGAACCTTAACAGTATTTTGCCAAGTTCATTTCTACCATGCAAGCCAAAGTTTCCCAATGGTGTTTCTGTATGGTTGGATATCATTCCTGCTTGGGTGTTAAAATCACCACAAATAAAATTAAAATGTCCTTGATAGTCTTTAAGAGCAGCTTCAAAATCGCTATGGTCCGATATCGACATGGATAAGCTTTGGTCCGAATATTGCTCTGAAGATCTTTCTTTGAATCTTTTCTGGCTACGTTAAATTCAACTATAATTTGTTGAATGCCTTTTTTTCTAGATATACGTCAAAAATATTTGGTTGATAGTTGTGGTGAGTCTAGTCTTTATGTTTTTTTGTACAAGTGTACACTGGTATAGTAGTAAATAATATAGTCACCGGAACCACCAGGTAGACGGTTGGATTCTTTTTATTTTGATTCTCACAAAGTCCATTCTGATAATAAGAAAATCATGAAAAACGTTTGGGAAACTGGTAAGACTCGAACTGAAAAGAAATATCATATTATAAACGTCTTTACTTTACGTAAAGAGTGCAAGTGGTGGAAATTTGTATGGATAAACTGTTGCTGTATTGTCGGGATAAAGTTATTCATAACATCGTCTGATCCAAGGATTAATTGTTCAAAAATAATACTTTTCTCTGGTTTACGAAATTACATAATTTGGTTTTGTCTTAAGTCTTAATGTATGCTACTTAATTTTTTTATATAGAGAACATTTGTACATAATGATATCCTAATTTCAAAATTGTTTACTTTGACCTCTTTTAAGGAGTCAAACAAAGAATTGGTGAGTCTTAATTTGATAACAAATTAGTCCCTTTGTTCCCGTCTATCAAAATAAATTAAGATTTTATAGGACAATTAAGTTAGATTTTTACTTGATATAACTGTATAGATAAGTGTGGCAGTTAAAATGTGTAGTATGAAATATTACAAAAGACTCTAATCTAGGGATTCATCAATTCTTTAATGAAAATATGTTTAAATAAACAATTAAAACGTCAAACCCATTATTTTGCTCATCACTTAAAAACTTGTCTATTTAGAGATTTGATGTCAACAGACAACTCTTTTCGAAAAAAAGGTACACATAATGAGGTATGCTAAATTAAAATCGGATAATAAACAAAAAAGTTATTGCAAAATGAACAAGAAACTCGCTGTTTTTGAATATTGTTAACTATATTTATATATAATATAATAACTTTTTTATTATTTATTAAAATTTGTTTAAATGTACTTAAACTTAGGGGTCTTATCTCGTTTGAATTGTGTGCAAAAGAAGGGCCTGATCGGGAAGTTTTTGCGAATTTTAATTTGTTTATAAGATTTTGTGAAAGGTGGGTAAAAACACAAAAAAATCAATTTAACAAGAATCTGTACACCCTAGAAAAAAATGTTTTAAATAAAAAATGTAGCTGAGATAATTTTAAACAACGATGTTTATAAGCATTTTTTGTGTAGAATGAACCGTTCTCTTAGAAACAAGGCTTGTAGCAACCGTCGATTTTACCGCGCCACGTTTATTTATTTAATACCTGTATAAAATCTGAATTTATTTATCTTGATTTTTGTCGATAGGTCACTTGAATCAAGAGATCAAGATCGAATTTTTATCGTAGAGCTAATACAAATTTTATTGAACATTGATTTCGCGCGCGTAACTGACACGCAAAATCGACGGTCGCTTCAAGCGTTGTTTCTAAAAGAATAAAAATTTCCTATACAAAAAATGCTTATAAAAGATTTTGTTTATAATTATCTCAGCTACATTTTTTATTAGAAATATTTTTTCTGCGGTGTACAGATTCTTGATAAATTGATTTTTTGCGTTTTTATCCCCCTGCAATGGAGTTTATGGGGAAGCCCGGGGGTAAAAGTGGTAAACTTTTTTGCTGCATCTTTTTTTGGGGTCCCAAAACTAATATTCTCTGCGAAATTCAGCTTGTTAATATGATTTTTAGAGGTTCAGTGGCATTTTTGTCTCTGACGACTGGAGTAAAATAGCACTTTTTAAACTTATCCACATTTACAATAACTCCGTAGAATTTAGTTCAAATAAATAGCAAAAAACATTCAGAAAGTTGGTTAAGAAACACAACGAGGTCCTACGACCTTTAGGAGCCGATGTCGCCCTTTCTTTTTAAAAATGACTGTTAGGTTACAAATCAATCTTTCATGAGAAAAGTCAAAGTTTATGACAGCAAACAAAATTATTGAAAATTGTTTAAACAGTAGTGTTGTAAAGAAAGAGTACTTTTCGTTCCGATTATAGTGAAAGGAGTGTTTTCAGTTTCAAGATACTCTTGTTTTCTTTTCTTAAATTGGGGTATTTACAATGTTAAAATAATATCGTATTTTCGTTGCAAAATTATCATTGCAATATTAATTACCAAAGCAGCTAATAACTACGGGATATACAAACCTTTCCTTAAGTTATTTTTTATTGTATTTTTTTATTTTCTTCATTTAAAATATAATTATATTACTTAAATAAATACTATTTTTGATTGTTTATTTATTTTGATTGTTTATTTCAAAATATTTCCACTAAAAAAATGATGAATCTCTAAATGAGAGTATTTTTGTAATATCTCATACTACACATCTCAACTGTTAAACCCGTCTATACAGTTATAATAAAAAATTTCTTATTTTTTACTAAGTTGATTGGTTAGTTACCTAATATTAATTAGTTACTATAAACTATTAACATTTTTCAGAGAATGAAGAAATTTTTGATGTGTTTAAAACGTTACGTTAAGTAACGTTAGGTTAGGTGGAAAAGTGCTTTATTAATTGTTTCAAACGCAAGCAGCAAAATATTGCTTTTTAAAATAATTATTAAACAAACAATAAATCTATTTCCAATGAAAAATAATCATTCTTACTATCGTACTTGTACTTACCTCCTTCAAAATTTAACTGTTGCAATAAATATATTTTAAAGTTTCGTGAAATTTGTGAAGAAGCTAATAAAAAATTTATTTTAAGAAATATACCGTTGGCTTGGAATGTATTATTATTTTTATTTAATGGAATTTCCAGATTGATTTTAAGAATAAATGAATATATAATACTGAGATAATAAAGAGGTATATTTTTACAGTCTGATACATAATTTATAGTGTTGTTGAGTGTACAAAAACGACTATCATAGCTTGAAATTAAATCAGTTTATTAATAAGATATTTTATTGTGTTGAAACACCAATATAATAAAAACGTTATTATATTGGTGTTTTAAGTGAAAAGCTGTTCATATATATAAATATAAATTAACCAGATAGAGACGGAAAAACCAAAACTTATTGGACAACATTAAAACAACTACAAACAAAAAATATACAACGCAAATCTCAAAAAAGTATTAACTTTCGACATCCAATGGGATCATTTTGTATATCGACAGATTTATAGATAAAAAGAATTCTATGATAAACTCCAAACACTAGTGGAAAACGAAGTAAAACAAAATTAAATATCCATATTATTGGGGGACTTCAATGCCAGAATTGGAGGACGAAGTAATACCTGGAATAAAACAAAGGTTTAACAAAAGAATCGGCAATGAGGACGGAAAAGGAATTGGAATTCCGCATATCAAAAGAACCAATAACGTCCCGCAGGTTATTTGGCCATAAAAATCAACATAAATAATAAATACTCGTTTGAAAATACTAGAGGAATTAGACTAATGATAGATTATGTGATAACAAATAAAAAAATTACATCATAAACAGATAATACTGGATGTGATAAGCCTGAAGCCACTCAATGTTGGAAGCGACAACTCTTTGGTACGTGGTAAAATCAATTCAATATTTTTTATTAAGTATTTTTTTAAGTATATTAAGTATTAGGTATTTTTACAAAAAAAAAATAGTTCTGTCCGTTAAAGGTTAAAAGAAATAAAAGAAGCTGCTCTGAAAAGAAGAAAAGAAAAATCAAAGAAAGCTCATCTTATCTTATTATGAAACCAACTCCTTGCAGAATTTTCCTTATTTCGCTTACCTTTTTACCGGCAACAAACATCTGCTAATAGCACTTTTCAACAAAGCAGTAAAACGGGCCAGAAGACCTAAGAAATTTAAACTGAACCATTGATGGATGGTATAATGCTACAGACCTTTTCTTACACTATATTTACAAATTAACTTAAGTTATTAGTAGATTATAAATTTCAACAAAAAAATTACCGCATTTTGATTTAAAAATGGTCTAAATATTTTGCTGGCCACTGTAGAAGTTAAGATTAAAAAACAAACAGAATATGGCAAGAAGTTTGGATCACTTTCGCACCTATTTTGTCAGCTCCGTTTATAATTAATATGGTTGCAAAAATGCGTAACACAACATCAAAAGAAAAGGTTGAAAGTATATCGAGCTTTTATTTTCTTAAGAGAAAATAGAGAGTGGTACGTTATGTTCAATGGTTCGTAGAAATGCTTCGTATATGGAGAAGAAATCGCCTAATATAAATTTGTTGGTCTTCATTCTGTTGACTTAAAGAATTTGACGTCTGCATAGGCGTACATCTTAATTTATTGTTGTTAAAACAAAACAAAAATAAATATAAAACAGAGTTACTGAAGTTTGCAACCACTGAAAGGTTTCGAAAATATGATTTTGATACTTTGTGACGACAGATCAAAAATACAAGTAGGTTGATGTAATTTTGGAAAAATTTGTCTTGTTATTTCTTATAAAATTCCTACTAAGGTGTCAAGTTTTTGAACTGTCAATAATAAAATTTACATGAATATTCACCTCTTGTAGGGCTTATTTAAACTTTGTTTGACTAGATTAAAAAAAAGGTGTATATTTAAAATTTAAATATTATTTAAAAAATAAAATGAAGTAATTTCATTATTTATCTGTTATTTTTATATGCAGAAAAAAAAATATCACAGAATACAAAAATAAAAGTTTTCAAATCAGTTTATAGACCTGTCCTGACTTTTTGCAGATAATCATGGGTATTATTAGATGAAGTTTTTAAGAAGAGTTAAAGACATTACCAAAATGGATAGAATAAGCAACACAGATATAAGGAACAACCTAGAAATGCAATCCATATTGGAGTTTATATAAGAGAGACCGATGAGTTGGCGGGGTCATCTATGATGAAGGATGCCGTACTAGTGAGAAGAGCGTGGGAAGCAAATATTTTGAAAACAAAAAAGAGGACGACTAAGACAGACATGGGATGGAGTAATCGAAAAGATAAGTTAATATCACTGCGGTGTGTCGTAAGACGCCCTCTCAGTGATATCCCTGTCTGGCCGATATAGCACGAGTCACAAGTATGTGATAGATGACATTTACTTGTTCCGAAAGGGACAAGGGTATTTTTGTTTTAAAAAACAAATTTTTGACAGTTTTGGCATTCATAACTGCAATTTTAACAGGTACATTATTATGTTTGTACAGTTTAATAAGTTTTTCCGTAACTTGAGGAAAATAAGGTAAAGAGGAGTAATGGGTAGTTGGAGTCCCAAGTACAGTAGTAGGCAGAATGGTGTTATTAATGGAATTATTTTATATTATTCTAAATTTTAGAATAATTATATTCTAATAATTCTGTTCTAGAATAATTATATTCTAACAATTCTATTCTAGAACCTTTATACGACTCAAGTGGCATCTGTGAGAGTAGGACTGGAATCTACATCATATTTCTCAATCGAAAAAGGTGTACGACAGGGTTGTGTTCTATCACCCCTCCTTTTTAATCTTTACTCTGAAATGATTTTCGATAGAGTCTTAAGTGACACTGAAGATGGAATCAAAATCAACGGACAGACTATTAGTAATCTTCGCTATGCTGATGATACAGTCATAATAGCTGATAGCCAAGAAACGCTACAACGACTAATAGATAGAATAAACACTGAAGGAGAACGACTGGACTTGAAGATTAATTTAGACAAGACGAAGCTAATGGTGGTTAGTAGAACACGAAATATGCAATTGAATATAAAAGTAAACAACAAGAACATCCAAAAGGTCCCCTAGTTCAGATATCTCGGTAGTTGGATAACTGAAGATCTAGATCCAGACATAGAGATACGTAGGAGGATTGAGCAAGCCAGAACAGCATTTACTAATACGAGAACCTTGCTAAGCAACAGCAGCCTCAACTTAATGCTTCGATATCGCTTGGTAAAATGTTACATTTACTTCATACTGCTATATGGTGTAGAAACCTGGACCATAAAGTCCAATGTGATGAACCGATTGGAGGCCTTTGAAATGTGGGTATTTAGAAGATTACTTAAAATTCCCTGGACAGATCACACAACAAATGTCGAAGTATTAAATCGAATGGGCAGAGAACGAGAATTGCTGCCAATAATAAAAAGAAGAAAAACTGCTTATCTGGGTCATATATTTCGAAATTACAAGTTCTAGTTCTTAAAGCTTATTATGGAAGGGAAGATAGAAGGAAAACGGGGCATCGGAAGAAAAAAATACTCATGGCTTAAAAACATCAATGATTGGACAAACCTCGATGCCCATGCACTCTTTAGAGTCACACAAGATCGAGAGGAGTATTCCAGAATTATCGCCAACATCCACGTATTGTATAGGGCATCATAAGAAGAAGATTCTAAATTGGTCACCATTGGGTATGTCATTTAATGAGGAACCATAGCTTTGTAAATAAAGATATTTTTTAATGAGAGAAGATATGTAGGAGTTCTCAATCAATATGTTTCTGAGTAATTGAAGGGATTCCCTTCGATTAACCGGATGTGTTAATCAATTCAGCCTGCAGCTTAAAGCTTTAATAAGGTTTAATTTATATTTAAAGGGGTGACAAGAATAGTAGTTTAGAAACCTATTAGAGGCCATTGGTTTCCTATACCAACTTGTGGTAAAGGTGTTATCTACCATTCTAATGACACGCATTCCTAAGAAGGAAATACTATTGGTGATGTGGTCCTCAAGTTGTAAACACCTCAACAGTGAAGTGAAAGTGAGGATCAAACTCATTCAACAAAGACAAGGTGGCCTGTATCTTGTCTGGAGGTCAGGCTAGTAATCGGTCATCAACATACCGCTTAATAAAAGGGATTTGGAAATCTAAAAGACCTAAATTGTCAGATACTAAATCATTCAGTACAAAATTAATTAGGATGGGAGAGATTGATTAACCCATAAGTATCCCAAATATTTGTACCGCTACCATCCACTATACTATTTGGTAGACAAATAAATGTTGATGTCGGCATTTCACGTGGAATGATTCCTGTGGAATTGATTGTGTTCAGTAGTTGGACTAAAAGATCTATGTTTTTTTCATTGACCAGTTTTAGCAATTCACTTGGTATTTCATCTGGACCAGCAGCTTTATTATTTTTCATGGACTTTACTGCATGCATAACTTCTGACTTTTTTATTTCGGCTCCCTCGTCTTTACTCTGATTATGTTCATATACATTTTCCTGTCTCTGGTCATGAAATAAGTCCTCTACATATTCTTTCCATCTTTCTAATTTTTCTAAAGTCCTTAAGTTCCTTAAGGCTAAATCCTTAAGTTCCTTATAGAGATTGAAGTTATCATATTTGTTTTGTAATTCTTCTATTTCTTGGCATTTTTCAGCGAAATAAGTCTTAGTGCATCAGCATATGCAAATATATCAATGTATGGGCTTCTAAGATATAATTGGGTAGGAATTCTCTGTTCAAAATGTTTAACAACACATCTAGTTTCTTACATGGGTTTATTCTTGGTAAAGATGGTCGGCTCACTGGGTTTGTTTTCGTGCAAGTCATTGTTGTCCTAAATGTTGTGTATTATTATTATTATTATTATTGCCGTTAGTATTGTTAAATAATAAAGCCGAACAAATGGAGGACAATGCTTATCTGGGGTAATTATATCATCAACTGATTTTGCTACAGAAAGAATATTATTCAAAAATATTAAATCTAATAGAACTCTTTATCACTGACAATACTCGAGCTCGATAAAAGACCATTGATCGCGAGCAATGGACTACCTAGGCTCTGACCTCAAAATGGGCGGGGATTATAAAACCTTTCAAACATTTCTAATGTGTGTGTATTTGTCTCAACATAAGTTGGGATTTTTTAATTGTTTGAAGAATAAATAAGAACTTTCGGTTATGAAAATTCATTTTGTACGATTGGTATTATTTGCTGTTTGTGAATTTGTGAGATAAGAATATCAAAGAATTAAGATATTTACGATAAATGGTCATATTTTAAGGTTATGTTATGGTTTGATTAAAAATTTATTTTTTTTTACTGCATTTTAAGGTATTTTGTTGTTGTTTTTATCGGGGTTATTACATAATTATTCAATAGAAGAAATCATTGAATTTATTTACGAAGTAAAAAAAAATTAAATTAATGTTTTAATATTTTTTAAGTGATATTAATTTTATCCCCTAAAAGATTAAATATATTCGTTTTCTCGTAGTTTAAATAGTTAATAGTAGTTTTTGTTGTCATTACTGAAAAATTCAGTGATACTGGATATCTTCAACACATGTTTATTAGCCATTATATGTCCAGATCTAAAAAATAAACTCAAAAACTATTACAAGGAACATTTTTTTAAACATATATGTAGGTATAGCAGTTTGATAGAAATGTTTCCCCAGAATGTACCTAATATTACAACTTTAACTACGAAAAAACAAATATCTTTAATATTTAACAGGATAAAATCACTGGCAACAAAAAAAGAATAAAACAAATTTAAATAGTTTTAACTTTGTAAATAAATTTAATGAATTATTGACTTATTTTTAAATAATCTTAATAGAAATAACAACAAAATACCTTGAAATACAGTAAAAAATATTTAAAGTTTTAAGCAAATAATAACATAACCTTAAAATGTGAACATTCGTAGTAAATATCTTAATATGTACTTTGATATTCCCACCTCACCAATTCACGAACAACAAATAATACCAATCGCGCAAAATGAATGTTTATAACCAAAAGTCGTTATTTATTCCCCTAACAATGAAAAAAAAACAATATTTCCATTTTTTTATGGGATAAATACACACAAATTAGAAATGTTTGGAAAGGTTTTTAAAACCCCGACCATTGTAACGTCAGACTTACATAATCCGTTAGCATAGCTCGTGTTAAGTTAGGCAAGTTAGGCCATTTATTTGCCATGTACAATTTGGAATGTTATATTTATCACATATGTGGCAACCAACCTTTAAATTTGCTGCGGTGACAACCTCTACATATGGACTCATATAGGTATATCTAAATACTATCTATCACATGCCGATTATTGTCACCAACTCAAACAAAAAGGGATTTAAAATTTAAAGGAGACAATTATTGGTAACTAGAAAGTGACTTAAAAACTGCAATTAGAACTTCACCACATCTCTAGAATGTACTGGTACCCCCGGAATGATCTCGGTATATACGATAGTTATACTAAATCCTAATTCGTCATCGAAAAAATCACTATTTAACTGAGTTTCAGTAAAAATAATAATAAATATTATCCGGGAAACAGACAGATAACTATTTAATGCGTAGTTTCTTTAAAAGCTGTTTTTGGAATATTGTGGACATACCTTGTAGTGCTGAGCTTTTCTCATCTTGACCTTTCCGCAGTTTAATTGCTTCTTTTAATTTTTTATATAGTTTTACGCGCATATAATTTTGATCCAATTAATGAAGATCTTATCTTTATTAATATTTTTTCTAATCGTTAGAGTGGATATCAACAGCTGCATTATTGCAATAAGATATAATTCACCAATTATTTTATCAATAATCAATTTCTGAGGATATTTGCTGCTAGGGCTCATTTATTACATTCATCATCTTTTTTACAAAATTTTTAATTTTAGATATACGCTTAATCCTTCTTAACAATTATCCATGAATAAAATCTAACGGTTCTTCTACTTTAAAATCCATAACCTTTAGATCTGATGTATTTAAATTTGAACATTACTCTCTGTCCTGTGTACAACTCTTTCACAATTGTCACATTTAAGAAGATCACCTCTTTCATACCACATTCGATTTTAAAACCTGTAATAAGACGCCACTGGTACATTCAATTTTTAATTCTTTAACAATCAATTATACTACACGAACTTATTAGTAACTACTTTTTATACTTGTACTTTATCGATAACAATAAATGGTGATGAAATAATAAAATGTTAATGATTATGGACTTATTGGAATAAATAAAACGTAAACAACTACATAAAAGTGTAGAACAAACACCAAGTGTAGGTATATGGAGATATTTGTTTAAAAGTAGCAATCCATTAACCTAGAAAAATGTCAAAGATATTTGCTAATTAATTTAATTAGCCAAATCAAATAGATCACTACAGTCATTTTTTATCGCCGGTTTTTTGTCGCAATTTCAGACAATTTTAATGTAAACATTATTAGTTAACATAGGAGCAGGACAGAAAATCCAAAAAATTCGCCCAAAAAAAATATATTTGGCATATCAATGAAAAAAGCTTAAAGTGAATGTGACGGTGCACATTTTTATCTTTAAACTTAATGCTCTTTGTATTATTATACAGTCTGTAATTAGTTTAACCAAAAAAATATATAACACTTTAAGGAGTTAGGTACACTAACACTAATCCTATTGATGAATGAAAATCAATCTGCAATTGATAATCATGATGACCAAACGATTACTTGTATAGATTGAATTAGATTTTCATCATTTGTCAAAAAACCCAAATTTAAATAGATATAATTACAATATCGTCGTTTTGGAAATAAAACCGGCATAAATGCGAAAGAGACATTTTTTACAAAAGCGTACCAAAGATTTTAGAATTAAATTTTTGTCGCTTACCTACTACCGTTTATTTTACCCTAGAGCTACCATTTGCATAGATAAAATTATGAGAAGTCTTACTTGTTGAAGTGTAACAAATAACCAGGTTGTTGACTAAATCCAGAAAAATATGCAGATATGCCACTATTTAAAATAGGATTATTGATTCCATTTAAGCCAAAGTTACAACAGTAAAAGAAACCTATTACAGGCGAGTAAAAAAATTTAAAAGGAAAATAAGTAAGAAATTTATTGCTTTCCCAATTGTTTTAACGTCAACATGGATCCCTTTAAGTTATTAGAAAATATGATTTTTTATAATTTAACTAAAGCCGATTTTACAAAAAATGTACTCTAAGAAATCTGACTAAACTGTCTTTTTGAAAATTATATTGCAGCGTACTCATTTTTTTTACAATGCAACTAAGTTTTTCAAAACAAAATACAATTATTTACATTTTCGGTAAATTTTTTTCACATTTTCAAAAATTACTGTATAATTAATTGCTGGTATTATTCCTTTAGTACCAAATTTAGGATACCATTTTTCTTTTTTCATCGATGGCAAGTCTTGTAGGATAAGCTAGAATCAGAAGAGTCATCACTCTCTATTTGCTCTGATTGTTTGTTCTCTTTAGGTCCTTCCTTCAGAACCTTCCAAAATGTAGTTATTCAAATCACCGTTAATAAATTGAATAAGCGGAATTTCCCTCCCTTTTAATCAGAAACTAATTGATTTTATGTTTGCCAGTATTGTAACCGCAAATTTGTACATGGCCACCATTTGGTTATTTTTTTTTTGCTGCCTGCAATAGTTGTCGCCATAAAATATAACTTATATTAATATTGCACTGCCAGTTTGTCGTGTAAGCAACGTAAATATTTGAGTACACAGCTTGCAATTTTTGGACCCACTTTTTTTTACAAATTACAAACGGCTGGTTTAGATATGTAATAAAAGGATAAACCTTCCTCCTGCGAACAAAAAAAGCACTGCCTGAATGTCGTAGACTGTAAAATAATATAATCAGTTGTTTATTTGTGATTCTCCGTTTCTTCTATGGACAAGTCTTTTATTTGAAGTGGAATTTTTATATCTATACTTTTTAGTATAGTATAGTATAGTAGTAGTTTAGTATAGTAGTAAATAACTGTTACAGTAAACAGTTGGAAGAGTCCATTTAGGCCACGAGGAGAGTCCGTTATGCAAGATGTAAATTTTATGAATATTATTGAAATCTATAAAACTAATAAATAAATAATTAAATTACTTTATTCAAATTTAAAAATATTATTTAAATTATGAAAACAGTATGAAGCTTTGCGTTAGTCTACAGCACAGCATATATTACCATTTTTTCTATCCAAATTTTATGTTGGTTTAACAGAAAAATAGTTAAAAAAAAATTTTGGTGCTAACATCTAAAAAATCGATTTTTTGCACACGCGCTTTAATTTCTCGGCGACGATATATTGATAAGTTTGATAAGTTGGGTTTTCAAGTTGTCTTAAACTATTATTCATGCTCGCGTTTACTGCAAATATGAAGGAGGAATGAAGAATTTGATTTTAAAAACGGTTTTGTACACTAAAAACTGTAGTTAGCATATAAGTTAGGGTTCAGCGTTACGATCATATTAATGTTGATGAATATACATGTTTCACTGATTATGAAAAGGGTTTTGACTAAGTAACTTTTTTCTAGTATTGTATCAGAAAAAATTTTGGCTCACACGAGTTTGTTTACAGCAGTTTTGAATAATTCTAATGATGCTTTACCATTCCATTGTCAGCGATATTTTAACCACGAGATTTGTTGATTACCCCGCTTTTTCTTTCTTTTTAAGTGCGAAGAGCATATGAAAATTATTAAGAATATGGTACTAGCCGAACGATATTAAAACAAATGTTAATTTGTATTGGAATTAAATTGATAAAAATGAATGTGACCGTGTTACTCTAATTGATCGAAATACATTGGAAAAAATACCTATTTTAAAAGAAGCAAGACAGTTTGTGTGGTTTATTACCAAAATTGTTTTATTGTTGCTGCTAAATTAATACCCCGAATTTGTTCCTAGTGAAATCTTGGATGACATATATATGATAATAATATCATATGTTCCGGTACCAATTGCATCTTTAACTGTGTTTCGGAGGGCACGTAAAGCCGTCAGTAAAGCCGTCAGACGACTGACGGCTTTACGTACCCTCCGAAGCATGATAACGGCTCATTATCATTTTTAGAAATGAAAATACCATCGTTGGTGTCGAGAAACTAACTTATGCGCTCTGGCTTAGAAGGCCAGCTGAGCTAGGGTCGCCACATGGATTACTTATAAGTAGGTGTTAGTGTCAATGGAATTGCAATTCCTAAGCCTTAATGCAGGCCGTAATTTTGTCTTGCAATAAATACTAAAAATGGAATGACCGTTCTCGCCATCTTGTTCAATACCCATCTTGTAGAATACTGTTTCCATTGCCTTGCCTATTTCGATTCTAAACTATCTTCGAGATATTTATCTCTTTATTTTTCCTATCAGACTCTCTCCTATCATCTCTTAACAGTCCATTTCCATATCCTTAATTTTTAATTTGTCTCTTTCATTTATTTCTCAGAGTTCGGCGCAGTACAATCCAATACTTTCTATTATTGTTTTATAATTTTTTTTTAATTTCTTTTGTTAATAATTCGTCTAGCTGCCTAGAGTCTCATCTTGCTTGGGGATTCCTAGAATGTATTTCTTCGTTACTCCTTGCTGATATTATTTAAGCTCCCAAGTATTTAAAGGTTTTAGTTGATTTTATAGTTCCCATTTCAATTTATATTACAGCCTTTTCCTCTTCACTCAGAGAGCTCCTCATTCAGATATATTTTGAAGGGTGTAGGTACTATGCCGTAGTTAATATAGACAGCAGAGATAGCCGTATAATAAACAATATCTATTACGAACAAACTGCAGCTATGAGAGTTGGGGATCAGTTAACAGACGATATAAAGATAAAAAGAGGTGTACGACAGAGATGTATATTATCCCCATTATTGTTCAATACATATTCAGAGCACATTATGAACTTAGCGCCAACGAACATAGACAAGAGAATACTTATAAACGGAGAACAATTGAACAACATAAGATACGCTTTCATTTTTGCAGACAGTCTTGAAGGTATGCAGACACTTGTCTCCAGGGTAGCAGAAGTAAGTAGCAGGTTTGGGCTTAATTTTAATCAAAAAAATCTAATACATGGTTATAAGCAAAACTAGGATACCACCTGATCAATTACTAGTTAACCAACAACCTATAACGCAAATCACCCACTTTTGTTATCTATGTGCATACTTAAATGAACAGTGGGCCAATCGAAGGAAATTCAGATAAGGATCGAGAAGGCAAGATCAGCTTTCGTCAAAATGTAAAAAATCTTTAACAGCCACGAAATAAAATTGGAAATAAAAGTTCGTCTACTAAAATGTTACGTATTTTCCGTTCTTTATTAATGGACCCTAACTGAAGAGACTCGAAGCATTTGAGATGCATTCTTCAAGATAAAGTGCATGGAAAAAGAAGTCCAGGCCGGAGAAGAATATCCTGGCTGCATAACCTGCGAAAATGGTTTAACTTAACCACTACCGGACTTTTCAGGGCAGCAGTCAACAAAGTCAGAATAGCCATGTCAGTGTCCAACATCCGTAATGGATAGGCACTATAAGAAGAAGGTACTATCCAACAGCTTTCCTTTAGACCCTTACTAATAGGAATTTCTTCAGTTAATTCTTTTCCAGTTTTAACGTTTATCGTCATATTTTTGTAAAGCTGTTATACAGCTTTTGTATTTTTTTGTTTATTCTTTGTTTTTTCGTTACTACCCAGATCATTAAAAATGGTACACTGGCAAATGCCTGTCAGATCTATAAAGACTATATGAGTTAAAAGATTGTGGGCTAAGAGTCTTGAGAGAGAATTTATGACACTTAGAGCCCTATAGTTTGAACAATTCTTTTTTTTTTCCCTGTTTTATAGAAGTTTTTAATATTTATGCTTTTGTCCACTCCTGTGATAAGTCACGTCCTTTATCGAATAAGGTGAAAGCATATGCTAATAATTCCCGTAACACTTATGAGCTGTCTTTTAGTAATTCATTCGGCATAACTTGTGGTCCGCCTGATTTTCAATTTTTTAAAGTTCGTATGGCATGTTCGACTTTCTGTACTGTTATTTCATGGTGTTAATCCTATTCCACTTCATATGTTGTATTGTTGTTGTAAAAGTTGTGAGTAATGTTCGTTACAATGTCTTTCTTCTAATAAATCTATTTGTTTCGGGATTTTCAGCGTTTTCGATACTTTTCTTGATCTTGTTGACTCTATATATTTATTGATCTCTTCCAAGTTTTTAAGTCTTTAAATGTAAAACAGGAGGAATGTTTAAAATTCTTTAGACTACCAGAAAAACAAATAAGTATGAAATGAATTCATGGACTGAAGTTATTCACACTATGAAGACAAGAAAATTAGAATTAAAGATCATATAAATAGTTATCGAAGTTTCAAAAAGATATTCTAAAAGAAGAAAAAGAAGGAAATCCAGGTTTACGGAAATAAATCAGAAATTACTAACAATATTAAGAAGTACTTTTTGTACAACATATTAAAAATCCATTCGAAATATTTAAACAACTATACCATTCTTTATTTATTGGATGACATTGAAAGAATCAAAATATTCTATAGTACATGTAAGTATAGACAAAATTGACGAGGGCATGAATAGTCTGAACGCTCGTTGTCCACCACAGACGTCGTTGGAGGAGTATAAGAGTAGGAGGATGAGATGAAAGTTGAAAGAGGAATGTACGCATCATATCATTTCACTTTCTACTACAACCTCGATTTATTTTTAAGATAATAGCTGTACTGTTTTCAAGGTCCTTCGGTTTCGTATTTGGAGATGATTATTTTTGGTAGAAAGTGAAAAAAGTTACTGAACTCTGTAGAAGATGAGTGATATTTCTATACTTTTGTTTGTTTAGCATCAGCAGTAAAAGTGAGTGTTTATTCTAACACTATTTAAACTGCATTAAGCTTATGATTTCATACAAATAAAACCTTGGTATATGGTTCATTGAAAAGTTACATCGAGATTACATTTTTGTGATGACGCAATTTTATTTTTTTGATGTGTGGAGCTGGTTAGCATACTCTTAAGTTCAAGTTTGTGGGGTCGTCCTCACATATTGTTGGGGGGTTGTATTTGTAGCAAATTTAATTGTACAACTTTTTATCATTATCGTAAAATTAAAAATAAAATAGTTTATTAACAAAAATAACTCAAAATTTTTGAACAATTCTTTTTTGGGCCTTAAATCTTTTTTTGGTCAATTTACAAAAAAAGACATCAAAGCAATATTGTAGAGGGTTTTCCACTACAAATGTGTTTAATTTCATTAATTTCTTTGGGTTTTACAGCGCTCCGAAGTTGACAGGGTTTTTGAAGACTCATAAGAATGTGATAAAAGCTTAGTTTTTTATTATACATTTTTTATTTTGTAAACATTCTTATGGTATTATTAGTTTATTATTGACCTTTTTCCAGGCCTAATTCAATGACAATTTCCAGGTGAGATAGTATTGAGGATAATTATATATTTAAAAAGGTATTTTATCGATACTGTTTTTTTTTTTCATTTTCTTTGATGAACCAGGCTGTGGTACAGGATCTAATTCAGTATCGAAAGTGATTATTGGCGAAAGAACAGAACTTAGAATTGGCGTCATTGTGGGTAATTCATTTTCATATTTTTAAATTAATTTTAATATTTTCATGATGTCACTGCAGGTTGCACCAGAACAATTTAGGCACACTGCAGAGCATTTGAGGCCTACTTATTGGAAACACAAATACTTTCACAGTTTCCCTTGCATCTGCAGAAAATTACTCTCAAAAGTTCGGGACGTTTTGGATTTTTGAAAGTTCTGACTGGTATCAAAATTTTGATATACTTTTTTCAGCCCTAATTTTCAGGATGTCAGTGTTTCCTGGTGATAAACTTTAACGCTGTGGAAACGAGCTGCGTCTTGTGTTGGCGGAAGCGATGATAAGTTATACGTAATTTCGGTCACTGTATTGGCGATCGTTTGTACCTCATGATGTTAAGAGAATCATACAAACGTTTGCCAACGCCAGCTACAGGATCTTAGTTTCCTTGTGAATGTTAAATATAGTCGTTATTCATTGTATTTCTTGTTTGTCCATAAGTTTCAGGAATTCTGTATAAAATTTGTCAGGCCATACAATTTTATCATCTTCAGTTTTTCTAATACCATCCGTGACTTCTTCAATGGTAATCGGAGGTCCTGTTTGTATATAATATTATAATAACATATGTTGAGATTATATTACAGGTAAATCCATACAATCATTTCAATTAGAACAGAAAAAATCATCAAATCAAATTGAATTTAAACAATGAAAATCTGGTGAATACCTATAACTAAAAAATCAACTCAGACAGATGAACTGCTTGAATTATTTTGTTTCTATTATTTTCATGAATGGAATGGTAACAAAGTACCAAATAAAGGGATAAAATGGAAGACAGACAGTCTCATATCTGAGACAACAATCAATGATATGAAAAAATATACCGTCATAGCGTCGATTGAATAGGTATCCGATTATATACGATATTCAATCAGCGGTCATACTGATTTGCAGAAGCGCATCGTCATCGCTATACAATGATTTTACTTGGATTTTACCGATAGATTTAAAAAATAGCCATTTGAGTAGCGTTAATGTCAAGGTCACACAATTTTAATCGTATTGATTATAGTAAACTCATGTTGTTTCAAGTGAAAAATTACATAATAAAGACCATTACATTATACAGTATATTAAGTCGGCATCATATCGGAAACTTTGTTACTCTTAATTTTACGAAAAAAATCAATAAAAAAATTATTTTTTATCAAAAGTTGTGCATGGTCTAAAACCTGAGATGCAACCACCAGATATCAATTTTTATCAATATTATAGGTAAACGAAAATTATCAGGGAAATAATAGAAATGGCCAATATTATAGTAACAGGGACGACTATTACAGAATTGCAAACCATAGACTAAAAAACTAAGCCACAGGAAATCTAAGGAACAGGAATAATTATCAGGGCAATACCATTTTAACAGTGAGGACTATGATAGATCTGGATACAATAGACCACAAGAAGAGAGTTAAACTATACAACAATGGAATGCATTAAAGAAGGTTGTCGAAATATTTTTCTAGGAAACAACAGATCTTTAGGTTCTCTAGGAAGGTTGTCACTCCATCTTTTGCTCGGTCGTCCGATACTTCTTCTGCCGATTGGTGACTTATCTCTTGCAATTTTGACGACACAGGTCTCCTCCAATAAATGGATGGCCACAAAATAGAAAAAAGAATGGAATAACCACATATTATGTGGTTATTCCATTCTTTTTTCTATTTTATGGCCATCCATTTATACACTGTACGTTACATTTTCTTTTAATGTCTTCACTTCTCTTTCGTTCTCTTAGCGTATTTCCTGTAATTCTTCTCAGTACTATCATCTCTGCCGTTTCCAGTAGCCTTTGCGTTGTGGCTGTGTCGAGTCTTATTTCTTATGTCATAATTGGTCTTACACTTACTTAATAAATTCTTGATTTCATCTCAGTGTCTGTTTCGCCATATAGTATTATTTAGGCATCCTGCCGGTTTATTTGCTTTTTGTACTTGATCTCTCACTTCTTTGTCCAGGTCTCTATAGCTTAGATAGTGCAATTCCCAGGTATTTTATTTCAATTACTTGTTCAATACTGATGCCATCCATTTCTATTTTACATCTGGTTTGGTTCTTTGCTAACTACTATTGTTTTAGTTTTTTGAGATAAGATTTTCATATTAAATTCTATGCTCATATCTGTGGACCAGTTTTTGCAGACCATCTTCACCTTGGGCTATCAATTTTGCATCGTATGCGTAACAGAGTATTTTGATTTCTTTGTTTTCCATTCTGTATCCTCTTCCTTTATTAACGCTTTTGATGATTTCATCCATTATAAAATTGAAGAGCATGGGGCTAAATTAATCTCCTTGTCTTATTCCGCTGCCAATTTCTATAGGTTCTGTAAGTTGTCCATCTATTCTGACTTCCATTTTGTTGTTTTGGTAGATGTTTTAGGTAGTTTTTATAATATTTTGGAGAGCTTCTCTATTATACAGAAGATGTATTACATCTTTGAGTTTCACTCTGTCAAATGCTTTCTTTAGGTCATTCAGACACAGAAATGCTTGTCTATTATAATATAGTGACTTCTCAGTAATTTGCTTTATAACGAATATTGCATCTGTACATATCTTCCACTACGAAAATCTTGTTGTTCATCTGCTAAACTTATCCTCTGATTTATTAGCACTTGTAAAATTTTAGTTATAAGTTTTAGCGTAGTATTTTATACCTCTGTAGTTTTCTGACTGTTTTTTATCTCCATTTTTGAACAGTAGAATCAATTCGCTCGTTTTCCATGCTTCTGGTATCTTATTGTGTTCTATAATTTTATTAATTAATGTCATTCATTGTTCTGTCATAATTTTTTTATCATCCACCCGAATTAATCAAACAAACGGAAACTAAGGCTCGTTGATGGGTTCATTAAAGCACAAAATGCAGATACTCATTGATACTACAGCAGAAAGATCGTTAACAAATAAATGTTTATGGATTAATTAAATTTAAATCAGTTTATATATAAAATTTTAAGGGTATCCTTGATATTGTGGGCACTTCATTACTAATTTATTCAATAAATTGCAGGACATCATCAAAATTTCATTGTGTTTCTCTGCGAAAGTTTAAGTTCTCGATTTGTCGTTATTGAATAGCTTCAGGCATATGGTCTTTGTATTTCTTTGGCAACTTATATGGGCTAGATGAAAAGCACTTCTTCTTCTTCATGTACCATGTCCTTTCAGAACGTTGGTTACCATCATAGCTTGATGGTAACCAAATGATGGTTATGGTTTTAATTTTATTCACTGCCACCCTAAATAGCATGCTTGTATCTACACAATACCAATCTCGCAAGTTCTTCAACCATGAGGTTCTTCTTCGTCCTGGACTGCGTTTGCCTGCTATTTTTCCTTGCATGATATTTGAAAAGCACGTTCGATTCATTATCGTTTGGATTGTGATCGATTTGAATTTTCTTGGACGTTTAGGAGGTTTAGATGACTTTGTCGCCTCTTTAGGACAGAAGCATGTTGACATTATAATGGCAAATAATGACCGAATTTTATGTGAAATAGATAAAAAAAAACAGCATCAGCGAGTATGTGACCCCAATGAACATCATCAACTAGTAAAAAGTAAAAATATACATCATCCCTCGAGTATTTACAATATTTATTCTTATAATAACAAACACCATAAAAAAATGTCTAATTTGGGGCAATCGAACATATGTTAAGCTTTGCCGCTACATATATGTCGCTGATTTATTTTAATTACATAGATAATGGCGCCATCTAATAATTATATTGAGATTTAACATGATGCAAAAGACAAAAATTGTTTTTCAAGTCTTTCCTTACAGTTTTTAAAGATTATCTTTAATACAAACCTCCTGATAATAGCAAACACGACAACTTAAGAATTCTCCAATTTGGTTATTTCGTCATTTAATTCCGAATTGAAAATTTATGATTTTTTATCACTTCGAAATGCACTTTAAATGGCTCTTGCTACTTTGGTCATACATACTTTTATGCACCCGTGTTCAATATTTCCATTTTGTGTAATATTATCTAATTATCTAATGATAATTCTTTCATGTTTACTTTGTTCTTCTTCTGACGGTAGTCTATGGTTTAGTTGCTTTAAACTTATTTTCCGCTGGTTTCTAAGTGGTATAAACTGCTTCATTTGTATTCCGACTATAAAATTGTCTGTATCTGGATCTGATCCTATGTATTATCTTATGTTATTTATAAATTTTTCCATCTCTTTTTCGACAGGCATATGATGTATTTGGTTTAAGTTTTTCTATCTGATGATATCCATGTCTTTTGATGTATTCTTTTGTGTTAGAAGTACGTGCTCATAATGGTCATATTTCTTTCTTTTGCAAAATCTATTAAGAACTACTAATTTGTGTTCGTTACTTTATGCTAACTATATTTTCCAGAGTGGGTACGAATATTTCTTTTTTTTTTCTATTTTTTTTTTATTTAATAATGCAATTTTCATTTTGACATCACCACTTTAGTTTACAAAATTTGCTAACGCTCTCATGGATTGAATGTAGCAAGTTCTATTGATATCCATCCAACTGCAAGAAATTGGTAGGATTTTGCATAGACATATACAATACAACATGGACCGACTGCTGCAATACAGTCGCGTTCCCCCAGTGCTACAGAGAAAACTTACGCAAAGCAGTCTCTGCATATCTTTCTAATGGGCTGAATTTAATAACCACGTGACCTTCTCATTTGTTATTTAGGTCACGTGGTCGATAAACCTGGCAAATTAGAAAGTTTGTTCTGTCGCACTGGGGAACATGCTAGTATTGCAACGATCAGTCTTTTTGGTATTATATGTCTATAGGTTTTTGGCAACACTGCTTGGGGTGATTGTGGGGTGGATTGAGTAGCTCTGCGGTTACCACAGCCGGTCCCAAGCCCGGATAAAATGTGGAAGGTGATTGGCAACATTAGCAACCTACCAATCGTAAAAACAAATACTACTTAAAGAAACAATCTACAGCCTCGAAACCGGATTGATACTAGATATGAAGACGACTACAGCAAGAAATAAGGACAAGCGAAAAACATACAAAACCCAGATGAAAATTACTACTTGGAATATCAGATCACTCAACTCAGGCGACCAATAAATAACCCAAGTGCGGAAAGATAAAGAAATAGACATTTGTGCTCTACAAGAAACAAAAAATAAAGAAAAAGGTCAATCAAAATTAGGTAAATACTTTTAAAGTACGGAGGAACTCCTAAAGTACGAAGGACCAGACCTGAGCAAACAACTATTAAAACTAATCCCAAAATAATAGAACAATACAGAATTCCTCAAGAATGGAGATCAAGCATCCTAATACCTCTCTTCAAAAAGGGAGGCAAATGGTACCCGGAAAATTACAGAGGAATTAGTTTATTAAACACATCACTAAAATCAACAACTAAAGTGATAACAAGTAAATTAAATGAAATTATAACACTAGCAGAAGAAAAACAGGGTTTTAGATCGGTAAGATCATGCACCCACGCTATATTCATAATGAGGCAAGTGCAAGAGAACTCATTAGAATACAACAAATCGGCATATCTATGTTTCGTGGACCTTACAAAGGCATTTAACCAGGTCAAATTAAAAGACGTTATCCATCTACTGTATGCGAAAGAGATACCTCTAGGAATAATCAAAACGATAGAAAATATCTACCAAAACAACACAATAAAAGTAAAAGTAGAAGAAGAACTAAGCGACCCTATTCAAGCTGGCAATGGGATAAACTAGTGAGATTTCCTAAGTCTAGTTCCTCTATTGTTTGATCTAATGATGGATGAAGTTTTATAAAAAGTAAGAACTAAAAAAGGATACCAAATGGGAGAAAAACAACTTAAAATAATCTGCTATGCAGACGACGCAATACTCTCAAAGTGAAGATGATTTTCAACGTATGCTGCACCAATTTAATATAACTGCCAGAAAATTTAACATGTTAATTTTCCCAAAAAAGACAAAATGCATTGTTACAACAGCAAATTTACTAAGATGTAAATTGGAGCTTTGGGGTCAGATAATAGAACAAGTGATGGAGTTTAAATATCTATGCATCACATTATCTACGGAAAGCTCGAAACCGAAGTGGAAGATCAAGTAAATAGAGCAAACAGAGTCGCAGGCTGCCCAAATAAAACAATATTTAGAAATAAAAATATCGGGAAAGAAACGAAAGGCACAATTTACAAAACAGTCATCAGACCAATAATGACATACGCGGCAAATACAAGACCTGACACAGAGAGGACAAAAAGGATGTTAGAAACAGCGTAGATGAAAATACTTAGAAAAATTGATGGTAAGACAATATGAGACAGAGCCAGAAGTATAGATATACGACATAGATGCAAGGTGGAGAACATCAAAAACTATGTAAGAAATCGAAGAGTAGAATGGAACGATCATATAAGCCAAATGACAACAAATAAAGTAGTAAAGACGGCAAGAGGCGGTGCCCCAATAGGAAGACGATCAGTAGGAAGACCACGAAAATGATGGAATGACAGTTTACTGGAGGCACATTGAAAAACAGACAGAGTCATGTCTATATAAAAAAAAGAAGAAGAAGAAGAAGGTTTTTGGCTTCTCACTGATTCATTGTTTTGCCTATCACTGAACTTAACCACAGGAATATTCCACTTAATTTAAATGTCAAGACAATCCTGGACAGCGGAACTGACAAAACAGGTTTAAAATATTACATTCAATTTAGACGGGGTTTTCCATAGAGAAATCATCTGTTATGATAATTGTTTTGGCTTATTGTTTTTTCTGCCTTTTATATACCGGTTCTGATCGTCAGGTGACTCGGAGACCATCGTCCAGACCATAAAAATCCAGGAGTTGAGCCACGTCCTGGATACCAGGTGGCTCAGAGACCATGGATATCATAACATTCGTGCTCAGTGACCCCGAATCTCCTGAGTAGTAATCACAAATCATTATTAAAAGTAATTACAAATTTATCATGTTTTTAAAGCACTTCTAAATGCACTTTAGAAAATGCATTTTTCTTGTTCAATAATGCAATTTTCATTTCGACATCATTATTTTAGTTTAAAAAAAATTTCGTAACGCTTTTACGAATCGAATGCAACAAGTTTCATTGAGATGCATCCAACTGCAAAAAATTGGTAGGTTTTTTACTTCATTGCCTATGATTAAATAAGATGTCAAGTTAAGCTTACTACGTATTTTGATCCATAAACGTTGATATGAGTTAATAGTGTCTGCTCTTATAATTTAATTTAATATAAATTAATATAAAATGTTGTAGGTATAAATTTTGCCAAACTTTAATCCATTGCATAGGTTAAACCTCCAACAGTATTACAATAGTTTGTTGTTTGACTTAAGATAACACTTACATCAAAAATTTACACGAAATAAAGATCCATTAATTTGATGCGGTAATTAACAATTAAATAATGACATATTTGTCTTCTTCTCAAGCTTGTTAGGTAATATTTCATTTGTTAATTATATTTGTACTTTCCAAAAATTTTCACACAATATTGTTAACCTCGTAATTCTCGTGATGTAATCTTTCCGATTCGGTTCCAGTGGCATTGTGCGCAAATTTCTATGATGAAGTTGCTATCTTACTGCAAGATGTCACATTTAGTACAGTAATTATGGTAGGAAAAATTTTAGTCTTCGGTTATTCTGTGTAACAATTTTGGTGTTTTAATTAGTAAAAAAAGACAATATTATGGGATTATCAATTAATCGAACTAAGAAATCATTCATTTCTACAACAAAATGATGACATTCTAATGTTAATACATGAAAGGCGACAATCGAATTTATATAAGAGATTTAATAACGTACTTGGGTATACCGCAAGATAAAAAAGCGCATTATTATTTTTCTCGACCTTTTATGAAAAAAGTAATAAATAAAGGATACCATAATTATCCTATTATGTCAGTTATTATTATTAAACTCTACGGTAAAATAATAATAAAGAAAATTGCAAGGGAATACCAACAATCAGAGACGGAGGAGTATTTTAAGTGTTTAGATCAGTTATGAATCACCTTTCCTGATGACCCGTCTTAAAAGAAGTAAAAATCTTTATAGGCTCTCGAGAAAACTAACACAAGCGCCTATCTATTAAAATTCAGCATGTGGACAGTGAATCTTGTTGTCGTCTTAATCCCTTTCTTACCGTTAAAGACTCTGATAAATTTCTTCCTGGATCACTATATTTAATGTTTATTTTAAGGTCATTTCCACTAACATAAGTTTCTTCTTCTTCTTGTAGTGCCTATCCGTTTCGGATGTTGGCGACCATCATGGCAATCTGCACTTTGCACACTGCTGCTCTAAAAAGATTTGTGGTTGTTGTGTTGAACCACGTTCGTAGATTTTTCAGCCAGGAAATCCTTCGCTTTCCTGGTCCCCGTTTTACTTCTACTTTTCCCTGCAAGATTAATTGCAGCAGTCCATATCTTTCGCTGTTCCTCATGATGTGACCGAGGTATTCGATTTTGGCTGTTTTTATTGTGGTTAACAGCTCTTTTTCTTTTTTCATTCTCAACAGAACACTCTCATTAGTAACGTGGTCGGTATACGATATCTTCAGGATGCGACGATAAAGCCACATTTCAAAAGCCTCAATTTTCTTGCAGGTGGCGTCTGTGAGAGTCCACAGACATGACATTTGAATAACTTAGCCATTTTTTGAAATGCAGATCTTGCTTTCTCTTTTCTACATTTGATTTCTATGGAATGGTCCCAATTTTCATTGACGTTCGTACCAAGGTAGGTGTATGTTTTTACTCTTTCTATCTGTAGACCGTTTACACTTATTTGTCCAAATTGCTGTTCCTTCTTAGAGATCATCATGCATTTTGTTTTCTTAGTGTTTAGTGAAAGTCCGCATCTCTTACTGACCTCTGTGATTCTGTTCATTAACTCCTGGAGGGTTTCCAGAGCTGTCAGCGAATACTACCGTGTCGTCCGCGTATCTAATGTTATTGATAGATTCTCCGTTGATTCGAATTCCGGCTTCAACATCACCCACTGCTTCTTGAAAGATTTCCTCAGAGTATATGTTAAACAGCAGTGGTGATAGTATACATCCCTGACGGACGCCACGTTTGATTTTGATATCGTCGGATTCTCCTGCCTCTGTCCGGATAGATGATGTTTGACTCCATCAGCTTGTTGTGCTTTACTGTATCGAACGCTTTATGGTAGTCAATGAAGCACGCATAAATGTCGCAGTTCACGTCTCTACATCGTTAAAATAGCACTTGTGTACTAAAGAGAGCCTCTCTCGTACACACTGCAACTCATTAAGCTGATGGTTCGGAAATCACTGCAGGATACGGACTTTGTTTTCTTTGGTAAAGCAATAAAGGTCGACTTCAGCCATGTTCTTGGTATTACTCCGCTTAAATATATGTCATTAAATACTTTTGTTAGGTGTTGAATACCGTCGGTGTTAAATAGTTTTATGAGCTCAGCATATGCATTATCAGGTCTAGGAGCTTTGCCAACTTTTAGTTGTAATATGGCTTTTTGCACTTCATCTGATGTGATTGGTAAGTGGTCATCACATATGTAGAATGAAGGTTCAGATCTAGTGTCATCAAAGAGTTTATGTGTGTATTTTGTCCATATGCGGATTTCTTGATTTTTGTCTGTGATGATATTCCCCTGTTGGTCTCGCAGTTTGTTAGGTGTGTTGGATTTCTGAAGACCAGCTACTTGTTTCACCTTTTTATGCATGTTAAACGTATCATATTTTTGTTCTAACAGCTCTATCTCTTCACACTGTGATTTTAGCCAATTTTCTTTGGCCTTTCGTATTTCGGTTCTTATTTGTCTCTGAATCTTGTTGTACGTTATTTTGTTGTTCTTTGATTTTCTTCTGTCTTCCATAAGTTGGAGTATATTATCATTCATCCAACTTTTTTTCTTATCTTTCTTTTCTATTAGATGTTCTTCTCTGATCTTGTTAAAGGTTTCACATATATTTTGGAGTGATTCTTCGGCATTATATGTTTGCTCCATATAACTTAGCTTTTCTGAAAGAATCTGTGCGACTGTTTCTTTTGTTTTGTTATCTTTTAGTCTTCTCATATCGCACTTTTTGTTACTATTCTTTTTTGTGACCTTCTTGAATCTAAACATAATTATACCAACAACAGAAACATGATCTGATGATACGTCAGCACCGCGGTAACTGTTAACTGATAATGTTAACAGTTATGTTAACATAAGTTTAGTAGTTATTTTTAACAGATCCATCGCTTCGTATAGTTTTTCTCTGTCGATTGAGTCATATGTCTGCTAAAAGTCTATAAACAAAATGCTAGGTTGTGTTTGTTGATGTTGTACAATATTTGTTTTATCGTAAAAATCTGATCAATTGTACATCTGCCTCTTATAAACCCTCCCTGATATTCATCTATTTCATCAGATTCATACTCTTTAGTCGGTTTCTTATTAACAAAGCCAGAATCTTATATGCTACAATTTTTCTATATTTTGGCATAAGTTTTTACATAGACATAATACCAGATAGACCGATCGTTGCAATACCAGCCCGTTTCCCAGTGCGACAGACAATACTGTTGCAAAGCAGTCCCTGCATATCTTTCTAATGGACCGAGTGTATCGACCACGTGATCTAAATGACCAGTAAAAAGGTTACGTGGTCGATACACCCGGCCGATTAGACAGCGATGCAGGGACTGCTTTACGTCAGTTTTTCCTGTCGCACTGATGGAACGTGACTATATTGCAGCAGTCAGTCTATATTGTATTATATATCTATGGTTTTTATCTCGCTTTTTGTAGATATGGATGTATTTTTCCAGCCTTGTGGCAATTTCTCATTTTTTCAAATTCGTTTTATCGGTCGTTTGAGTAATAGCTGTCCATCTTCTTTAAATAGTTCTGATGTGATCCCGTTTTCTCAAGTATTCTGTCCACCCCTCTAGTTTTCATGGTAAGTCACCTATCAGCGTTCCTTTCCGTATTTTTCAATATTCTCGTTTCTTTTATCTGCAGGTCTGTTTTGTTTTAATTTCCTTTTTGCTTTCGGTATCAAACTAATCTTTATTGTTTTTTAATTAGCCAACGTATACATATTACAATGTATAAATTACAAATTTTTGGGACTAAATATATCAAATGCTCGTATACAAGACAAGAAGATCCAGAAAGATTCAGATAAAAAAAGTGAAATTATAAAGTGTTAAGTGAATTTGTTGCAGTCAGATATACAATAATAGACAATATTAAAACCTTATTAATATGGTATGGCTATGTCCACGATATAACAGAGGAAAGGATGCACATCGTGATGTGAAAACATGGAGAGCATAGAAAAGGAAGGCCCAAGAAAAAGTTGTACTGAAGAATAGTCTAAAACGGATTTGGCAGGACGAAAGTATAAAATCCCCCAACCATACCAATACTCAGCTAAAGAGACATATTACATTGCATGCTGGTGAAAAATAATATTTTATTGATGAAGCGGATCTTGTGTTTCCGTCAAAATCAAAATCAGCTTATTATGATTGGAAGAAATGATTGGAAGAAAATCTGCTTGCAATTCATTGCCTCAGGATTCCTTCAACCAAAGTTTTTCTTTTTCTTATACTTTTTTTTCCACTATCAATGCAAATCCTGGCCTATGCTGATGATATCGATATTGTTGGGAGAAAGGAAAGCGCTGTACGAGAGGCGTATGTAGCATTAAAAGAACCAGCTACAAAAATGGGTTTCATAATAAATACCAACAAAACGAAGTATATCAAAATAAGCACGCAACCACAAATCCTACGACCACTCGTTATAGAAAACGACGTCATTGAAGCAGTGAACGAATTTGTATACCTGGGAGCACTCCTCAACACTAAAAATAATACTACCGCAGAGATAAACCGCAGAATTTGCACGGCAAACAGATGCTATTTTGGGCTCAATCTCCTCCTTAAATACATAATTATATCGAGAAATAAAAAATAAAACTCTACAAAACAATAATACGTCCAGGCCTAACATATGGTTTAGAGACCTGGACTCTAACAAAAAATAATGAAAACATGTTAGGATGTTTCGAAAGAAAAGTGCTAAGGTGAATCTATGGAGCTGTGAATGACAATGGAGTGCGTAGAAGACGATACAACTTCGAACTTTATGGAATATACCAGGAACCTGATATTGTAAAACATATTAAGATAGAACGTCTGAGGTGGATAGGACATGTAATGCGGATGGAACAAAATGACCCAGCTAGAAAAACGCTCCTTGATAGACCCATTGGTCAGAGAAGAAGAGGAAGACCCGGCACAAGGTTCCTTGATAACATCGATGAAGACATGAGGAATATGGAAATACGTGCTTGGCGGAGAAAGGCGATAGATAGGGACGACTGGAGAGAAATTCTTGAGCAGGCTAGGACCCACGCAGGGTTGTAAATCCAGAATGATGATGATGATTAACTACCCTGCGTAGCTGCAACATTCTGTATTCCACGTCCAAATGTTACCAAAGATGGATCAAGTGACAGTGCTGGTGTCGAGCGTTAAAGGAAAATATATACTAAACATGTGAACTTTTACAAGGCATTGGATTACAGGAGTAAATAATTTTTTGTATATAAATTTTACTATTTTTTTTTTTGTTATATGCATACTCCTATATGGTGTATGAGTAGGCATTTACATAATTTAAGTAGCCAGTCTAGTATTTAAACTGACTTAAAAATCGTTTTTCGTCATGCTTTTAAATTGTTTACCTGACCTAAAAAGGCCGGCTAGTTTCTGCAAGAAACAGCAAGTTCAAATTCAATAAATGTTTATAAAATGAATAGTACCTACTCTTAGATGGTCTTATCCTAATCGTTTCGCTTTACTTAACTGTGAAACAGATTGTAGTTATAAGTAAATCATACTATTTGTCAAAAGACAATAATGATGATTAAGCTGGGAAAAAGAAAAGCAGTCACATTTTAAATGGTACAGATGTAAAACAGTGAATATCTAAGAGGAAAAGGTGCTAGGATGTGAAGTTATTCGACAGGATGATGTTTAGTGAGTTAACACAAACAACAAAATGTCTTATCTAATCCTGTTGCAGAGATAAAAAGTATTCAACTTGTACGGCTATTGATGAAAATAGAGGCTATAAAAATTTTGCTCATTGTTCCATCATGTTGAACAAAATATTTATTACGATATAGACCCAATATTAATGTATTAAAAAGATACCAACAGTTTTCCACATATTGCCAATACGGATAGAGAGTTGCGAAATGAACAGTAGGTTTGTTTTTCAAAAATTTGCTAGATACTTAGAAAACTATCATCCT
The DNA here is from genome assembly GCA_918026665.1 of Diabrotica balteata. Classification (NCBI taxonomy): domain Eukaryota; kingdom Metazoa; phylum Arthropoda; class Insecta; order Coleoptera; family Chrysomelidae; genus Diabrotica; species Diabrotica balteata. Next base: position 82,077,180 of record OU898276.1, read on the forward strand.
TGTACAACCAGAACCAAGCCAAAAACTAAAGTAATCTACATCATATGATTTTTAAATACTAATTTTAACTAGATTTTTTTAATTAGTCACGCTAATATTTTTTGTTGCTTAATGAAATAATAGAAAACTGTAATATTTTATTGAGGTGCAGCCAAATCGCTCTAATTTTTTTTCTTCTTATTTTCGAGTTTGGTTAGATTTTTTTTGTTATGAAGGTATCTGTATTAACCGGCTATACTGCTATTAAATTGTCTTATTGTGCATACTTATGCATGTTTTGCGTAGAAAAGAATAGACGGAAATTGATCCTGAAATTATGGAAGAGGAGAAATGAAACAATCTCAATTTTATCATCTGCCTTTTCCATAGGCTAGTGAAGCTAATGCCAAATGGTGAAACAAGTACACACTTATTGGAATATCAATTATGTATTTTAAATTACCAAGAATTAAAAAAAAACTGTCATTTCGTTAGAAAAGACTTGTAGAATAAAACTAAAAACGCACAAATCCTGACATATCAACTCACCTGTCTTCTCACTGAAACACAGCACGAAAATCACAAAGATTGATAAAAAGTTGCGGAGAGTCATTGCCATATTCTACTGTGACGAACAATATCACTGCACACGAAGTCGTCAACAACTACACCAACTGAGACACTACTTTCTTCTTAGGCAGTGCGCTGCCTTCCTCCTTGGTCAGTTTATTGGCTGCGAGACTTTCTTCGCCATATCTATGGGTCAAGGAGATATACCGGTTTCTACAGGGTGTTCAGAATGTTGTTCGCTGTTGGAATTTTAATTTTGTTTTTTGTTCTTTCGTTAGATTTAGTACTTTCAGTAGTTAATGCTGCTCACGTACTCTAGACCGTAGTCAAAGTATCTTGTAAAAAATGCTATTTATAGCTATTTATGTATGTATATTGTAAACAGAATAATATATTACAGGAAGAATTAAAAAAAATTAGTGACACTAATAAGAAAACAAATAGTTTAGGTTTCTATAAGAAATTAGAAAATCGAGAAATATTTTTTTTTTTTTAACAAAGAAGGTGAAAAGAGCAATGAGGGATTTTAAAGTTTGTATTGTTTGTATTATTCTCATTCTTGACACAGTATAACAACTTGTGTTTGCTTATGTATATAAGCTTCTAAATTGTCGGTTTTATTTATTAAATAAACGTAACAGCATTAGTCAGCAACGAATTCATCTAACTGAAGTGTAATACGATGTTCTTCGACGAAACTTCCTCCTGAGTCCGTTATTCTATGAAAGATTATGGTAACGTCATGATTGATGTTTGATTGACAGTAATTGACCATTCAACTCTATTTTAATCTTAACTTTCGGAATTTCGGCTTTCGGACTTTGAAAAGTCCTATGAATTTTTTAATTGGATCAGACCACCGTGAAGGAGATCTACTACCTCTTTAATTCTAGTGTGTAGCAAAATAACGTTGGAGGGTGTTTGAGGTGCACAAAATGGACGAGGCCACGCTGCTCATACTCGGCCAAGATGTAAGAGTGTTTCTTTAGACATTTCCACTAGTACCTACAGAAACTAAAGCAGAATTGGGGAGATAGAAAAGAATAGAATACAAGATAATATTTACTAGAGCTAAACCAGAAATATTAAATGAACAAGACAAAGAAACAAATGATAATCTAATTGCCAAATAGTCGCCACCGATTTTTTCTTTATAGCTTATAAAAAATTGGAAAAAGTAGACGAGATATAAAAACATAAAATTTTAACAAAATAATGAAAATATAATTATGATGTTAACATATAGACATTATATGTATATAATGATTCTATTTTCAGTAGTAATATCCCTAGGACATTGATAACAGACGAGATAATTTCATGACAATCGAAAGCTCGTTGCTGTTACCAAGCAACGAGCTTGAGAAATGTGTCATGAAATTATGAGGCATTCATCAATGTCCGAGGGATATTCGGCGGATAATTTTTCGAAAAAAAAAATCATAACTCAACATAACGAAACATTTATTTATTAAAATACAGTTAGTGAAAGTACAATTATTAAAATTTAAGTTAACATTAGATTGCCGAAACGTGACATTTTGAAATTTATTTGGATGAAGTTGTCAATCTCGATCGTGTTGTCATAGGGATTGAAAATTGCACTGAATGCAATTATCAGTCTAATGTTGACATGATTGGGTGAAATTGTTCCACATGACACAAAATGACGAAATTTGAATGGTTGTTAGAACAGTTGAAAAATTATCAATCAAATGTAAATAAACCACTAACTTGCATAGATATGTTTATTGCAGTGATAATTTTTCGACTGTTCTAACAACCATTCAAATTTCGTCATTTTGTGTCATGTGGAACAATTTCACCCAAGCATGTCAACATTAGACTGATAATTGCATTCAGTGCAATTTTCAATCCCTATGACAACACGATCGGGTTTGACAACTTCATCCAAATAGATTTCAAAATGTCACGTTTCGGCAATGAGAATGTTCAAAGTATAAATGCGCTAATCAAAGAAAAAATTCCAGAAATACAACCTAGAGTCACAAATTTTAAAACTGTACTTTTAATAAATAAATGTTTCGTTATGTCGAGTTATGATTTTTTTTTTCGAAAAATTATCCGCCGAATATCCCTCGGACATTGATGAATGCCTCATAATTTCATGACAAATTTCTCAAGCTCGTTGCTGGTAACAGCACGAAGGCGAAGGCTGAGCCAAGGGTTTCCAATGTGGATGAAACTGGATTGGTCTGGTCCAGAGCAAATTTTAACAAGTCGTAGAAAGAAAAGGAAAACGAGAAATTGTTTAGCGTAGTTTCCTTGTAACTTAAAATGTAGCAATGAGTGCTCCTGATCAATTCGTTACGCATATGGTGAGTTTGAGGCAGCAAGTCAATAACCCAAGTGAATAACCCAAATTTGGGTTATTCAATCAACGATAATAGTTATAGTGTCGCCACGCCCTAACAGGTGCTCTAGGAATGAGGAGCAGAAGGCTATTAATTTTTCCCCGAAAAAATCGAAATGACAAGTTACTGCGTGGTGCTTCACCTGAGTCAATATATGCGGTTCACCCAAGCGGTTGGATAAAATAAAATTTTTTACAGAATAGATGAAACTTTTTGGGTGGTTAAAGGCTGGTAAGGGGTCTTGGAGGCTACATGAAGCTGCCGATGCTTTTGTCGTAACAAAACTAAGAAATGCCCACTGTTTTCCAACGAATGAGTTGTAGGTTTTAGGAATAAAACTCAGCTCTGCCAGCAAATCCTACTCTCAGTTCCACGATGTCGCGTAACCTGGGTGCATAGCGTACAATGGGAGTGCGTTATGTAGCAGACGAAGAGGGTAAAAGGCGAGTCTATGGCGCCTAAAAACTGGAACATATCGGCCAGGAGAATGAATCCCAACAGAAAATTCGGTCCACCAAGGATGGGGATTAAGTCGTAAGGCCAGCGACCTTACACTTGCAAAAATTCTACCTTACTAAGAAACCCAATAAGCCTTAGTTATTGGACGGAAATTACAGTAGACAAAAACAACAATGAAATATAGTCATTCTCTCTGAGACCAAGAAAAAAAGGAAATGGAAGCGAAAAAATATGACTATGACGAAGACTATGTACATTTCTTCTCAGGAGTGGGAAAGGATCAAAGAGCAAAAGTAGGGAGATCAATATTTTCGAATTTTCCAGAAGATTTCGAATTAGAGAAGTTCGAATTAAGCAGATTGCACTGTAACTTAGAAACCGAATACAAGATACATATTTTTTCTTACCCAAGGGTTTGCAATGTGGATGAAATTGGATTGGATTCGAACTCTACCGAAAATTCGGTAAATTTTGTGATACGTGGTATACAGCCAGCTAAATGAACTCAGTTTCCTAGTTGATAACTATAATTTTAAAATGTAGACTCATATGATCATATAATACGTGAAAGTATTTCTGAAGATCGTCGTATTTAATAGCCAGTTACAGTAATGCACCCTGTCGAATCGAAATTTCAAGATTTAATCCTTAATGAAAGGGCATATGATTTGCGTGAAATCTATAATTATAAATTAAACACAGTAAAATACTTATTATGAACTTATTTGCTATAGTTAGTAAAAAAGACATCGAGTACTTCAACTCTCTTTTTTTATACTTTTGTTGCTTCATATCAAAAATACAACTTTGCTATAAGAAAAACATTGTCACAATTAAATCAAATGCCAAATTTTACATTTGACATAACCCTTAGCTAGTTTATTTTTTAGATATTATGTTATATCGTTAATAAAATGAAATTCTACTTAAGGAAATATTTATCTTTTTAACCATCATTGTCACACTCATGTAGGAGGCTGCTGCGAAAGGGTTTCGTTGAACCTCACCAGTTACGCCATCCTGATCCTCGTTTTTCTTCTACTTTACCTTGAAGAATTAATTGCAGTAACCCATATCTCTCGCTGTTCCTCATGATGTGACCGAAGTATTCAATTTTGGCTGTTTTTATTGTGGATAACAACTCTTTTATAATGACAACTGTAGACACTGCAGTGCAGTGACAACTGCAAAGAAATGTCTGACTTTAACAAAAAAGTGATGAAAAAGGGTGTGAAAAGTACCTATTGATTTTTTTGTATCCTCGAATGAGAGCTCCCCTAAACAAAATTAACACCAACCGTCACCGATCGTACCTTACTAGATTTTATCGAGATAATTATTTTATACAAATATACTATACCTAGATAATTTGGCAATTATTTAGCAATGTCCGTAATATTTTGTCTCAAACACAAAACACTGAGGCCATTATTTGCAAAACTTGCTCTTTGCTCGAAAGTAATTTGTTGGGAAATCGAAAAAAAACAATTAACGGCCGAGTAGTGTTTAGCTCACAACGTAAAATTTTTTATTAATGTTGCTTAGAGTTTTTAGCAATAGAAATTAGAAGTTTCTAGCCTAAAATGTTTACAGAGTTAAACAAAAAATAATATATATTGCAAACAACCAGTTTTGCAAATAAATATATAAATTAATAACAAACCGTATTCACTTCAATAAAAACATAAGGGATTTATTCATGAAAATAAAACTTTATCATTTTTAGTCATACAAAGAAAATGTTTAAACAAAAAAAATCTAGGTAATCAAATCAAAAAACAGTCATTTTCTGCATGTTGGCAATTTTCCAAACCATCAGCGGTTTCTTCTGGTGAGGTAAAATCTGTTTTTAAGTGTTTATTGTAAAAATCGAGTTCAGGAAGGCTTCTTCAATTTTCTCCATAGTGTTTTGAAAGGAGACTATTAATAGTTCCTTTATACCCCTTTAACTCTTTTCCCAATAGTAACTTTTTAGGAGCCATTGACGAAACAGGAAAATTTTTCTTACAGGTGCTTTTAGGTTTTCCAACATCATTTCGATAATTGGGTTTACCTTGGACTAGAACATTGTTGCCCCTTTTGTAAAAAATAAACCAATTTGCCTTATTACTTTGCCTTATCAAATTCAAAGTGCCATGAACATAGGCAGCTTAATAACTCGTTTTGTTTGTATTCTCCAATCAAACACATCCCAATTGATACCGATTTTCCGTACAGTGAAATGCTTTGTAAGTCGTCTTAGTCCCCACGATTCTTTAGAGCATATTGCAAAGCTGACGCTATTGTATTAGAATCTTTTCTATAGTCAATTTCTGTCCACACGTAAGAAAACACATTTGTTGGTCTTAATATATCGGTAGAAGTTCCAGTAGCAATTGTAAAATTATTATAGTTTATTTGCTGGCTGAAATATGCTGCTTGATCAGGCAGTCTAGGCAGTGCTAAGATTTTTTGGCAGTCGAACGAAAAGAAAGTTGTATTGGGTTTTGGATTTTTAAGGAGTTGAATACGATGTATGAATACGATGCTCAGTGGCTAACTTTTGCCGAACAGCTAAAGAAGTTGCTACTTTTAACTGCTCCTTTGTTCTCAAGCAAGTGGAGCGGAGCGGAGCAGTCAGCGGAGTTCCAAAAGCGATGTTGTAGAACATTCACATACTTTCGAAGATAACTTAGCTTCACATGCATAGGCTGAGGCACTCTCTGAAGATAATGGCCGAAAAAATTTCTTAAAATTCAAGTTACATGGCAAGTAGACCCTCACGCTAGTCTTGCTTCTACAGTAATGAGATTCTGTACATGTTAAGGATTCTATAAATTTTTTGACGCAAGTTTCTTTTTTCATCATTTTTTGGACCCACTCTATTGCCACCTCTACGTTCTCTTGGTAGCTCCCCAGTTTTAACAAAATTTCTTACAACTCTTTGTATGCGGTCCTTGCTTAAATTTGTGATTCCTAGAAACGACTTGGCACATCTTCTTCTAGTTCCATGACCGTTATCGATCGTTGGATATCATGTTGGCTACCATATTCGCTATCGTGACTTTATTGACAGCAACTCTAAATAACGATGTAGTTGATTTTCCATACCATTGCCTTAGATTTTTCAGCCATGATGTTTCTTCTTCTACCAGGACCACGATTACCTTGGATCTTTCCCTGAATGATCAGATGTAAAAGATCATATTTTTCAGGGTGTCTCATAATATGACCGAAGTACTTGGCACATACTCTAATCATATTACACTCACTCAAACGTACATGGTATTTTATCGACACTGCAGCATGATTAGATTTTCCTCTTTTCGGTTTCTGTCCCTTACAACAAGCCAATATCAGAAGGTCTTGTTTACTTTTATCTTTTGGCTGATAAAGGTAGGCATGGTATTCTATCACTTGCTTCATCGTGAGTGTGTTACAATAATACGGCAATCCGGGTCGTCCATTATGACCACAAGTTGGAAAGGCCGGCAGTGCTTTTGGTGTATTTCTGTAACAATACAACTCTTTTAATAAACTTTGTGTGTAGCCCTACTCAACGTTAAATCGCGAAAAAAAAGCAAAACTCCATAAAAATCAAACGATTGTCGCACAAGTCCAAAATTATAAATTTTAATATGAAGTACTTACCTAGCAAGTTTATCTACATTACTTTTATGTGTTTCTGGCTAAAGAACTTTTTCGCGTTCTTTTCCCTGTGGACTAGGTTTAACAGAACAACCATTTTCACTTAATAACTCGATAACAATAAAAAAACTGTTCCTAATTCGCCAAAATACAACTATTTATTCGCTTGAATAATTAAAAACTACTGAAAATTCGTTTCTTCAACACAGCTGTTGTAATAGCATGTTCGTCACGTAAACCAACCGGCCAATTTCATTGGAGGTAGAGCAAACAGCAAGTTTTGCAGGTAAACGTTCAAAGCAAAGAGAGAGTGCTGCAAATAACTAATAAATTTCTCGGTAGCATTTGTATGCTAAAGAACGAGTCTTGGGAAATTCTGATTATATCATTCGATTCCTATTTAAAATTGAAATAAACAACAACAAAAAATAATTTTCGAAACTTTTGTCGATTAGCGAGTTTTGCAAATAATGGCCTCATTTTTAGGTTTGAAAATATCTAGGTATTGTTTTTAAAAAAATATCGAATAGTGATGTTTAATAATATTTTAAGCGAAGTTATTATACTGTAGATTTTATATTTTGTTTTTATTTTTGGTGTGGAGTTCAACTTAAAATAAAAAAACTCATTTTGGTTTATTCATTGCATCGGTTTATTTTATCATGCTTAGAGGTCCTTTTTCAAATTTTCATGTACAAGCAATCCAACACTCTCTAGTAGCGACGGTAACATTATTATATCGACAGCATAAAATACACATCGCATCGATTTATTTTATCATTTTCAGATGTCTCTTTAAATTTTAATGTAAAAACAATCCAACGCCCTCTAGCTGTGGCGGTAACATTAATACGTCGACAGAATAAACTATTGCAGATTGATCAATTGTCCTTTCTAAATTTATTGGTCTCCGTTGAAACTTGCCGGCTCTCCTACCACTTACTTATTTCTTGAGATATCTCTAAGAAAATTATATTTCTTAAATAACAAAAATATCAACCTCTGGTGTGCATTTTACTTATTAAATTTCTTCAAAATTGTAATTTTTCCATTGTTTGAAACCAGTTTTTTTAGAGAGGGAGAGAGAGAGAGGAGAGAGAGGGAGAGAGAGAGAGAGAGAGAGAGAGAGAGAGAAAGAGAGATTCCAACTCTCCAATTATGTCATCTAGCGGTGAAGCTAGCACTTTTTTTATTAAATTTTTTATCCTATACTAAAATCCATTCTGAAGATATAGGGAATTAATTATAATATATAAACACACAAAGAATTGAGAACAGCGGAAACAGATAAAATGTTTATTAAAAACTTGCCTTTCATATTACCATACATCCCAGTCTAGCGGAATTGTCCCGGTTTTAGACATCGGTCCCGGAATCCCGGCCGGTTTGTCATTTTGTCCCGGTTTGACAACTGTCGTAATTTTGAATTTTTGTTTTTTTTTCTCCTGGATTCATATTTACTGATAATAAATAAGATTATTCACGTTCGTATTATAATAACAATTCTAATAATGACGACTGCACATCTCGGAGGTCGTCCGAGGGACATCCCATTAGGGATTGTTTTCTAGATGTTAACTATGTCATTTTTTTACTTAAGCATATTTTTTACAAAATATAATATCTTCCTACTAAACTTTATTTTAAAAAGTTATATTTAGTTTTAAATACAATTAATTTATACGAAAATAGACAGAGGCCCCTTTTAAAGAAAAATTCTTATCCTATAGCAGAGCTGTATCTCTAAAATTTTGTTCTGTAGTGGAACTGAAATTTAAAAATTGGAAAATGAAAGAAGAATGTGGTTATGTTTTAACGACGCTTAGCTTGAGCTAGCATTTTGGGAATGTTTTGTTTCTCGAATTATAATCATTGTGGTTGTGGTTGTAATTAGAATTAGTTTATTGCTTTCGATACTAGTTTATAGTTTGGTAATTTATTATTATAGACATTAAGTAGGTATATAGGTATTTTATGGGTAATTGTTGTGGTGTGAGTTGCTACATTTGAAAAGTATAAGTACGAGTAATGTGCTTAAAAAATACTATCAATTTAAACACATAATATGTTAATATAAGTACACAATAAAAATCCCATTTATTTTAATTTTATTAGTTTTTTTGTAAGTTTCCTTTAGGGCCTGTATACATCCTCATTTAGGTCCTGTATTAGTCCATGTGGACATAAAAATGGATGTCCCCAATACATCCTTCTTAGGTCCTATATAAGTCCATATTAAGTTCTGTATATGTACTATGTACGTCCCCATGAACATCCCTGGGACGTCCAGGGGACGTACTTTTTGGTAACATTTAGGTCTTATTGGACGTCCCGGGGACGTCCAAATTATGTAAACGGATATCCGTGGGATGTCCGGACATTTAATGAGGTACATCCTTCGGACGTCCATGGGACGTACTTGTGCTGTCTGGGAGAAGACGTAATTAATTCTCGAAATCATCAAAATGGCCAATTCAGCAATTCACCGTATCACATTTCCTAAACACATTATTTCAGTGAGTCGTTAACGAATATAAACATTGAAAAAATCAAGAATTAATGAATTAAAAAAAAAACAGATCTCAGTTTACCTTAATCATTTGCAGTGCGATTACATTTCGTTTTTTTTTTTTGTGAACGGTGGTGTCAGAGACACTCAGTAGATTACTTTATTATTTATGGCTTAAGTCGAGTATTATTGCTTATTAAGCATAAGACGCACTCAAAAGATGTTTATTTTTTTCTATATAGACCCATATTTTTATTTCGGAGAAGCCGTGGCATGTTTATATTAATTTAAAAGATTGTAAAATCAGTACCTTTGTGAACTTACCACCGATATATGCTTTAGAATTATTTCATTTAAAACTGCCTGTAATTTTTGAATAGAAGTTATTGTTGATAATTTTGGACTTTTATTCCATCGAACGATATTGATGTAGAACGGGTAGATTTACATTGATACAACCAACAGGTGGTAAAATACGAAAACACTTTGTATTTTATTTAATTGCTGTGTTTGATTTAAAATGCCGAAAAGAAATTGCAAATTCCGAAGCGAAATTGAAAAAGATTATCATTTTATAAAAAAAGATTTGTAGTGACAATAGCAGGGTGAAATGCCAGCAATGTTTTTCAAAATTTTTAATTGCACACGGTGGGCGAACAGATATTAAAGATCACTTAAAGTGTGCAAAACACAAGACTAGTGTAACGGCAATTGTAAGTACTTCTTCTACCAAATTTTTTTTTAATGATGATCCCATTAAAAACGATTTAATTGTTGCAGCTAAAGAGGCCACATTCGCTTATCACACGGCAATGCATGATATAAGTTTCAAACATCTGATTGTACGTCGAAATTGATTTCAAAATTTTTTTAGTCAAAATTTGGGGTTGCGAGAACCAAAATGTTGTTAAGCGATCATTTTAAATGGGTTGGCACCTTTGCCTTTGTCAGAGTTACACACCGACTTACAGATGGCTTTTTTCGCAAGTGTTACTAACGACACCTCAAATAAACAGCACATCAAACTGGCACCGATTATTGTTACATACTATTGAATTTTGAGTCCATTCAGGGTGAGACATCGGAAATATTGACTCAAAATATAATTTCAACATTACGTCGTCATGACATTACAAAAAAAAGTAGCTGCATTTTGTGGCGACAATTGTAATACAAATTTTGGAGGTGTGCATAGAAGAGGACAAAATAATGTTTACAGAAGACTTAAACAAGAACTGGGTGTAGATATTGTAGGAATTGGATGTGGCGCACATATTGTACACAATGCACTTCAAAATGCTATGGATGGTTTACCAATCGAAGTTGAAGCACTAGTTGCCAAAATATATAAACATTTTCATATCTACACAGTTCGAGTAACTCAGTTGAAGGAATTCTGTGAATGTGTAGATGTGGAATATAAAAACCTAATCAAACAAGGAAGTACCAGATTTCTTTCTCTTTCGTCTGCAACTGAGAAAGTTCTAAATATATTCGAAGGACTAAAATCATATTTCCTTTCCAAGATAATTGTCCACGTGCAATACGAGATTTTTTTGAAAGTGAAACGGGTGAGTTATATTTTTGGTTTGTGCATGGACAATATTAAACAATTTTAACAAGACTGTACTACTCATGGAAAAAAGTGAAGCAAGTGCAATTGACATTATTTTGGAATTAAGAAGATTGAAATCTAAGCTTCAAGAACGCATGGACAGCAATTTTGTATGTACCACAAAGAGCGAAACAGTTATTATTAAAGAATCTTGGTAGCAGTCAGGATATTGATAATTTCAAACGGAAGTAACTGATTTTTACCGACGATGCATTTCATACATTGAATTGTGGGATTGGACTGAATGGTGACCGAATCACATATTGAAATGGGAGGAAATCGAAGGATCTGCTGAAATTATAAACAAAATACACGGTTTGGAAGATCGATATGATATTAATTCTGACAACCTTTTTGACGAGCTGTCACTTACGAAAGTTTTTATAGCATCAAAGAATAATGAATGGAATTCCACGACGAAACAAATTGATTATGTTGCCAAATGTGTTCTACTATTTAAACATTTTCATGAACAACACATCGATACACCCAACCTGATAAAAATGATGCAATATATTTTGTGCTTACCAGGCACCTCCGTTCCTTTAGAACGTGTCTTCTCGATGATGAAGCATATTTGGTCGGACGATAGATGTTGGAGTCTACCGTACAAGCATTAGGGTAAACTGTGCAAATACCGGTCAGTGGGTAATGGCGGTCATCCCGATTGTGCGAAATCTATTCAATCTGGCAACCTCCTATAACTGCCAACGTGTCGCTACACTACTCTGTATTCAGATTGCTGACGAGCGTTGAGTTGGCGCAAACCATTGTCATAGAAATATTATTAACCTGTTTTCAGTGTTTTCGATCTTATTTTTATGCTGAGTAATATAAGGTCTTAATTCATTTTTATTCACTTGTAGATCTTAAAATTGGTTACAATTGATTATAATGACGTTAGCTGCCTATTCCTTTTTTAAAGATCAATATTTTAATACATGTTTACGAGTAAAAAATTCTAAGAAAAAAAATGCCAACAGGAGGCAATGCCGGTCAGTTGACCGGTATTACCCCCATGCTATAATTTATACCCTATACTATTAATCCTTAGGGATTAATCCATCCATTTTTCGACATTGCAAGAAAGAATAAAAAATAAAAATCTTCAAGGTGTCTCATTAGGTAGAAAATCAGTATTTTCTGCCGAACAAGAAGCTAAAATAGCCACACAAAAAAAATATTTAGCTTAATTTTTTATGGCGTAACAGCAATAGAACTGAGAAAATTAGCATTTGGGTTTACAAGATAATTTTTCTTGTAATAAAACACCTTTTTCTTGTAATTGGCATTACAAGAAAAAGGTGTTTGATTCTAGTTCTTTGGAATCGGATATTGATATATCATGTGATAACAGTGACGATGCATACGAAGATAGATGCCTGGTTTACAGCGAGTTTGGCAAAAACAATGAATTGTGGTATATATTTACCGTTTGCTCACGATGGGCTTATTCAGAGTGCAGTGGATGGGATTCTGCAGAGAGTTATACTGCGATGACTGTCAACTATTTTTACATTAAAACACATATTTTTGTTATTTTTTGTTTGTTTTGTAATAAAAAATATTTTTTCACCTTTCTTACTGATTTACTTGAATTATGACCCATTAAGCCACATTCGTTAATCGTTTTATAACAAAAAAATGTTAAATAGATATTGATTTTTATTTTAATAATAACACAAACAAATTGACTGGCATTACCCACACTCATGACCGGTATTGTCCATGTATGGTGACAATACCGGTCAAAGATACTTTTTTATGTTTTGTCTCTGTCAAAGACAAAAATTTTATATTTTTGAAATTAAATGTATCTTGCAATAAGTTAAAACCCCAAATTACGGATTGACGGCTTAAATTTGATTCACAGAGTTTTACTTTTTTTATATTAAATTTTCTTCTTAGGTGACCGCGATTTGCACACTTTACTACTATACTGTAAATTAAACTTTAACATGACATGTAACGATTTTTACGAAAAAAAAAATAACATTTTATTAAAAAAATACATACAAGCGAGAAGTATGAATGCTACAAAAATAGGTATTTTATTAATAAAAATGTATGGCAGCAGCTTAATCGTTTTTTTTATACTTTACCCTATCCACCATTTACTGTCCCGGTTAAGAGTTTCATAATTATGGTAAGCCTAGTCTTTATACAAGCAGGTAATAAGGTACATCGGGGCAAGTGAATCGTTAATTTCAGTAGATCCTGTTTGAAGTGACATGGCCAAAAAATATGACTCTAAATCTGGCTTATTTTTAGCAAGATTAAGAATCATTAACTAACAGCTACACAAACATATGAAAAAATCATATCTCCCAATTTTATTACCTACTTTTTTATTTTTGCAGTGCTTGGGTTACACTTACTCCACTGGTATGGGGAAAGTGTAAACTAAGGCACATTTGTACTCTCAGAGTGTAAGCAAATTTGCAGGGATAAGAGTAAATAATTAGCCTTGATATATGCTACAAAAAAAATTATTTGCAATAGCAAATACATTACTTAACCCACATTATATGAATAAAATGTAACGTTAAATACTATTTTTCTCCTTTTTTTTTTCTGTAGAAGAGGCTAAGTGCATAAAAGTCCCATCTTTATTGATTACGCATTTATCTTCTACAACAGGCGAATGAAATGTAGATGTCTAACTAATTCGCCAACAAAATTTTGCCTCTAGACATAGTTCTTTTTCTGTTAGCTGATCTACATACATTGTAACCTGTTTCTTTTAATTGAATTTAACCACAATTTATTTACCCACGTTTATTTTTGTAAAGTCTAGCTTCATTTGATTGGGGAACTTAATTTCTTCACTCATTTCTTCTACTTAATCTATGGTAAAATTGCTTGAGATGCTTTGTTTATCTTCAATACAGTCGATATCACTACTGTCTTCTTCAAGTAAGGAACTCTTTTTCGTAGACTTTTTCTGCTTATCTTTATTTTTGCTTCAAATATTTTTTTTCTGACTCGTCATCTTCATGGCTACTATTATCATCGGCTATTTTTTAAATCTTTTTTATTTTGATGGGTTTTTGAAGCCCGCTAGTTTGATTTCTTTCAGTTTAGCAACAGCTTCTTCCGAAGTAATCACTACCGCACCAGTGCAGAATCCTATTCTTCTGGAAGCAGGTTTTGGTGTTTATTTGCTCCATGAGTAACTCTTCAAACGTTTTCTGCCGATTGAGGTTCCGCCTTTAGACACCCTGACTTCGTTTGCGGTTGTGGTTGTTGTGGATACTATACTACGTTCCACGTTAAGAAAATAACATTGCGGAGATAGGGCCATGTATTTCTTATGGACGATAGAAACGCGGCGTTGCCACGACATACACACACACAAGCACAATTTAGGGTTGTATAATTTGTATTTTCGTTTTCACAGACATGAATTAAATTAATGTTTTTTAACGTAATTAACCAAAAGCGCCCATTCGAAACAAGAGATGAAAAGTAGGGAAAATGATTTTAATTAGATAAATAGTATTTACAAAAGATTATTTTATTTTATCTAATTTTAATTGTAGTAACGACATTTGTTTTTCGGTGAGAATACCATATGCCATGAATCATAGAAATCAGTAGAAAATATTGCTTAGTTAAATGATGCATTTTGCCGTCTATTAAAGTTTTAAAAGCAAATAAACGGACCGCTTAGAATGCGTATATCTAATTACTAATTGCAACTTAAAATAATACGATGTGTGTATGTCAGCAATTTCATGTCGTTCTCTGACTACATAATGATAATAAGGCTTTTATTTAGTAGTTATTCTGACTTTTCAGTTAAATGTTAATTGAAAATGAAAATTCAAAAATTAAGCAAAGGGAGTATCTTGGACATACGTGCAAAAGAGAGTGTCTGAGAGTTTTGGCAACACTGATCTCCATAAGCGTAATGTTATTTTCTTAACTTGAAATAAAGAATAGTAATGTTTGTGATTAATCTGCTGCATTATAAGTGGATGTAGCTACATCTGCCTGATGTTCTTGAAAAGTGCACTAACGTTTATGCTTGTGGTTCATAACTTTCAATGGGTATTACGGCATCGCAAAATGGAAAAATTCCAGCCTTTGAAATCCATGTTTAATAATAACTGGATCTATATTTTCCCAAATTGTGGATATTATAGCAACAAAAACGGATTTGGGAAATTTATATCAGTAATTCTTTCGTTGTCACTTAATGAGTTCCTCCCATTTTACTGTTAAATGCTGAAACACACTGCGGTTCATCGGTTGAAGGATGTCTTGTCATTTAAACAAGTGAGATGCCAACATGAAAGCTATGGCCATCGTAGATAAGACTACCAGGTGGGTGCTGCGTTATCTTCTTCTTCCTTTTATAGACATGACTCTTACTGTTTTTCAATGTGCCTCCAGTAAGTTGTTATTCCATCGTTTTCGTAGTCTTTCTATTGGGAAACCGTCTCTTGCCGTCTTTACTACTCTATTTGCTGTCATTCGTCTTATATGATCGTTCTATTCTACTCCTCTATTTCTTAGCCAGTTTTTGATGTTCTCCATCTTGCATCTATGTTGTATATCTGTACTTCTAGCTCTGTCCCATAGTGTCTGACCTTCCAGCTCCAATTTACATCTTAGTAAATTTGTTGTTATAACCATACATTTTGTCTTTTCTTGGAGAAATTAACGTGTTAAATTTTCTTGCGGTTATATTAAATTGGTGCAGCATAATTGTTGTAAATCATTTTCACTTTGAGAGAGTAGTATTGCGTCGTCTGCATAGCAGATTATTTCAAGTTTGTTTTTCTTCCATTTGGTATCCTTTTTTTTCTTACTTTTTTTATTTTTTCATCCACAATCAGGTTGAACAATAGAGAACTCAGTGAATCTCCCTGTCTTACTTCATTGTCAGTTTCAATAGAGTCGGTTAGTTCTTCTTCTACTTTTATTGTGTTGTTTTGGTAGATATTTTCGATCGTTTTGATTGTTCCTAGAGGTATCTCTCTTGCATACAGTAAGTGGATAACGTCTTTTAATTTGACCCGGTCAAATGCCTCTATAAGGTTCACGAAACATAGATATGCCGGTTTATTTTATTCTAATGATTATTCTTGCACTTGCCTCATTATAAATATAGCGTCGGTGTATGATCTTCCCGACCTAAAACCTTGTTTTTCTGCTAGTGTTATAATTTCATTCAATTTATTTGTTATCACTTTGGTTGTTAGGGTTAGTCCTGCGATATGTTTCTTAAAAAAATGTTCTTGAAATAGCGTTAATGCGAGCCGTAAGTCCCACACATTCTTTTCTCTAAATACAATATGCAATGACAGTTTTTCGCTAGCCGCACTTATACAGTATTGGAAGATTTAAAACGGAACATACGGATTATTAATACAATTAGTACAATCCCCTGACCTGCAATTACCCAGTGTAAATTTCAATATAACGTCGCGATGTCTTATAATTAATTCATTTGTTCGACTGGATTGCTACTCCTTCGCGATTTCTTTATAGTAGCGTATTCGGCAGGTGTATGTCGACACTGTTGTCTATCGTCCACTGATTCTCTGTGTTTTTGTGCAGATAATAACAATGTTTTATTAATAACAATTTTTTGTGTTCATTAGATATTATTTGAATTGGTTAGTGTATAGTTTAATATATTTATTATTCCAAATATTGTTGATAATTTAAAATTTAAAAGGATGTATATGATACATCAAAATCTACAGATTTTTGCCGAAGGTATCTACCGATTTGGCAACAGTCCCAAGGAACATCACTGGCCGAGCAAAACAAATACATGCCCTTTGCTTTGTATTTGGTAAGGTACGCACGTGCGCAGCAGTCGAAAAATATCGACTGGAGAAGGAGTCCAGTCGAACAAATCAATTAATTATAAGACATCGCGACGTTATATTGAAATTTACACTGGGTAATTGCAGGTCAGGGGATCTTACTAATTGTATTAATAATCCGTATGTTCCGTTTTAAATCTTCCAATACTGTATATAGCAACACAGTGATATTTTCTTCACTTTTTTCTCTTCTTACTTGAGCAACCGCAGTTTCAGAGTCCGGATAGGACAAGTCCTATCCGAACTCGGGAACCCGGAAGCTGGAGTACCACAGGGAGCGGTACTGTCACCTCTGCTGTACACGATATACACAGCAGATATACCTAGAACACCAGGTACATTATTAAGTCTCTATGCTGACGACACAGCGATAGCGGCCAAACACCGAAATGTAGACATAGCAGTCACCAATCTACAGACAGCGTTAGACGACATTGAAGAATGGAGTCTAAAGTGGAAAATTAAAATAAATTCAGACAAGACACAAGCTGTACTCTTCCAAAAGAGGCGAGAACAACCAGAAGAACAGGTCACAGTGCAAGAAAATCCCATTGAGTGGAAAAGCGAAGCGAAATACCTCGGAGTAATAATGGACAAAGGACTAACCTTCAATAAACACGTAGAAGCCACAGTACAAAAAGCCAACATGGCAAGGGCCGCAATAAGAGGCCTAGCGGGAAGGAAAAGCAAATTACGCATAAAAACCAAAATAAGACTAATAAACAGTATAGTCCTTCCTATACTGACATACGCATCACTTGCATGGGGACATATATGCAACACAACGAACAAGAAAATACAGGCACAACACAACAAAAGCCTAAGAGAAGCGGTAAACGTACCAAGATACGTAGCTGAAAGATTCCTGTTCAGAGAGTTACAGCAAATCAGAGTGACTGATACAATGAAAGAAAAAGCTAGGATAAAATTCGCAGAACTAGAGAACCACCCTAGTCACATCCTACGAGAGATAATGAGGTATGACGCTTTCCACAGATGGAAGCACAAAAGACCAAAACAACAAATATTAGACTAACGCAAAACCAGAGGGAAAAATAAAAAAACCCCCCAATAGGGACAAAATATTACAAAAAGCCCAGAGTGAGAAGAAAATCTACTAATCAAAACACACACACATAAAGAAGACAGTTCGTAGCTCAAATCACCCAGAATATCGCAAATCGCCTCATTCACAGTGGGCCCTGTTGCTCACACTAGGATGCAGTCTACATTGTGGTAATGTATAATATTTAAATATTTTCTTTATTATAGTGTAGACTATGTACTAATTATGACTTTTCTTTTCACAGGCAACCTACAAAAAAAATCACAAAAAACACAAAAAACGGCCTCGGCCACCAAAAAAATTAAAAAACACTAACAAAAACCGGCTTCGGCCACCAAAAAAAACTAACAAAAACCCCAAAACCCGGGCACGTAGGGCCCAACCCCTTGAGCACCAAGTCGCCGAGCTGAGCCGGGACTCAGAGCGGAGACTTGAGGCCCAAGTAAGCAATTTTAGTTCGCGGATAAGCTACATTAAGATAAACAGGAATAAAGCGGAGATGCGCTGTCCTGAGTTTTCACATACGGTTAGGAAACCATGTTGGGGTTCAATTACCCAGGACCTCCACATGAAGAGCACTTGGCTGATTGTTGTGCCTCTATAGCGAATCAGATTGCTATAGGGGGGAAAGGGATGGTCTAGAGCATTGGAGCACGGTGGGGTGATTCCTGTTTTTAAACACGAATTAAAACACCTTGCCCCAATGAATTGTTACACCCGATCGTACTACCTGGGTGAACATGTCTCATAGGCTGGGTTCAATCAAATTGCTTGCTTGCTTGCTCTTCACTTTTTTCACTAGTTGCTCTATGAGCAGATGTTCCTTTTGGGCCAACAACTTTTATTCTGCTCGGTCTAAACAAAAACTAGTTTCATATATTGTAGATAGCTGTTGGAGAAACATAATGAATAGATCTATTATTCCTTTTTCTTCAACAACACTTCTGTTTTGGAGAGACCAAACCTTCATTTTCCCATTTTCATATTTTCTGCTTTTTTCTTCTTCGTAGTATATAGCAGTGGGTCTACCCATAGTTGAGCTTTTGATATCTCTTTGACCTTTAACATGTTTAAATAAGGTTGCTTTGAGAATCATATAACTTATCGATGCTGTGTAGTCAGTCTTATTTCTTGATTATTCTCAGCTTCATTGGCTGATTTTAGAGTCTCTAAAAGTATTGGAGCAGCGGCTTTTTGCGAACATATGTACGCACCGTGTCTGGGGTGCGTGCGCCTGGTCAAGATAAATTATCAATTACAAACTGAGGCAAGTTGAACGTAGGTTACACTTGCCTCGTCCATCATATTGTCGGGGGCAAGTGTACTAACCCATGCATAAAGGACTACTCTCTATTAGGTACTTCAGTTTAAATAATTGCACAATTCTCTTCGGCAAATTATACGCACCGACAAGAAAGATCTGTTAACTCACTATGCGACGACAATCGTCAACAATGTGTCGCTGCATGGCGTAGTCGCTGTCAAATTCAAACCGTAAATGAAAGGCTAGCGAACGCTAGTATTCAATAGATGGAGCCATTTTCACAAGTTGAGTTAACCAAAATAAGCACTAATTCCACTTGTCCCAACTTTCAACTTACCCCAGTGTATCTTACTAAAATATTTAGCTTCACTTTTCCTCTCTTTGCTCGCTCCTGTCTTCGCTATTGCTGAATTTATGCTAATCCTGTAATTTTTGTAAATTTTTTATATTGTTAGAGATAGTGCAAACACTCTTGACCACGGCGCAGTAGACGAAATTTGGTTTAGTCCCCGCTTCCGTGCGAAACGGACTGTACTATGCACTGTATAATTCACTTCCAATAAAACCTTTCTGCCTTTACATGAATTTTGACTCCGCCTTCGCGCAGCTCCATGGTCAGGAGTGTTTGCACGATGTTTACCAACAATGATATTTATCTTTTGTTTGCTGGGTTTCTTCTATCGTTTATATTTCTATATCAATGTGGTGATGGCAATTTAATGTCAAGCTTATTTCGATATTCTTTTTCTATTTCCTATTTATATAAAAAATATTTTCTCGTAGTTCTTTTCCTTTGTATGGTCAACTTCAAAAATGTTCTCGTCCTGTATTAGAGATTTTATGACTGGTTCTATGAGCTTATTTCTTTTTTTAGCAGCAAGTTGTCACCTCACCTCTGACTGTAGTCTATTATTGTCTCAGTCCTTTAAGTACTTGTAATATTAGTTTTAATATTCTCTTTTTTGTCTAGAAATTTTTGCTCCCTTAATCTTAGTTATATCTAAAGCATTCAAAGCTTGTATAGTTGCATTTCTTTTGGTCTAATCAATGGCGCTTTCTGAGTCAATAAATACAACTATCACTATTTTTTTTAAATTTACATTCTTTAATATTACTAAAAATAAAAAGCGATAGACAATTTAATAGGTATAAAACTTAACTCATACATAATATTTATAACGAAAAAAACTGATACACAAATATCTACTTGTCTTTCTTCTTAAGTTCTACTACTAATACGATTATCAAAATTGCAGCGCATATAACGGCTATTCCCACAAGATATACTAGTTTCTTTCTGTATTTATTCTGATATCGAGAAGCTTTGACAAGCTGCTCTGTACCTTCTTCTATATGTCCAGCTGCATGATCAATACTGTTTTCGATGGTATCTGCAAAAATATTCGTTTGTTAATTGGGCGTTAATGAGTCAAATGATTACTATACTATGGTACTCTTATCAGGAATAATGACGAGAACTGACTAAAAGAGAGAATGAGAGGTCAATTCTTTAACTGAATATTTACTGAACAGTCATAATGTTCTTATTAGAATAAGTTAGTTAAATAAGGTTTAAAGTCGGTGCCGACTAGATGAAAATTAGCAGAACTCTTTGTAAGTTTTTTTAACTTAATTTAAAACCTGTAAACAGTTTATATTATCAATATATAATAATATATACAATATCACAGTTAGGATTCAAAACTTGACATTACCTATAATATAAAATCAATATTAAAAAGTTTAAAAATTGAGACTAAACATCTTACATACGAAAAAAACAAACGAAATATAACAAGAACAAAATTCAACAACCATAGACAACAACAGAATACCATAGGTTGTAAAAATAAATATTGAAAACATTTTGATACCGTAGAGCTTGATGGTGAACATTAAAGATAATCTGGCTTAATAGGTTTGGACAATCAATAAATCCATGTATGATCTTATATGTAAATATAGCTCCTGACATATCACGACGGTTCTTGAGTGAGGGTAAAGATAATTGTTGTTCGATACAGGAATAATCATGATTTTCAATCATCATGATTTTCAATAGTAGTGTGGACGTGGTAAGCACAATATCTCAAAAATTTATGATGGACTCTTTCTATGGTATCAATATTGTTTTGAAAATGGGTTGATCAAATAACTGAACAGTATTCCAAAATAGTTTTAACTAAGCAATAAGACACTAATCTTGTTGAATCAATGGAGAAATACTTGAAACGTGGAAAGTAATGAAGGCATACGGGAAACTTTCTTAATGGTTATGATCCATATCACATTTTATGTTATTTACTTCTGCAGGAGCTCCAGTAAATGAGCTGATGGTACCATCATGTAGTCAGCAGTCCCGACGTTCTTCATTTGGGAGCAGTAAAGATGATTCTTTTTTTGATGAAAGATATGATGAAGCGTGTTCATAATTTCTTTAAATTATTCCCTTTAGTAAATTATTTTCACGCCGCCCATGCCTGAATATCTTCCTCAAATAACCGACACTACCGAGCGATTCGTTACGCCTTTTTTTAACAAAGAAATAACTGCGCCAAATGTTCCTTCTTCTTTTTATCTTGTTTTGGTACATAAAAATCTTTCCTAATAACAAAGGAAAAAGGCTCTTGTGAAATCTCCGAGCTACCTTCTCAGAAAAACAGAAAAGTTGTTTTTCGTAGAAAGTTTACTTTCCATTGGTAAAAGCTATGAAAATGAACCCCAGTAGCCCGGGTATTTAATGTCAATTTCGCGTGGCATCCTTCAGCCAATATCCCCTCCCTATTTTCAACCTTCGCTTGTCTAAGCCCTTCTAAGTTCACAATCCGATGTTCATTTTCAAGTTGGTTCCTGTGGCAAGCGGTCTTCGACAATCGGCGGTAAGTGGATTTTCAATTCACCCTTATTTATCTTTACACAGTGTGTCTTATATTAATTATTTTCTCTTTTGTCAAACAGACGTCTTCCAATTGAAGTCACTTCTGTTTGCCGTTCAGATTCTACACCGTTCAGATTCTACACCGTTCATATTCTACACCGTTCATAGTTTACACCATTCATAGTTTACACCGTTCATACGTGTACACTATTCACACATTCACCACTACGTTCGAATCAGTCATCTTCATTTTATCTCAACTACCTGTACTACTCCGGTCTAGCTGCCTCTTTTCGTCGGCCTAAGACAATCTAAGGGATTACGTTAGGAAGACCTCAATTTATTGTGGGCGTGTCATCCCAACTACCTGTTGTACGGACCGAAGTCAAGTGCCTTATTGAGGGCGTAATACCATTATCTGAATACACCTGTTTCGTAAGTATAAGTTTTATTGACTAAACTGTGATAACGAAATCTTTAGAAGTTGATTTATGACTCCAGTTCAGTGTACCTTCTTATTTATGGAGGTTTAGTTTGACTGAGTATAAAAATACAGGATAATAGATACATATAAATAACGTACAATTTATTTTATATGTAGATTATATTTCTGATAAATTCTATTCTTAGATTTGAAGTGATCACGATCAAAAACCTAGTAACTTCATGTTTAGGTATCCTCAAGGCGTAAAATTCACTTGCTTGCCAAATATTGACGTAGATATAATTATAATGTTCCTTGCCTTTTTCTAATTCTTGATGATACTAAATTATTTATAACTATTTTTCAAAGAGATATTTTTTGTTTGTAATTAATAATAAGTTGCGCAATAATCATGCCATTTAACTGTTCAATAAAATTTGGTATAGTACATTTACTTTAACAAATATACCTAAATATAATTTTGTTAAAGAACTATTTGCTTTTTATTTCTTTTATATTTTTTTATATAATTTGAATTTATATTTTTGTGTTTCTCTTCCAGGCATTTTTTATTGAATTATATTATTATTTGTTTGATCGTATATTTTGAGTATATGTGTCGAAATATTAGGAGTGTACCGCATAATTCCGATACCTTTTCTCTCACGGTTTACTTTATTCTCGCGTGAGTTCTCTAGCTGTACCTTACATTTCTCGTCATCCTTTTCTATGTGCCTTAAGGTTTCCCTGTTCCTCTAAAAATAGGGTGGTGCCCAAATAACTTTTCTTCTCTTATCTCTTATCTTCTCTTCTACTTCTTGTCTTTGTGTTGTAAGTACTTCTTTAATTGATCCGTGATATTTGAGCTGTAACAAGAACCCCGACCAAGATACCTCTACCAGACTGAAGCCCGAGCCTAGTACCGTTCTTTGTGTAACCCCCAATCAATCATCTAGAGGGTACAATGATCCCAGTAGTATGGAAGAATCTGACTCAAATGCAAACATAAATGTAAACGTGTACCAAAAGACGAATAATCAAGCAGCAACATTAGATTATTAAAAAGGAGCTGGTAATCAGAGGCCGCACCTTAATACCTGTATACAAAAAGTTAAGACATATTCAATAATTTATAAATTATATGGTGAAACATCTAAGAGAGATGAAATTTGTAAAGTTGTATGAAGTATATGAAGAAAGACATACATAATTAAGTGGTTTAAGGAGGAGTAGGGTTAGTTTTCAAAATTTTAAGCATATTTTTAATTTTCTTTTTCTGAAAATTGTTTAATATAAATTTATTTATAACATGAGTACCTTATAGACAACAATTTAAGAATATTGTCTGAAGTTTTGGTGCACAATATTAAAGAAAATGACACCTAATTTTTTAAGATGAAAAAAAAAGTTATATTGCGGTGTTCATTGTAGCTCATAACTGGATCGAATTTTTTGAATTTTCGAAAATTTTTTGTTAAAATTTGACCAATTTGATGCTGCAAAATTAATTATAACAATAAGAAAGAAAGAAAAAGAAGTGTGCAAAATTTTAGAAGGATCTATCAAGTAGTTTTTGAGATACAGTACACACAAACTTAAAAAATATTAACCCGAGGAAAGCGCGTTTAAAAAAATGCTTATTTTTTATACTCACGCAGTATCGTCTATTTAAGGCCCATATAGCGACGTGCTTCATAAGGTAAAGATAACTCAACAAAGACTCCTAGTTTTAAATTAAAAGCGGCAACGAATGAAACAATTTAAAAATTACTCTTTTAAAACAACTAAGGTTGTATAATAGAACATTTACCTATGGTGGCTCCTTGGCTATGTACAATAGACCCCAACTCCCTCATAATTTGATTAACATCTAAAATGTCAGATTCTATCTGCCTAATTCTATTTTCTCGCTCTATTAACATGTCTTGTTCAAAAGCCAATTCTCTAGTTTTTTGAGCCTGCATTTGCTGTTCATCATTGTCATCCTGTGCTGTTTCCTCCACGCTTTCTGAGGGTATCAATAAATGCAATTTTTGCTTATTGGCCACATCCTAAAAGAAAATAAATTAATATAATGTATAGCTATATATATATATATATATATATATATATATATATATATATATATATATATATATATATATATATATTTATACATATATATATTGCTATGATGTATTGTTTTTGTATGAGCAATGAGTGTTTTAAAATAAAATATATGAGTATAGGGTTTTTATCGCGGTTCTCAAAGAATTAGTTTGTAAGTACTTTTTTAAATTATCTTTATTATAACTATTATGAAACACACACATATATATATATATATATATATATATATATATATATATATATATATATATATATATATATATCTAATATAGACAATATAAATTTAGAACAACCTATCTTAAATTTGAAATTCTTACAATAATTAAATTATATTAACAAAATTTGGTATCTTTCTATCGCTGAATGCCTAAATGAAACTGTTTTTCAAAATAAAGGGTATAATCACCACTCAATATCTTCTTAATCAGCCTCGGTTATCTTTGTATTTGTGAAATTGCTTTTTCCAAATATACCACAATGTTTTAATGATCAGCTTCCAACAATTTAAATTATTTTTCTTCTTAATAGCATTTATAAATGGGCAAATTATTCTTCTTTATTTATTGTTTCTTCTTTGCTTCTTTCTTATAATCTTATTTTTTCTTCTTAATAATTTCCAATCACCATATAGATATTATAATTTTAATATCTTCTTCTTCTTTGGGTGCCGTGTCCGTATTGAGACGTTGGCCGTCATCATGTTTACAATTTCCTGAAACCTTTCTCTGTCGGCTGCTGCGCGAAATAATTCTTCTACTGTGGAACCACACCATTGTCTAATATTACGCAGCTATGATTTTTAATTTTAATTTTTTTAAATTTTTTAATTTTAATATACTTTCAAATATACTTTTAAATACTATAAAACTTTGAATCAATGATTACTACATACTGTACTGTATAATTATTACTTTAATACTGACCACTGTATATTATCTGCTTGTACTATTTACTGACTGACTAACTTAATAAATTCACTAACTAACTGTCGAACTGCCTCCTGTTTTACTTCTTAATTAACTAACTACATACTGTCACTGTCACTGTCTTAATGAATTATAACTGTCTTGAACTGTCTTAATTAATGAATTAACTCCATACTGTCACTGTAACTGTACTAATGAATCCTTGTTCCAAATTACATCGTATTTATATCTTTTCATCGTTCCCGAATATTCTAGCAATAAATCATGTTCGAATTGGTTCTATTTCATCAATATCTGAATGCTCTCGAATATTCTACTCCGCAAATAAGGTTAATTTCTTTTGACGTTTTCTAGAGAATTCTTTACGCTTCTATCGAGAATTTTATGGACATTTAGGCTTTTCAGATCAGAATATACACTTATATATACACTAAACATCTTAAATTAATACATAACAATATTTTACATCTGTAATTATTATTCAAATGTCACTTATTCAGTTCAAATTCAATCTTCTGTCATCATAATACAGTGTATATTTGGTTGTTAATGCACATCGCTCACTTAAATATATCATAATTATTAAAAAAAAAAAAAAACTTTTTACACTTATTATATGCTAATTTCTTAAAAATACCCTCATATAAATATTTTTTATAATATTCTCTAGTATATAACTTATAAATTATTTCTTTAATCACTATTTAAGTTTATTAATTAAAAATCATAATATTATTATGCTAATTTCTTCTATATCTATTATTATCTTATTATTATATATTATTATATATATATATATATATATATATATATATATATAAACAAAAGATAAATATCTTTGAAACAAAAAAGATCCATGAAATTTTGCATGCACGTACAATGACACATAAGGCATTTCGAAAATACCCTCAACTTATGTAATTTAATATGTAATATATAAATAATGAGACGCCCTGTCTATTTTTAAGGATTTTAAAAGAACTTGTTATTTCTAATTCATGTATATCAATTTTGGTAGAAAAATTTTTTCAACTTATGTATTTCAGACCAATGAGGTCTGTTAAATAATAATTTAAAAACATCACTTCAAATGTTCAAAATGTCCGCAGTTCATATCCTTGCAATTTTTAGGTCTATTAATTTATTTAGAAATTTAATGAGAATAAAATAGTACAATCTAGTAGATAACTGCTGTAGAAATAAGTTGTAGATTAAAAATGTTTCATTGTCAAGGATATCGTATTGAAATATTAATGACGATCGCTGATTGTGTGTGTTAGATCTCATGAAGAAATGTGTAATATGTTTAATGATTTCCTGAAAGAAATCACATATCACGTTCAACGGTTACTAAAATATTTTAACTGGGATGCAATTTTACAAAAACTAGAACACCGACTAACGTGTGTCCTAAAAGTTTTGGCAGAAAATTTCTTGGCTCCAATATTAACAAAAACAAAATAATATTATGTTGCCTTTGGAAACGATAGTTTGTTAACTGTCAGTTGAGACTGACAAAGCTGAAATCTGTCGAATATTCCAGAATGAGAAAACATTTCACGCAGAACCATCTATAGAAAAATAGATGGTTCTGCGTAAATACATACTGTGAACATAAAAATTAAAAGGCCACATGCATTTATTGCACAGAGGTCAGAGAGATATGTGAGAAGAGCAGATAGATATGCAGAAGATACGGTAATTCTATCAGATAATATTGAAGGTCTTCAAATTCTCAAAAGACTGATATTTTTTGTACACACTTATGACAAGTCGAAAGAAAATGTAAAAAAGTATTTTTGAAGTGTGTATATTTTAGGCAATTCCTAGCTGAGCGCTTTCGGCTTTACAAAGCCATCATCAGAGCTATGCTACAATAAAATAAAATTGGTAAAGATTATAATTTTTTAACTTACGTCAATTTTTTAAACACCACTACAAAGGAGAGATCTCATTTCCTTATATTTCATAATTATGATTTTTTTAGTTGTTGAAATTCTTAAAACTTATAAAAAACATATAAAAAGCCGACACTGGACTTCACAAACACGTTAAAAAAATTGAAAAAAAAATTTTTTGTCATGGTACGGGTGTAAGAACCCGACCATTGATTGATGTGAGGAGGTAGACAGAATAGAACTAATGAAATCAAATGTCGGTCCTTTTAAACGATTTTTCAAAAGTGACAGTTGACAAATGTCATATATAGGAAATAGAGATTGTTTTTTAATTTCTTACAAAATTATTTAATATTTTGGAATTACTAATAGTCATCAAAGACTTTCTAAAAATTAAGTTTTTAAATTAAATTTTATGTGTTCATCACATCATACAGAATGACATTAGTTTGTAAATTCACTCAAGTCATTGCTCAAGGTCAATGTATGTTCAATCTGACAGCCATCCTTAAGAAACAAGGGCTCAAATGGTTCAACAATAATATAAAAAAGAAACATGGTATTAATGTTACGTTATCTGATACTTAAGTGTATTGAGAATTGTATCTCTTGATGGAAATTTGTAAGAAATTTGCATAAAAATTTTTTTAAGAATGTATTTTCATGTTTCAATTAAGAATAACTGTCAAATGAATTACAAAATGTTGTAAATTTCTAATAAAGTTTAAAATTTGTTTAAAAATATATAAGTATGAAAAATATAAGGAAATATAAATATAATAAGGAAATGAGATCTCTCCTTTGTAGTGGTATTTAAAAAATTGACGTAAGTTAAAAAATTATAATCTTTACCAATTAGTACTTATAAGAACATTTTATTGTAGCATAGCTCTGATGATGGCTTTGTAAAGCCGAAAGCACTCAGCTAGGAATTGCCTAAAATATACACACTTCAAAAATACTTTTTTACATTTTCTTTCGACTCTTCAAATTCTGCTTGATCGTATTCACGAGATAGGTGAGGAAATTGGCATTAAAATAAACTCAAACAAACCCAAATTTTTAGTGTTTAGAAGTGACCCACACCCCGATGCAAAGCTTCAATTGAACGGAGTCCAAGTTGAGAAAGTTCACAAAATGACGTATTTGGGAACTGTGATAACGGACCAACTAGATCCAGACATAGAAATAAAACGTAGAATAGCAATGACTAAAACTACTTTTATGAAAATGAAGTCATTTCTTTGCAATAACCATCTCAGTTTAAAACTAAGGCAAAGAATGGTTAAGTGCTATGTTTGGTCCGTATTTTTATATAGCACAGAAGTGTGGACACTCGATCATGAACAAAATTGAAGCATTCGAAATGTGGGTTCATAGACGAATGCTGAAGATACCTTGGACAGCAAGAAAAACTAATGAAGAAGTACTAAAGAGTGTCAACAAAGATAGAGAACTGCTAAAGATTGTTAAACATCGAAAAATGTCTTATCTGGGACATATTGTAGGGGGAAATCGATATAAAATTTTATAACTGATCCTTAAAGGCAAAATAGAGGGCCGTAGAGGTAAAGGAAGAAAACAAGTTTCTTGGTTAAAAAACCATTCGTGAATGGACTCAGATACCAAATGCAGGACAATTATTCCATATTGCAGAAAATCGAGAAGCCTTCGCAATGGTGATCGCCAACGTCGGATAATTCTGATATGGCACGCGAAGAAGAAGAAGAGCACAATGAGCGACTCCACATAATTCGATCGTATAGGTTAGTTAAGTATTGAGTTAAAATTTTATTCGTTAGTGTTTAAAGAAATTCCTTCATTAAAAAAATCCGGTAAATATTTTGTTCCAAAACGTTTAACACATACTTTACAATAAACGAACTTCCACAACAAATTTGGCACTAAACCATGGCATAGGTCGAAGTTATGTGAGGAAAATGTTGATAATTTAAAAGGTATCATTCGTATAAGATACAACTGATTCAATAATAATTGATTTTGACCGAAGGAAAGAATTTTGCGGGAGACTGATGGACATTTGTAATGACTACGAAAATTTTACAGGTAATGTACTGTTATCAAATGAGGCAACTTTTTGCTTAAATGAATCAGTTATATAACTCTACGTTCTCGTCACATGAAAATCCTCATTGGATTCATGAAGCATATACTCAGCATCCAAAAAAGTTTAAAGTTTAGATGGGAATTGTCCAAAATATACTTATAGGCCCATTTTTCATAGACGCAAACTTGACTGGAGACAAGTATTTAGATTTACTAAATAACTAAATTATTCTTGCACGTTATCTTAGGTATCTTGTGGAGTCATCCTGTAAGCTTTAGACTTTTATCTTGTGGTGTATTCTGGTGTTTTGATATCACATATATTATGTGTTTTCATTCGGATTTTGCACAATACGAATTTATGATCGCTTCCTATTTCTGCTGATGGTGTTGCTCTTACATCCAAGATTTGAGAGGGGTGTAACTCTATATTCGACAGAATATAGTCTATCAGAGATCTTTGTCCTCTACTGTTTTCAAAAGTGTATTTGTATTGTTCTTTGTGAGGGAAAAATGTATTATTAACACGTATCTCGTTTATGCTGCAGAGGTCCGTCAGAAGGTCTCCGTTTCTATTTCTGATATTTTCGTTACATCGCTGTTTTATTTCTGGAACTATATCATTCATTATTTGAGGTATCGTTTATTACAGTCTGAACTTCAGTCTACAGTCTTTTTACACTTACTATTCTTTTAGAGGTATATTTACATTCTTGTACTTTGTGTAAAAAAATTTTGTGTACTAACAGGGCGCCTCCTTCTTTGGCTCTGGTTTCTTTCGCAACACCACTGTAAATCATCAGATAGTCAGCTAGCATAATTTGACCCTTTCTTTTTTTCTTCTTCTTCATCTCTTGTAGTGCACATATGTCTATATTTTTTTCTACAAGCTCTTTTGTAATTTCCTGTCCTCTTGTGTTTGGAGACTTTACGTTCCAAGTAGAGTGCGCGCAAGCACTCTTGACCACGGCGCAGTAGATGAAATTTGGTTTAGTCACCACTTCCGTGTGAAACGCATTGTACTATGCACTGTATAATTCCATTTACCATAGAACCTTTCTGCCTTTACGTGAATTTGACTCCGCCTTCGCGCAGCTCCATGGTCAAGAGTGCTTGCGCGCACTATACCTACCGATCTGAAGTATATTTCTCGATTTCCATAAATTAGTTCCTCTTTTTCGCGTTAGTCGTTGTAATGAAATCATTCTTGTTCCGAGGCATAATCCTGTTTCTATGAGCTGTATGGTTTTAATATGGTTTTAAAGTCGATCAGTAGAGTGCTAACCTGGCTGTAGACCCCCTCCTCCTTTATTCGGGTTTGGGAGCGGCAACAATTCTGTCGAGCTACTCGATCCACCCAACAAATCTGCAGGCTGAGTTTCCGAAATTTTCATGTCTGATTATAAAATTCAAAAGCCAAAAAACTTTATCAGTACATATACGTGGAGGATATACTTATGTGTTTTACTGTTTCAGATAGATAGTTAGACCAAACTTAGTATGTAATGAAAAAACATTCATCCGAATCTTTAATGTGTAAAAGATAGGAACAAATAGATTAATTTTTAGATATAAATATAAACAATAAAAATAATAAACATGAATTTGCTATATTTCTATTATGCTATAAGGAAGACCGAGGTGCCATAGATCATAGATTTGATACTAAAAATGAAGTATTTGGTGTCATATGGAAAGACAATAAATGTGTCAGAATGTTGTAAAACCACCAAGGGATGTGTCCATTAGACTAAGTAAATCGATGGTTACGGGCTGAAAAAAAAAATAGATCGACATTATACAACACCACTGTATACATAATTACAATACTATCATGGCTGGCGCGGATAAATTGGATTGGTACATCAATAAATATCGAACACAAATACGGGGCAAAAAATGGTATTTTCCCATTTTTACAAACGTTATTGATGTGACAGTTATAAATGAATATGTACTATATTGTCACGCTAATAAGACTATATCGCTCTTGGAATTTAGAAGGTAAATAGTTAGAGCTTATCTTCAAGTAAAGTCAATTTCCAATCCAAAAAATCTTGGCCGACCCTCATTGAAAAGTTATCTCAAAAACGTGTCCCACGGGCAGCTAGGAAATATCCTATAGGTTATTTTTTGGAAAGGACCAACGAAGTAAAACAGAGAAAACGTGCAATATATAAGACTAATGTAAGATAACAATAAATGTATCAAATGTAATGTCGGATTGCATATTAGAATGTATAGTAAAATAGAATTCGTAAATGTACCGAATTTAGTGTAAATTATATATTTAATAAAATACGTTTTTGATAATTAACCGTTTTTTTTTCATGGCATCTGCCACGATCCTCATTTGGGACACTCAAAAAAACACAAAAAAATTGACAAGATACCAATTTTTAAATTTTATTCAATAAACTATGTATCTTTTTAGCCAAAAAGGAAAAAATTTTAACAAAAAAAAAAACAGAAGAAGGTTATGTAACGACCGTTCACAATTCGAATATTCGCACGATTCCATTGTTCGGTTATTAACTGACGTATCCTAAATACTAAACAATAAAATAAAAATAGAATTAACCTGTACAAAAACGTGGTTTCTGACGGTACTTTTTTTTCTGTGCTTTTTTTGTTACTATCTACTACAGGAATTAGAAAGAAATGGGATACTGAAAAAGACAATGAAAAGAATTATGTTTATTTTAAAAATTATGTTAGTTTAGTTTTAAAAGTAAATGTAAATGCCAAGACAAATCTGGCGAGGAGAATTTGGTCATTAGGTACGTTAACGATGAGCCTGTTATGGAAACTAAAATGCTAAAAAACACGACGGCACCCCATTAAATGGGTCAAACTAACATTAAGGTTCATCATCATTCAGCCCATACTCGTCCACTGCTGAACATAGGCCTCCCGTAGTTCACCCCACAAATTTCTGTCCTGAGCCGCCTGCATCCAATTTTGATGTGTCCGTTTCAGGTCATCCGTCCATCTTGTTGGTGGTCGTCCTCTATTCCTAAAGGCATCTTGTCTGGGTCTCCACTCAAGAATGAGTTTTGTCCATCTGCCGTCCTTCGTTCTCGCGACGTGCCCTGCCCAGTTCCATTTTAAGGTTGATATTCTTTTGATTGCGTCGGTTACTCCCGATCTACGGCGCAATTCTGTGTTGGGTATTCGGTCTCTCAGGGTTAATCCCAACATGGACCGTTCCATTGCCCTCTGTGTTGTTCGAATTTTCTTTGCGGACGTCTTAGTAAGTGTTAGCG
This sequence comes from Diabrotica balteata, assembly GCA_918026665.1. Classification (NCBI taxonomy): domain Eukaryota; kingdom Metazoa; phylum Arthropoda; class Insecta; order Coleoptera; family Chrysomelidae; genus Diabrotica; species Diabrotica balteata. The sequence continues at coordinate 82,110,055 of OU898276.1, forward strand.
TCTCCGCACCATAGGTTAGAACCGGCAGCACACATTGATCGAAGACTTTTCTCTTCAAGCAGATGGGAAGAGCTGATTGGAAAACATCTCTTAGCTTTCCATAAGCTGCCCATGTCAACCCTATTCTACGTATTAGTTCATTGGTCTGGTTATCTCTACTTAAGCGAATTTCGTGTCCCAGATATTTGTATGCTGATGTTTGTACTATACTTGTTCCAGCTATGTTGATGTTCTCACTCAGAACAAGGTTTGTCATCACTTGTGTTTTTGAGTTATTGATCTTTAAACCCACTTGTGTAGAGGCATGGTAGAGTCTTTCGCACATTTCGATGGCATGATCTATGCGGTCTGTTATCAGGACTATATCGTCCGCGAACCTGAGGTGACTAAGCTGCTCTCCATTTATGTTTATGCCCTTTTCGTCTAGGTTTGCACGCTTACACATGTATTCCAATAATGTTGTAAACAGTTTTGGTGAAATGGTGTCGCCCTGGCGAACTCCACGATGAATGTTGAACTTGTGTGTATCTTCATGGAGTCTGACGCATGCCGTGGCATTATCATAGATATTTTTGATGACAGTGGTGTAGCGGTGATCTATTCGGCACTCTTTTAAAGCTCGGCACTCTTTAAAGCAAACGGCAACATTAAGGTTGGTGAGCAGTAATTATGACATTATCGTCATGATTGCAAGTAATTTAAATAAGGAATTTTCTGATTGTGAACTCAAATGTGAAAGTTTTAATGTTTTCCATTGCGATAGAAATTTCAATACTAGCCATAAGTCCAGCAGAGGTGGAGTGATAATTTTTGTTCAGGAGAGGATCAAATGCAGGTATGTGAAAATTGAAGAAACAAGGGTGAAGCAAGGATATGTCTTGTCTAATTAATAATATCCGTTTTATCATTGGTGGAGTCTACACTCCCCTCAGTCTTCCCATGAAATCTACAGTTTGCATTGTGAGACAATTGAGGGATTGATTCAAGAATATCCAGCTGTGAATCTTTACCTGTCCAGTCTAGTGTCCAGCAATTGATGTGGCCCAATCTTTTAGTTATGATCAGCACAGTTATTTCAGCATAATAATATACCAAATGATCTCAATATATTTTTAGATTTAGTTTTTTTCAATTATAGAAATTGTGTTGTGCCTAAGGCTGTTAACCCTCTTATGAATTTCAGTTTGCATCATATTGGTTAAGATGTTAGTATAACTACTTTAAAAGAACCTTAGTCTAGAAATCTTGTATATAATGACTTTTACTATGATTTTACAAATGGCAATTATATGGATTTAAATATTTATTTATCGTCTATTGATTGTGAAAAATGTATTTTGCCAAAAATATTGGCATAAATGTTGCAGTTGGGTTGTTCTACGAGTTTTTATTTACTGGAATTGCCTATTTTATACTTTTAAAAAAATACCACACTTCTACTTTTCCCAAATGGTTTTCTTCGGACTTACCCAAGTCAAGTTCAATTATCTAAAAAAATTCAGTTGAGGTTAGAATGTAATAGACTTTCAGATATCTGTTTTTCTAACTACATGAGAGGTCTGGATGCAAGACTAATGGAGAATGTTTAAAGTATTTTTTCAATCTGTCTATCCTGACGATTAAAACAGTCATACCCTCTTGCAAATAAAGAATACTAGTAATAACATTAAGTGCACAGAAATTTCAAAGCTAGAAATCTTAAAGGAAATTGTGGCTCTTCCAAATAAGCTTACAAATGGTCCTAATGGTATTTCATTCATATTGGATGTGTTGTCCAATGTGGTGTGCACAAAATGTATTGCCATTGTATCTACTATTTAACAAGTTTTTGTCATCTTTAACTTTTGCTAACATTTGGAAAGAAAGCTATGTTGTTCCAATTTTTAAAACAGGAAAAAAAATAACATTGAAAACTATCGCAGCATCTGTATGGAATCTGCAATACTACAATTATTTGATTGTCTAGTTAGTAAGCAGAGTTCTTGGATTGTAAGGGTCTAATACATCAAGAGCAACATGGCTCTTCCAAAAACATATCAACTTTGACTAATTGATTAACCTATCAACTTGATATTCTAAACAACATTGAAAGCAGGAAGTAGACTGATTCAATTTACACAGATTTCTTCTCTTAGGCATTTGATCATGTTTATCAGGAAATACTGTATACTACGCTAATTTTGAAAGGGTTATACTAAAACTATGTTTCTTGGTAGAGAAGCTCTTTTCACAAGTCACATTTGAAGAGGTAAAATAGGTTGTTATTTTTCTGAGGAAGTTGTGGTCACATCTGGAGTTTCACAGGGAGGCCATGGTTCTCCTCTGTTATTTAATATTTTGTGAATGATATAGTTACATGTTTTTTGTATAGCAGCTGTGCAAAATTTGTGGATGATCTCAAATTTTGGAGAACCTTAAAGCTATTTCAGATATTTTAGAACCAGCCACTAAAATACACATCTACAGTAACACATATGGGTGTAATCTTAGATGAGGAATTAAACTTTGTTGATTGTATTACATCTATTTCAATTAGTGGGTCAAAGATGCTGGGCTTTATTACTAGAAATTCTATAATTTCTCCATTGCAGCCACAAAAATGGTCTATTGTTCTTTGATCAGGTCTATGCTGGAGTACTGTTCAATCATATGGACTCCTGAGTTCTGGATACACTTTCATTTATTAGAGAGGGTTCAGCATAAATTCCTATGGGTATGTGCCTTTCAAAGTGATATTAGAATAGCAGACCATGACTACACTATCATGGAGAGGTCTATGAGCTTGCCTGTCATAAGTGTGAGGAGAGATCTGTTTGGTTTAACTTTGATTTTTAAATTAATAAATAGTAGAATTGATTATCCCTCTCTTGTGAGTCAGATTGAGTTTAGAGAACCATATTACCATGGTTTGCATCATCTAAGTACATTTAAGGATCCATTTTGTAGAACAATCAGTGTTACTAATAGACTACTGAATAGATACTTATCTTTGTTAAACAGCCTGAATGTAGATGTAGTTAATGTCTCTCAATAAATAGAGTTACTGGTACCTTACAGTGTGGAAACTTAACTTAATTGTAATAATTCTTTATGTTTTTATTGTAACTAGGAAATACTTTATATATTTTTTATGTTTAATGTTATTTCCCCATCTTTGTAGTGCTGGATCTTAGAATCATAGAGTCAGCTCTCTTGTGAGTCAGATTGAGTTTAGAGAACCATATTACCATGGTTTGCATCATCTAAGTACATTTAAGGATCCATTTTGTAGAACAATCAGTGTTACTAATAGACTACTGAATAGATACTTATCTTTGTTAAACAGCCTGAATGTAGATGTAGTTAATGTCTCTCAATAAATAGAGTTACTGGTACCTTACAGTGTGGAAACTTAACTTAATTGTAATAATTCTTTATGTTTTTATTGTAACTAGGAAATACTTTATATATTTTTTATGTTTAATGTTATTTCCCCATCTTTGTAGTGCTGGATCTTAGAATCATAGAATTAACTGCCGGGTCTATAGGTTTTAAGATTTTATTATGTGTTTTTTGTATGTACATGTGGAGGCTCTGCTAAAATTTTACTCTAGAATATTTGTGATTTCAAATTTCTTTATTTATGGGGGTACATTGTGCAAGAAATAAATAGTCTAGAGAGTACTAGAAAGAGTGTTTAGGCCTTGAAAACGTCATAATAAAACTCTGAAGTTTGAAAATCTTTGTGGAAGATAGTGGATATGAGTTGGTCACGAAGGTTCTCCAGTTTCTCTCCCGTGAAAAATACATTGATTACAGTACATTGATTATATAGACATTACTTAATACAATTCACATTTATGTCTACACTGTTTTTAGAGCACAAAACAAAGAGTGGAGAACTCATGGGGAAGCCTTTGTCTAGGGATGGATGCAAACAAACTCAAGAAGAAGAAAAATAAGTCTTTTTCAATTATCTGAATAATTAATACAATGTTTACATTCTACATGTTTTTAGTCACTATCATCTTTCTATTTTTCAAATCATACTAAAGAGTTCATTTAATTGACAACATTGAAAAAAATAATTAAGAAAGATGATATTTTTACATAACAATAAACATCATAATTTAAAATATAATCAAATCATTTATATTGATTGCCTTGATTTATGATAAGAGAGAAGTTTAATGATTTCATATTAAATACTGATAATTCATATCTGTTTTGTTTTTGCAATATAACCATTTGCCTGGGATGATTCAGACTTTAATTGTTGGACTTTAACCTTCTATTGTTATTTCTAATGTATTTTTTACCTTTTGCAAAGCATGATACCTTCCTACTGCTTCTTTGAAATTTTCTTCTAATTTTTCAACTTGAAGAAACCTTTGTTTGTGACCTTTTGAAAGCTGTTTTAAATTACTAATCTCCTTACTAGTACTGGCAGCTATTTGATTTGTACTTAATTGGGTGACATGACTAAAATAATAATTAATGAAAGCAATAAATTATTATATCTCAGAACATTATAGCAATTATTAAAATATCAACTAAACTTACACCTGATTTCTTATGCCTCCGTTGTCTTTTTTGGTTCCAATTACTTTTAAAGCATTTTCCAAAACCTTGATACTCTTGTTTATTGTATAAATATTAGTAACCACATTTTCTGAACTATTATTGAATTCCGTAGCTACTTGATCACTAAATACGACTTGTGTTGATGGAGCTATAGCCCCATAAGTTGGAGGCTGACGGTTCATTGCTTAGTAATACTGAATAAGTCTGATAATAATCTTCATAGAATATTGAAAATAATGGGTGGAAGTCAATAGATAACATTTAACATCAGCTCAGCTGTTCTTTATTTGGTTACCATTTGGTTACTTGAAATAACTGTCAATCTTGACATTGCTGTCAATTTTCTTCTTGTTTTAATTTGTTGTTTGATAAAATGTAGCATCGATATAAGTACAGCCACAGAATAATAAACAATCAGAATGCCCACTCTCCATGGAAAATAGTACGCGCATCTCTTTCCCGCAAGACATTCCGCCATGTTTTAGAGGGAACCAGTCAACCAGTGTTGTTTATGTGGTGTGCATAGAAAAATTACTTGGTTTAATTGACTTACGGCAATCATCAATTATATTACCATTGTTAAATATAATAACATATATATAACATAATTAAACATAAATATAAACAATAACATAACCTCACAAATCATATGTCTGTATGTGATTCCTTCTAAAACATCACGCGCACAGATTATAAGACATCACGCGCGTGCTGAAAATTTTCAAAGACGGCATCTGAGAGTGGGCATTCTGATTGTTTATTATTCTGTGTCTTTGGTCTTTACTGTCTTTTTCTACTGACTAAGTGACAAAGGCGTCAGTGCCGTCATTTGTCTTCTGCTTGTGTTTATTTTTCACAAAGTGTTTTCCTCTGTTAGTGGACAAATATTAAATTATTAAACTCATCTATAACGCTATGAGACTATATTCTGTGCTAGGGCATCTCGCAATAGGGCAGTCCAACGAGCTGTCAAATTAAATCCAAAATGGTGTCTAGAGGTCAAACAAACTATTGAGTCGTGTTGAAAGTTTATAGTATTTTGATTAATTATATAAATTGTGAGTTAAATTATCAGTTCAGTGATTGAAAAACGGACCAAAATGTTTAAGCTTAGGACTTTTTTAAAAAAACTTCTGTTGTGAAACTGAAAAAATTAGTTTAAAAGGTTGGCAGACCTATAGAACAAGTGCCGAGGAACTGACAGAAGATTAGTGACAGATCTGTATTTGGCAGTGTTGCCATATCACAAATAAATCCTGAAAGAGCATGCGATATAATATTAATTAATGTTCAACATTCTTTTAAAGTTTTTGAAAGAAGTTTAACCGTTGATTGAATAATCCAAATAGATCCGCAACGCTTATGGAGAGAAACGTGCAACCCAAAAAATTAAAATTTCATCAAGAATTAGCGACTCTAGTGGATATTACGGGAAACAACTAGTTACGAATTTGCGCTCATACGAGAATGATCGTAGAAAGAGGTGCCGTTACCTCCCCTATCGTCCCCTTCCACAACCAATTTATGGCAGTACTTACGAAATACGAAGTGTAGTGAGTCAGAGAACTGGACATCACCCCAGCGTTATCTCTGATTTCTAAGAAATATGTCTGTGAAGCATTTAGCACTTCGCCAACGTTTGAATTTAATTTGTCGATATTATATTTTGTATACAGATACGATAAAGATCGACTGCAATGAAAATTATTTGATATGTAATTTAGAATGTTAATAATTATAAAATCAAGGGGTGCCCGATCTAATTTTGTTATGACTATAATTAATTAATAATTTAATAATAACTTATTTTATAAAGAAAATTTTGCGGACAGATATTATTCTAGATTCATTCAAAACAAAAAAGTGCTTTTTAAATTTTTGTTCTTAAGCTGATTGTTTTCAAGTTATAAACAATTTAAAACAAAAAATAACGAGAGATGATGATCTTCAAGGCTTAGAATAATTAAGTTTCACTTCATTTTTTGAAATTATGAAGTACCTAAGTTCAAGCTCAACATTATTTTATCAGGTCTTGATAAGTATTTTGGACTTTCATTTTAAATCATTGTTTTTTTAATTATTAATGTAGCCCAGCCCAGTCTTCCCACAAAGAACCTTCCTCATTAACAATTAAAAAATATTTGCAAAAATTCAAAACATGCATAATATGGCAAACATTCTTATCGGGACTTGATACAAGAAATTTCGCATGTTTGTACTTGATGATTACAAAATTAATATTTTTGCTTGTGTTGTGATCCTTGAAAATCGAAATTTTTCTTTTTTTCTTTTTAGTTTTAAATTATTTAAAACTCGAAAACGATCGACTTCAGAGAAAAATTACAAATGACCTTTTTTTGTTTCGAATGATAAAAATAAAATAATATCAGCCCAAGCCGAATTTTTATTATACTTCGAATCTCACCTGGGTGGAGAAATTTTCGTTTATTAAAAAATTAATGAATGAAAATACTTTACAAAAACTTTTAAAAACATTGTATTTTTTTTCTGAAAAAACAAAACAATCAACACTTTTACAGTTAAGATATACAGTAAAACCACCCTTAAGCGAAACGTTTTTAACCGAATCATCGTTTGACCGAAACGCTGACAGTTTCAATAATTTCGTCAATAAAAAGTAAATTTTTATCGCAAAATGTAAATTCCATCAATATCACTCACCGATTGATGCATATGTGTGTTGGGAAATCAAAAAACCAAGAGCTCTAAAAGATATTTGAGAAAAAGCACTTCCTTTTTTTTTATAGAAGTCAAAAAAGCTAATGGATGTCGACCACTGTATTTTCAGAATGGTTCGAAAATAAATTAGTCACAAGCGTAAAATCCTTTTTAAAATAAAAAAACCTTCCTATCAAAGCATTGTTGCTTGTTGACTCAAAATCTATATAATAGTGATAATTGTCAGATTTTTGCCACCGAATGTCACTAGCTTAATTCAGCTGTTAGACCAGGGACTAATAGAGACATTCGAGAGACATTATAGAGGAGCATTCGTTATTACAGGAGACAAATGAATCCAAAAGTGTTCCTGAAATCCTCAAATGTTCAACAATGAAACATGTTGTTTATCGGTGTGCTGAGTTCTGGGCCAAGATCAAATTTTCAACTTTGGAAAAATGCTGGAACTAACTTTTTGATAGGATTTTGATTGACGATCCTGAAGAAGAAAATGGCAAAGAAACGACAGAAAAAATTAAAGCTCTGATAAAAAATTTGCCGGGATGTGACGAAATTAAATAAGAAGAGATACGTGAGTGGTTAGCAGCCGACGATTTAGAAAGTGAATTCATCGACCAGGACATCATTGATATGGTTCCTCATCCAGACAACCTGAGCGTATCAGACGACGAAGATGACGACCCAACAGACAACAGGCAGCATGAGACCGCCGACGAGATTTTCAATGCTTTAAGGACAAGAATTTTATACAGTAGGCTTAATATGTGAGGGAGACGACTAGGTTCTTAATTTTTGTTATCATTGTATAAAGTTTTGTCCTTTTCAGATTGCTTTACATTTCGTCTAACGATAAAATGAGGCAAATTCACGACGTTCTGCAAAGGAACGATGGAGATATATAGCTGCAAAATATCGTTGTCAAACGATAACATAAAAGAAAATAGAAGATTTCTTTAAAAAACTTAGGTAACCCTAATGGAAGACACGAAAATGGGGTAGATATAATCTTAAATCAAGAAACTGCCAGACATGTTAAAAACTTTGTACCTATATCGGAAAGAATACTCCTCCTTCAACTTAATACCTACATAATTACATCTAACATTATCCAGGTATATGCCCCTACTCTGCTGACAAACCGGACGAGATAAGTGAAGCATTTTGTAACGAACTAACGAACACCTTAAAACGCTTCCCCAGAAAGGCTTTACCTTTGATTATGGGTGATCTAAATGCCAAAATTGGTAGGAGACAATCGTGGGAGAATTCATAGGACAATTTGGACTTGGAGAAAGAAATGAGCGAGGAGACCGACTGGGTGAATTTGTAGCAGAAGAAGAGTTTGTGATTACTAACACTTACTTCAAACTCCCACACAGAAGATTATACACATGGAAATCACCTCAAGATACTCCAGGCTGCATAGTGAGAAATCAAATAGATTACATTCTGATTAATAAAAGATTCCGGAACAGCATAACATCAGTCAAGACATACCCAGGAGCTGATATCAAATCAGACCATAACCCATTGATTGGCAAAATTAGGCTCAGGCTAAAGGTCGATTCAGACACATCAGTCACGTCTCGTCACAGTCCTGGCGCCGAACCGAACAATCCGTCATACAAAATATTCTTTAATAGAAATATGGCGCCGGCATTCACATTCATCAGTTGACGAACAGTTTGCCAGCTGTCAGATAGTTGATAGTTCTGTGACCAAACAGGACCGGTTCGGCGCCGAGACTGTGACGGGACTGATGTGTCTAAATCGACCTTTAAAAGGGTTAGACGTAGTGTCAATCCAAAATTCGACATCAAGCTATTAAAAGACCAACACACAGAACATAGTGTAAAGCGGTATATACAGAACAATTTAAATACCGTTATTCAATCGGATGTAATGGACCAGGAGCTAGAAAATTACATACAGTTTCAAAAGACATACGAGAGAAATTTTTCAAACCACCAAAAATTAAGAAGAAATCGTGGATGACAAATGAGATTCTAGATATGATGGAAGAGAGGCGAAAGTTCAAAGATCAAGACATGTCATTATACAAAAGAATCGATAAAAAGATCAAAAAAGCTATTAGAAATAGCTAAGGATACACATCTAAGAAAACAGTGTTCGGAAATACAGCAATTGCAACATAAACACGATACATTTCATATACACAAAAAAGTTAAAGAAACCGCAGGCTTATATATACCTAGAAGAGTTGGGTGTTTGGCAGATAACCAAGGCAAACAACTGTTAACCGTGGAAGAAAAACTAGACACTTGGAAGAATTATGTGGAAGTAACCTTTGCAGATGAAAGGCAGACTACCATTGAAGACACTGAATGCCAAACAGGACCCTCGATTACCATTGAAGAAGTCACGTCAGCTAATAAAAGAACTAAAGATGGTAAAGCGGTAGGGCCTGACGAGTTTTGTGCAGAATTCCTTAAACTTATGGATGAACAGGGAATAAAATGGATAACAACTGTATTCAACAACATATACGTAACTGGAAAAATACCCCAAAGCTGGTTAAAGTCGACCTTCGTGACCATACCAAAAAAAGTAAATGCCAAGACATGCGAAGACTACAGAACAATTAGCCTAATGAGCCACTTACTTAAAACGTGATACACGGCAGAATATATAAAAAATGCGAAGAACAAGTATCATGGACGCAGTTTGGATTCCGCGATTCCTTAGGCACCCGAGAGGTTCTATTCACTGTCCAAGTGCTTATGCAAAGATGGGATGTTAACTGCGATGTGTATATTTGTTTTATCCACTACAAAAAGGCACTACAAAATCCCGGTGTTATTTAATATATACTCTGAATATATCTTCGAGCAAGCGCTGGGAGAACTACAAGAAGGCGTATTAGTCAACGGAATGCGTCTAAACAACAGTAGATATGCCGACGACGCAGTAGTTTTTGCAGATAGTCTGGACGGTTTGCAAAGAATAATGTCGCATATATCACATATAAGTAGAGAACACGGACTTGATCTTAATACGAAGAAAACAAAGTACATGGTAGTCAGTAAGCGCGAAATATTAAATACACAGCTTTTGGTTAACCAACATCCAATTGACAGAGTGGACAGCTACACATACCTTGGTACCAACATTAACAGCTAATGGGATTACTCCAGTGAAATAAAACAACGCATAGGAAAAGCGAGATCAGCGTTCATAATGATGAAGTATCTTTTCAGAAGTCACGATTTACCACTTGCTACCAAAATCTCTCTCATTAGATGCTATGTATTTTCTACCTTATTATACGAAGTAGAGGCCTGGACACTTTCCGAAGCTTCCTTAAGAACTAAGTTTATTCCTAGACTAGTTCTAAGTCTAGGAACCGTGGTTTAGAACCAGATTACATCACGGTCGCCATCAAATAGTGCTGGCGAATCGCCTCGCAGCGAAGCCATAAAAAAACAGAAGAAAGAAAGAAAAAGTGATATATAAAAAATTAATAGTATAGATTTTAGTTAAATTAAAGATAATAATCAAATGCATATACAATAAAATTGATTAAAATTATATAAAAAATTAATAGTAATAATTAAATTACCCTATATAATAGAAATGCATTGAAATTATATAGAAATTCAAAGATTTTAGTTAAATTAAAGATAATAATCAAATGCATATACAATACAACTGATTAAAATGATATAAAAAATTTATTTAATATATTTAAATCTTGTAGCTTCTCATAATACAAATTATAATTTCGTAAAAGTAACTTATATTTTAAACCTTCATATACATTTTACAAAAAAAATACGGCAAGTTTTATGCTTATTTAAAATTTGTAGCTTCTCATAACACAAATTATTATTTCGTAAAAGTAAATTTATATTTGTAGCATTCATATACATATTTTACTAAAATAACTGCGGCAACACTGTGACGCAGTGCCTTGAGGAAAATATATTTATGAATATATTTGGTTAGGTGGATTGGGTCACAAACAATGTAGTGTAAGTAGAATAGGACGGGAGGGGATAGTGTTTTGCATGGGCCCCTCCGTTCTTAATGGCGGCGGCGCTACTAGTCACGTTAGGTGGGAGGTATAGCGGGAGACGCATGTGCGGTGGCGAAATTTAATTTAGATTGGGACGCCATAATGCAAATTCAGATTTGTGTTTGGTTATTATCATCTTTATTGTAAAAATTGTGTTTTACCATCGTTGAAATGGAACAAAATATGTTATGTTCATGGTTGTACCGACTACACAAACAGTCGATTTCGTTTTCCAAACCCAAAAAATGAAATGGACTTGTTCATAATGGTTGACATTTATTATGAGGAAAATAAACAATTCTACACCACACTGTTTACAATAGTCGTATCCCAAATTTTAGAAATAGACGATAAAAACAGTATACATCAAATTTTATATATCTAATAGACCTGCTAAAGAAGAAGGTACATTACCAAAATGGTATAGTATTTCCAAAGAATATTTTTTGTTGATGGGTGAAAGTTGGACAAACGGCTATTAAACATTCTGAGGATTAGGAGTTTATTTTTACAAGCATTAGGTAAGAACAGCACCTAATTATACCAAACTTTTAGTAAATACAAACTTTATACTATTTTGTTTTTGTAGTTAATTTACCTTTTAATCTTAACTAACATTAATCTTATATTTATATACTGTATAGATTTTAAACTCATTAAAACTCTTAACTCTTATCACTGCATTCCTAAACATTGCCTTATTTTATAAAAAAAAACTCTTATGACTCTTTTAATTGCATTCCTAAAATTGGCCTTATTTTATAAAAAAGTCAATACATTCTTAATTTTAATATTTCATTATTTTAGATTTTCGTGGATCTTCTACTTCTGAGTAACAGTTACATTGAGTCACATGCCAATTTGTGATCATTGTGAAGAGCAAGATCGCAGACATGCTAGGGTTTACACTTTATTATCTACATATGGTACTTTAAGGAAAAGTATTTTAGAAGGTATGGAACTTACTACAAACCATTGCTAATAAATATAGAGGTATCTATATTTGTATATCAAAATGACGATCTCACAACATGATGGGAAGATTAAATGAAGATTGGTGGAAAAATCCCTTCACGAAGTTGTTCATCTGGTACAGAATTGCAGCCAATGGAGACAGCAAATTAATAATACTTAGAGTTTCTCCACCCACACCTTAACAAGGGCTTAAGTAAGGAGGAGGAGGAGGAGGATATGTTGCCAATACTTTACCAAAGAAAATTATACAAATAAACAAGTGTCAGGATGTTTGTGTTTTATTTTGTTATTTTTGGGACTTTGGTTTGTTAATGTAATGGAAAACAGATATAATCATAAAATATTAAATAAAAACTTTCTTGTACCATAATATATACTCTCTCTGTATCAGATATTATGTTATACATTTATATATATATAAAAATGTGTAGGTGTATACTATATTTTTGGACAGAGAGGATATATTTTATGGCATAAAATAAGTTTTTATTTCTTATTTTATGACTATATTTACTTTCCATTAAAAACATACTTTTTGAATTTTGGCGCCTAAAATTCAGAGCATATTTTTTGAATTTGCCGCCTAAAATTCTGAATTTACGTTTTGAATTTGCCGCCAAATGAAATTAGTTTCGGCCCGTCCGTATTTGGCGCTAGAAACTCTCTTCCCAAACTTTATATGGGAGTTACCTTATTGGGTTGAGCAGTGAAAGGTGACGGACGTGAAAAGTGAGTGGAATCATAACAGGAGGCAAATTTGAAACCTGTGGTGAGAGCTTACTAACGATTTCCTCTGTTTATAAACCTTAACCTTTGATTATATTTTTTTATATACTTATATATTATTTGAACATTTTGCTTGTACATTTAATAGTCGATAGATAAGGGTAACAAATACATATTTAAGGTACATAAAAATGACTGACGACTCAGGAGGGCCAGTTCCTCCTGACCTTGAAAGTTTTAATATTGATGTTGATATGAGTGTAACTGATAAAAAAGAAAAAACGGAACAAAAAGTTCCGAATAATAACAAAACTGATACTTTTTTAAATAATTTAAATTATAGCAATGCAGCAATAGGTCCATTTATTGTAATTATCGAGGGTATTGAAAAAGGTCACAATATAGGTCGGTATAATCATTTGAAAATTGCCAAAGATATTTTTCAATTAAATCTCAAAGATGTATTAGAAGTCAAAGAAAAAGGGAAAAATAAATTGGGTGTGATTTTTCAATCCGCATCAGCGGCAAATAATTTTACCAAAAATAATAATCTGAATGACAAGTATAAAATATATATACCAAGAAACTGTGTCTCGTGCAAAGCAATAGCAAGGGACATAAATCCTGTGTTTACGGAAGAAAACATCAAAAATATGGGCGAAAGCCCATTTAAAATATTAGAAGTTAAAAGATTTACTAGGAAAAAAGTCAACGAAGATGGAACATTTGAATATGTTCCAACGGGAACCGTCTTAATAACTTTTGAAGGGACAATAATCCCTAGAAATATAAAATTATGCTACTTATCTATTCCTCTAATTCCTTATATACCACGAGTTACACAATGCTTTAACTGTTTAGCCTATGGGCACACAAAAACACAGTGCAAGAGTAATAAAAAATGCCAGAACTGTGGCAACCCACATGACCCAGAAGAAAACTCAATACAGACTTGTGATGCATCTTGCTACTTCTGTAAATCAACGAATCATCAGGCCACAAGCAAAACCTGTCCCGAATATGAAAGACAATGCAATATCAAAAAGACCATGGTATACCAGAATACAACATACTATGAGGCCAGTCTTTTGCACCCCAAATCTTACTTACCAACTACATCCAATATAGCACAAACATATAGATTCCTACAAACTGAATTCCCTAGTCTACAAAATAAAGGAAAACAATCAGACAATCACATACAAATTAATCAAAGAAGATCTTTTATCAACAGCAGTAACATTGTCAAATCGAAAAGAACATACTCAAATGTATCAACGACAAACGCATCTCCTCCAATAAAGAAAGGCAGTTACGACAAAGAAGCACATAACCAGCTACTATCACACCCCAATGGGAGACAGGAATGGTCAGAACACAGGCCACAAACACTAAACTTTCAAGCTAGTCCATATAGAAACTTAGACAAAGAAGACCCAGCTGGGTCAGATACACAGTCAAAAATTCAGAACAAAGTTGAAGAATATTATAAGAAATTTTTAAATACACCAATAGAACATAAATGTCAAATTAGAGACCTAATTAATACATATTTTGAGCTGTCCAAATCATCAGAAGATTTGGATAGGCCAGATATGTAATAAAAAAGGACAAAATAAAAATTTAATATTTGCATAATTAAATCAAATTAAAATTTAGATCTCATCCAAAAATTTTTAACATATTCAAAATGGCTAATACAAACCTTAAAATTATACAATGGAATATACGTAGTGTAAATTCTAATTTCAGTAATCTAATATCACTAATCAGGGATGAGGAACCAGATGTTGTTCTACTCAATGAAACCTTCTTAAAACCAATACATAAATTTAATATTAAAACTTACAATATAGTCAGAAACGATATGAGTGAAGGTACTAGTATAGCTACACTAATTAAAAAAAACCTAAAGTATGATATTTTAAAATGTAGAAATAACATAGAAACCAGCAAATTCAGAACGATAATAATTAAAATTCAAAAATATAATATAGTAAATATATATTCTCACCCCACCAATAATATTACCAAAAACAAACTATCTACCCTAATTAACCACCTACAAGGTCCGGTTATTATCATGGGAGACTTCAACGCACATCATGCAGCATGGGGATGTGAAATATGTGACAGAAGTGGCAACAATATTCAGGAATTTGTTGATGAAAACAATTTGTTTATACATAACGATGGTACTCCAACAAGACTCACCAGACCAGGACAAAGGAGAAGTGCAGTAGACCTGACTATTACCTCCAGCAGTGAAGCCCACAAATGCGAGTGGACAGTGATAAATGACCTGGGCTTCAGTGATCACTATCCCAAAAGAATAAATATTCAAAACTCGTTAACCAATCATAGGGAAAAGATTATCAAAGGAGGGAGAAACTACAAAGGAGCTAACTGGGATGAATATCATGATATATTAAATAAAACACCACATTTAGAACAACTGGAATATAATGAGCTAGTTCGAACAATGGAGAAGGCAGCCAATGTGACTATACCAAATAAAAACCAGACAAAGAGAAAAATAGGATGCATCTGGTGGGATCAGGAATGCTCTCAAAAAATAAAAGACAGAAAAGAAGCCATATTGAAACTGAAAACACAATTTACAATGGAAAACTATATTCATGCCAAAAAAACAATTGCAGCAACAAAAAAGATACTACAACAGAAGAAAAGAGACAATTTTAGAAAGTTTTGTGGAACGCTGAACAGAAACTCTGATATGAGTTATGTATGGTGTACTGTTAAAAAATTTTGCAACTCACAACAGGGATATAAAAAAAAACTACCCAACACACAAATTAGTGAAACCATCTTAACAAATCTATCAGTATGCAACATAGATCCTGAATTCATTCTAGTAGCAAACAATGGTACACAAAAGCCTTTTTCCATGTATGAACTTAAACAAGGTATAAACAACAAAAAGGACACAGCACCGGGCATGGATAATATCACATATTCAATGATTAAATTTTTACCAGAGGCAGCATTAAAAAACTTACTTAAGATATACAATAAAGCACTGGAGGGAAAAGAGATTCCAGAGAGCTGGAGAACTCAAGTATTACTCCCGTTTCTCAAACCTACCAGAAATCCACAACTCTTATATAGCTATAGAGCCATAGCCCTCACATCATGTGTGGGCAAAATAATGGAACAATTCATTAAAAACAGATTAGAATGGATATTGGAAAATAACCATACATTCAACAGCCTCCAATCAGGGTTCAGAAAAGGTATGGGAATACAGACTAATATTGCCTTTCTTACATCATATATCCAGGCGGCTATCTCAAAAAACAAATGGGTACTAGGAACTTTTCTAGATATAAAGGCTGCATATGACCATGTAAACATATATGTACTTTATAAAAAAAATGTTAGATTTAAATCTCCCAATAGACCTGGTTAACCTCACATTCAAGCTTCTTTATAACAGGAAAATATATATTAAAGACGAGGAAGAAAATCTCATAGGCCCAGCCTTCACAACACAAGGTTTAGCTCAAGGATCACCACTCAGTCCTCTTCTGTTCAACATCTACATACACTCAATCTATGAAATAATACCAGAGGAATGCATTTTATTATCATATGCAGATGATCTAGTCCTATTAAACAAACACCACAACCCAATCCAAGTAGCAACAGGATCAAATCTAATTCTTGCAGACATAAATGAATGGCTAGGGAACCATAACTTCTCTATATCAGTAAACAAGAGCAATGTAGTGTGGTTTACAAAGACAGGTAATACCTACACATACCCAGATATCATCATGGACCAGGGGATCATCCCTCGTAAAACAGAAATAAAATATTTAGGAGTAACTCTCACAGAAAACCTTAACTGGAACCCTCACATCGAAAACATAAGAAGCAAGGCTATTAAAGGTATCAATGTAATGAGGGCAATATGCAAAACCTGGTGGGGTGGGGACCCTGCTACTCTATTAATTTTATATTACGGTCTGGTAAGATCTCATCTTGACTTTGGCAGCATATTCTTAAAGCCATCAAACAAAAACACCTTGCGTAAACTTGATACTGTACAATACCAAGCCCTAAGGGTTATTCTCGGGTGCATGAAGTCAACCCTCACAACAGCACTGCTGGCAGAAACTGCAGAGATGGCACTTGAATTTCGAAGAAAATGGTTGGCAACAAAATTCATGACAAAAATGCTTAGCATTCAAAACAATCCAATTTTAATGGTAATCAAAGAAATAAAACAGGCATGTCAATATAATATAGGATACTGGAAACAAAAAGAGAGACCATACCTAGTGGAGGCACTTGACCATCTAGAACCATACAAAAATATAATTTACACAGCAAATGTAATACCATGCTTCTCTTTCAACATGGACATACAATACACACAAATCCCCACAGTGAAACTAAAAATCAGTAAGTCAGATCTTCATCTAAATATGATATTCAAAGCAGCAACAGAACAATTAATAGAAAAATACTTATTCATCTATACTGATGCATCAAAAAGTGGGAATGCTAACGAAACAGAGACTGGATATGGTGTATACATTCCCAATATCAACTATTCATATTCATCTAGGCTACCTTCAGCAATGAACATATGTACAGCAGAGATAGTGGCAATTGGCAAGGGGGTAAAAGAATGTCTGAACAGAGGTATAACTAACTGTATAGTCTTTAGCGACTCTAGAAGTGCTATACAGAAACTAACAGAAGTTGGCATAAACGCAAATAATGATTATACCACATTAGAAACGAGACAACTCCTACTAGAGGCTAACTCAGGGAACAACAAATATAAGTTATGTTGGATCCCCGGACATTCAGGAATAGAGGGAAATGAATATGCAGATAAGTTGGCAAATATTGGGAGATCACTCAACATACCTCAAAGTATAAAAATAAACTATTCAGATATCTGGCCAATATTGAAAAGCAAAATAAGAAAGGAACATGATATATGCTGGAAAGCTCAAACACAAATTAAAGGGAAATGGTATTCTGAAATTCAGCCATCATTTCCAAACAAACCTTGGTTTAAAAAATTCCCATATATAGACCGAAGACATCTGACCAATATAATAAGGATGAGGACAGGACACTGTGTTACAGGTTCTCATCTATACCGACTAAAAATAATAGAGCATCCATATTGTGAATGTGGTACAGAGGAGGACATAGACCATATTCTTTTATATTGCCCCATAAGAAAAGGCGCACAATTTGACCTAAAGAAAGAACTAAAAAAATTAGGAGTACCCGATAGTTTCAATATACAAGAAATCCTTATCAACATAACTTTTGATCAATTAAAACTAATTATTACTCATTTAAATATTAACAAGTTAAATTTATGAAATACAAACTCAATTAATCCAAATCTTTCTATCCTATCCTTTCCTGGGTTCTAGTCTAACCGAGGTAACATTTCTGGTTGTGTTAGCTCTGCCGTTACCCCGGAGCGAGAAGAGTTATAACCCTATGTTGTACTATCTGTCTAAACTAACATCTTTCATCACAAGGTTTAATTCAACGCATATATATATTTGCCCTTCAACTGCATATATAATTAAGCTTAAAGGAATCATCTATATCTTAAGGGTAAAAAACAGAAACATTAATGGAGTCAATGGAGTGCATAAACCGCCTTCATTACCGTTCAAACCGTTTCATTACATAACCAGAGAACTACAAACGCATGTTCGTATGTTCTCTGGTAAAATGTATAGTGACGCAACAACCGATACCGGTAGTAAGAGAAAAAGAAATGGAGATGAAGTCGAAGTGGAATCTTTTCAAAGTAAAAAGACACCTAGAACGCCAATAAAATTAAGAAGTGAGGATCAGTTAGATAGATTATTAGTAATAGCAGAATATGCAAAACGTATGAATCAAATTAACAAAAAGAATGTAAGGTTTGCTTCCTTTGTTGTTTCAAATCATAGACTGAGTCAAATTTTTTAAAAGAAGTTTCTTTAGTGTGTAATCTCATTTAAAGTTTCATATTAAATACTTAGAAAGAAAACTTCTTAAAACAAATGTCACATTTGTCTTTCTTAACTGTGCACTTTCAAATAATCTTCACGCCTAAATTGCTTAAAACAAATTTCACAATTGTACGATTTTTTCTCGGTGTGAATTCTCAAATGTGTTTTCAAACTAGATTTTGTAGTAAATTGCTTAAAACAAACTTCACACTTGTAAGATTTTTCTCCTGTGTGCGTTCTCAAATGTGTTTTCAAACTAAATTTTCTAGTAAATTGCTTAAAACAAATTTCACATTTGAAAGATTTCTCTCCAGTGTGCACTTCCCAATGTCTTTTCAAATTAGATGATTGATTAAATTGCTTAAAACAAATTTCACACTTGTAAGGTTTTTCTCCTGTGTGCATTCTCAAATGTGTTTTCAAATAACCTGCTCGACTAAATTGCTTAAAACAAATTTCACACTTGTAAGATTTTTCTCCTGTGTGCATTCTCAAGTGTGTTTTCAAACTAGATGATTGATTAAATTGCTTAAAACAAATTTCACACTTGTAAGATTTTTCTCCTGTGTGTACTCTAAAATGTGTTTTTAAATGATCTGCTCGATTAAATTGCTTAAAACAAATTTCACAATTGTAAGATTTTTCTCCAGTGTGCATTCTCAAATGTGTTTTCAAACAACCTCCTCGACTAAATTGCTTAAAACAAATTTCACACTTGTAAGATTTTTCTCCTGTGTGCATTCTCAAGTGTGTTTTCAAACTAGATGATTGATTAAATTGCTTAAAACAAATTTCACACTTGTAAGGTTTTTCTCCTGTGTGCATTCTCAAATGTGTTTTCAAATTACCTGCTCGACTAAATTGCTTAAAACAAATTTCACACTTGTAAGGTTTTTCTCGTGTGTGCACTCTTAAATGTCTTTTCAAATCACCTGCTTGACTAAATTGCTTAAAACAAACTTCACACTTGTAAGATTTTTCTCCTGTGTGCGTTCTCAAATGTGTTTTCAAAATAAATTTTCTAGTAAATTGCTTAAAACAAATTTCACACTTGTAAGGTTTTTCTCCTGTGTGCATTCTCGTATGTGTTTTCAAATCACCTGCTTGACCAAATTGCTTAAAACAAATTTCACACTTGTAATATTTTTCTTCTGTGTGTATTCTCAAATGTGTTTTCAAACTACCTCCTGTAGTAAATTGCTTACAACAAATTTCATACTCATAATTTTTTTTTGCCAGTCGCAACTTTCATATTTTCATTTAATGTTTTTCTTTTGGAGTGTTGACTTGTATAATTTCCTTCATTAGATGAATCTTCAATTAGTGTCTCCATAATTTCCATTTTGTGTCCATCTTGAAGATAACCTAAAATACAAACCAACTATAATATACATCCCTATTGAGTACCTATAATTGAAAATGAATGCAATAATCAAATTAGGGCATAATACAATTTAAGACATCAGAAATAGTGAATTATATAAATATGTTTTAGAAACCTGTACAGATTCTTGGTAAATACATTTTTTCACATTTTTACCCTCGTATGAGCCGGATTTTAGGCGGAAGCCCGGGGGTAAAAGTAGTAAACTTTTTTGCATATTTGTTGGGGTTTCCAAATTAATATTCTCTACAAAATTCAGCTTGTTCATATGATTTTTAGGGGTCAACTCTCTGACGACTGGACTATTATGGGTTAGGGTTATTTTTAATTCATTAAAATGTGTAAATTTGCTATTTAAAATTACGGTGTTGCCACTACGTTATGATTACAAAAACTTTACTTTTACCAGTTATTGCAAGTGGTGGCAATCACGGGTTCTAAAGTGGCAATCACAGGTTACATTAATATTTGGTATTACAAGTATTTTGTTCATTCATGAAATGTCACTGTTTGGAAAAATGTCAAGTGATTTAAATATTTTATTTTTATTATTGTTCTGAAGCTATTTTATTGTGGCATTTTAAATTAATTACTGTTTAACTGGGAATAAGCCATAAAATATGTGAAGCGGTAAAATCAAATGGACAACATATACCAAGCATTGGCGAAAAAACCTACGTAAAGGTCAAGTAGTTGACTATAAGACTACAACTATGCAGGCGCTGAAGTGGTTAGATAGACGTCCAGTTACAATGCTTACGACACTTCACTCCAGCAACATGAAAGATAGTGGTAAAAAAACTAAGCACAATGTTTCTACCCAGAAACTAGAATGTGTACTGGATTATAATTGTAATATGGGGACTGTAGACTCGTGCCTCAACAAGTAAAAAAAAGAAAGATGCTCATTCACCATTACGCCTTATTAAGAGATTTTCCCACAATGTGCCAGGCCACCAAGTACACACTGTGTTGCATATGTGCAAAGCATAGGTTCAAAAAGAAACACGCTATACTTGCATAGCCTGAAATGTGCCTCTACGCGTTTACACCATGTTTTGAAAAGTACCATTGTATAAAAAATTTTAATTTTCCTTTTAATGTAGTCAAAACTTTTATTTATATTTTGCATTTGAATGTTTTGTGTACCATTTGTTTGTAGTTTTTTATTTTGTTGCTACAATTACTAATGATAAATAAAATAATGATAATTTTTCAGTGTATTTAATTTTTTTTCATTTTCAAAAATCTAACAGCAACAAATTTATAGTTACTTCTACAAAATTGTAAATACAGTCCTGACTACACTGCGAGAACCGTATTTATACGCCATAGTACTTCATCGACTGACTGCGGCAACCGTGTTGATCAGCACAGGCATGAATCAGCCGAACCAGAAACCATACTACTTTTATAACTAGCCGCAGTGAAAAGGTTAAAAAAAATTTCACACTTCACATTTGTCTGTCATAACTGTGCACTTTCAAAATGTTTTTTCAAATAATCTACACGCCTAAATTGCTTAAAACAAATTTCACACTTGTAAGGTTTTTCTCCAGTGTGCACTATGAAATGTTCTTATAAACTATATGCTGTAGTACAATGCTTAAAACAAATTTCACATTTGTCTTTCTTAACTGTGCACTTTCAAATGGTTTTTCAAATAATCTGCACGCCTAAATTGCTTAAAACAAATTTCACACTTGTAAGGATTTTCTCCAGTGTGCACTCTCAAATGTGTTTTCAAAGTATATGCTAGACTAAATTGCTTAAAACAAATTTCACAATTGTACGATTTTTCTCCGGTGTGAATTCCCAAATGTGTTTTCAAACTAGATTTTGTAGTAAATTGCTTAAAACAAACTTCACACTTGTAAATTTTTTCTCCTGTGTGCGTTCTCAAATGTGTTTTCAAACTAGATTTTGTAGTAAATTGCCCAAAACAAATTTCACATTTGACAGATGCAGTGTGCACTTTCCAATGTCTTTTCAAATTAGATGATTGATTAAATTGCTTAAAACAAATTTTACACTTGTAAGGTTTTCTCCTGTGTGCATTCTCAAATGTGTTTTCAAATAACCTGCTCCAATAAATTGCTTAAAACAAATTTCACAATTGTACGATTTTTCTCCGGTGTGAATTCTCAAATGTTTTTTCAAACTAGATTTTGTAGTAAATTGCTTAAAACAAACTTCACACTTGTAAGATTTTTCTCCTGTGTGCGTTCTTAAATGTGTTTTCAAACTAGATTTTGTAGTAAATTGCTCAAAACAAATTTCACATTTGACAGATTTCTCTCCAGTGTGCACTCTCAAATGTGTTTTCAAATTATATGCTAGACTAAATTGCTTAAAACAAATTTCACACTTGTAAGATTTTTCTCCTGTGTGCTTTCTCAAGTGTGTTTTCAAACTACATGCTTGACTAAATTGCTTAAAACAAATTTCACACTTGTAAGGTTTTTCTCCTGTATGCATTCTCAAATGTATTTTCAAACTAGATGATTGATTAAATTGCTTAAAACAAATTTCACACTTGTAAGGTTTTTCTCCTGTGTGCATTCTCAAATGTGTTTTCAAATTAGCTGCTCGACTAAATTGCTTAAAACAAATTTCACACTTGTAAGATTTTTCTCCTGTGTGCATTCTCAAGTGTGTTTTCAAACTAGATGATTGATTAAATTGCTTAAAACAAATTTCACACTTGTAAGGTTTTTCTCCTGTGTGCATTCTCAAATGTGTTTTCAAATTACCTGCTCGACTAAATTGCTTAAAACAAATTTCACACTTGTAAGATTTTTCTCCTGTGTGAATTCTCAAATGTTTTTTCAAACTAGATTTTGTAGTAAATTGCTTAAAACAAATTTCACACTTGTAAGGTTTTTCTCCTGTGTGCATTCTCATATGTGTTTTCAAATCACCTGCTTGACCAAATTGCTTAAAACAAATTTCACACTTGTAATATTTTTCTTCTGTGTTAATTCTCAAATGTGTTTTCAAACTACCTCCTGTAGTAAATTGCTTACAACAAATTTCATATTCATAATTTTTTTTGCCAGTCGCAACTTTCATATTTTCATTTAATGTTTTTCTTTTGGAGTATTGACTTGTATAATTTCCTTCATTAGATGAATCTTTAATTAGTGTCTCCATAATTTCCATTTTGTGTTCATCTTGAAGATAACCTAAAATACAAACCAACTATAATATACATCCCTATTTGAGTACCTATAATTGAAAATGAATGCAATAATCAAATTAGGGCATAATACAATTTAAGACATCAGAAATAGTGAATTATATAAATATGTTTTAGAAACCTGTACAGATTCTTGGTAAACACATTTTTTCACATTTTTACCCTCGTATGAGCCGGGTTTTAGGGGGAAGCCCGGGGGTAAAAGTAGTAAACTTTTTTGCATATTTGTTGGGGTTTCCAAATTAATATTCTCTACAAAATTCAGCTTGTTCATATGATTTTTAGGGGTCAACTCTCTGACGACTGGACTATTATGGGTTAGGGTTATTTTTAATTCATTAAAATTTGTAAATTTACTATTTAAAATTACGGTGTTGCCACTACGTTATGATTACAAAAACTTTAATTTTACCAGTTATTGCAAGTAGTTGCAATCACGGGTTCCAAAGTGGCAATCACAGGTTACATTAATATTTGGTATTACAAGTATTTTGTTCATTCCAGAAATGTCACTGTTTGCAAAATGTCAAGTGATTTAAATATTTTATTTTTATTATTGTTCTGAAGCTATTTTATTGTGGCATTTTAAATTAATTACTGTTTAACTGGGAATAAGCCATAAAATATGTGAAGCGGTAAAATCAAATGGACAACATATACCAAGCATTGGCGAAAAAACCTACGTAAAGGTCAAGTAGTTGACTATAAGACTACAACTATGCAGGCGCTGAAGTGGTTAGATAGACGTCCAGTTACAATGCTTACGACACTTCACTCCAGCAACATGAAAGATAGTGGTAAAAAAACTAAGCACAATGTTTCTACCCAGAAACTAGAATGTGTACTGGATTATAATTGTAATATGGGGACTGTAGACTCGTGCCTCAACAAGTCAAAAAAAAGAAAGATGCTCATTCACCATTACGCCTTATTAAGAGATTTTCCCACAATGTGCCAGGCCACCAAGTACACACTGTGTTGCATATGTGCAAAGCATAAGGTTCAAAAAGAAACACGCTATACTTGCATAGCCTGAAATGTGCCTCTACGCGTTACACCATGTTTTGAAAAGTACCATTGTATAAAAAATTTTAATTTTCCTTTTAATGTAGTCAAAACTTTTATTTATATTTTGCATTTGAATGTTTTGTGTACCATTTGTTTGTAGTTTTTTATTTTGTTGCTACAATTACTAATGATAAATAAAATAATGATAATTTTTCAGTGTATTTAATTTTTTTTCATTTTCAAAAATCTAACAGCAACAAATTTATAGTTACTTCTACAAAATTGTAAATACAGTCCTGACTACACTGCGAGAACCGTATTTATACGCCATAGTACTTCATCGACTGACTGCGGCAACCGTGTTGATCAGCACAGGCATGAATCAGCCGAACCAGAAAACCATACTACTTTTATAACTAGCCGCAGTGAAAAGGTTAAAAAAAATTTCACACTTCACATTTGTCTGTCATAACTGTGCACTTTCAAAATGTTTTTTCAAATAATCTACACGCCTAAATTGCTTAAAACAAATTTCACACTTGTAAGGTTTTTCTCCAGTGTGCACTATGAAATGTTCTTATAAACTATATGCTGTAGTACAATGCTTAAAACAAATTTCACATTTGTCTTTCTTAACTGTGCACTTTCAAATGGTTTTTCAAATAATCTGCACGCCTAAATTGCTTAAAACAAATTTCACACTTGTAAGGATTTTCTCCAGTGTGCACTCTCAAATGTGTTTTCAAAGTATATGCTAGACTAAATTGCTTAAAACAAATTTCACAATTGTACGATTTTTCTCCGGTGTGAATTCCCAAATGTGTTTTCAAACTAGATTTTGTAGTAAATTGCTTAAAACAAACTTCACACTTGTAAATTTTTTCTCCTGTGTGCGTTCTCAAATGTGTTTTCAAACTAGATTTTGTAGTAAATTGCCCAAAACAAATTTCACATTTGACAGATGCAGTGTGCACTTTCCAATGTCTTTTCAAATTAGATGATTGATTAAATTGCTTAAAACAAATTTTACACTTGTAAGGTTTTTCTCCTGTGTGCATTCTCAAATGTGTTTTCAAATAACCTGCTCCAATAAATTGCTTAAAACAAATTTCACAATTGTACGATTTTTCTCCGGTGTGAATTCTCAAATGTTTTTTCAAACTAGATTTTGTAGTAAATTGCTTAAAACAAACTTCACACTTGTAAGATTTTTCTCCTGTGTGCGTTCTTAAATGTGTTTTCAAACTAGATTTTGTAGTAAATTGCTCAAAACAAATTTCACATTTGACAGATTTCTCTCCAGTGTGCACTCTCAAATGTGTTTTCAAATTATATGCTAGACTAAATTGCTTAAAACAAATTTCACACTTGTAAGATTTTTCTCCTGTGTGCTTTCTCAAGTGTGTTTTCAAACTACATGCTTGACTAAATTGCTTAAAACAAATTTCACACTTGTAAGGTTTTTCTCCTGTATGCATTCTCAAATGTATTTTCAAACTAGATGATTGATTAAATTGCTTAAAACAAATTTCACACTTGTAAGGTTTTTCTCCTGTGTGCATTCTCAAATTGTTTTCAAATTAGCTGCTCGACTAAATTGCTTAAAACAAATTTCACACTTGTAAGATTTTTCTCCTGTGTGCATTCTCAAGTGTGTTTTCAAACTAGATGATTGATTAAATTGCTTAAAACAAATTTCACACTTGTAAGGTTTTTCTCCTGTGTGCATTCTCAAATGTGTTTTCAAATTACCTGCTCGACTAAATTGCTTAAAACAAATTTCACACTTGTAAGATTTTTCTCCTGTGTGAATTCTCAAATGTTTTTTCAAACTAGATGATTGATTAAATTGCTTAAAACAAATTTCACACTTGTAAGGTTTTTCTCCTGTGTGCATTCTCAAATGTGTTTTCAAATTACCTGCTCGACTAAATTGCTTAAAACAAATTTCACACTTGTAAGATTTTTCTCCTGTGTGAATTCTCAAATGTTTTTTCAAACTAGATTTTGTAGTAAATTGCTTAAAACAAATTTCACACTTGTAAGGTTTTTCTCCTGTGTGCATTCTCATATGTGTTTTCAAATCACCTGCTTGACCAAATTGCTTAAAACAAATTTCACACTTGTAATATTTTTCTTCTGTGTTAATTCTCAAATGTGTTTTCAAACTACCTCCTGTAGTAAATTGCTTACAACAAATTTCATATTCATAATTTTTTTGCCAGTCGCAACTTTCATATTTTCATTTAATGTTTTTCTTTTGGAGTATTGACTTGTATAATTTCCTTCATTAGATGAATCTTTAATTAGTGTCTCCATAATTTCCATTTGTGTTCATCTTGAAGATAACCTAAAATACAAACCAACTATAATATACATCCCTATTTGAGTACCTATAATTGAAAATGAATGCAATAATCAAATTAGGGCATAATACAATTTAAGACATCAGAAATCGTCTATATAGAAGTAAAACTCACTAACTGCAAAATAAATACAACAGAGATATTTAACATTTTGTCGTTTTTTACTTTATAATTTTATTTATGATTATTATAGATAGAAGTGATATTATTTATGGGGGTTAGGTGTTACTTTACTATCCTGTTTTAAAAGAAATGATCATAACTCAATAATTTTAAAATTATTAAGCTAAATGTACTTAATGAATTTTACCTCAAACTATCATATTCCTGATTGGTACTTAGGGATAAAGTAACTAGATAGAAAGTGATGAAAAATGTTAATATTTCGTTTACTATTACAAATTATAATAAATTCCTGTATAATTGAACACAACATAACAAGATATAACAAAAAAACTTATTTTAAGGATGAATTTATGTTGAATCTTCTGATTCCTCATCAAAATTCGGTTCTGGTAGGTTTTCATTTGTAGAGGTACTTGTTGGTAGATTTTTATAATAATGATGAACTTCATCTGGTATGAGATTGTCGTTGCAAAGTTTGACTAGATCTCGTTTCTTCAAAGTTGAAATTGGGAGTAAATCGTTATAGAGAGATTTTAATCTTATTTCTGAAATATCCCGATTACTCCTTCTTCCTGGACCACAAGAAATAATTAATTTTTTATACGGCGATGAATGGTCATATCTAAAAAAAATCACATCGGTATGTTCTTTTACAAATTTGAAGCATTTAATTTTTAGCCAGGATACTGTGCAGCCATCTTCATCTTTCGTTCTATTTTTTATTATCGTTCGTGCCAAATTATTTAGATCATAGAAATCGGTATATTTAAGTTCTCGTACTGCATACGGCTCCTTCTGTAACCTTTTCTGCCGTGCTAACCTAAATATTTCCAGCCAATCGTTCATGATAAAAGCTGTTCGGTTTTTTTTAGAATGCTCTATCGCCGAATGCATAGAGTCGCACTCCATATGACTATGTCCTGACTCCAAAAATTTCTGTTCTATGCATTCCAAGTGCGTAGTATGCACTGCATAGAGAAGTGCAGCAGCTACTTGTTGGTTTCTATTTTGACCTCCACAAGTGTCTGAAAACAACGATATTTTCAGAACTGTGGAGGGTAAGTTTGTAATATAATTTAACAGAATAGATCCAATTTCGTTGCTACCACGCTTTCCATTAACTTCATTCCAGCAGTAGCAAGATGCGTGCTCACCATCTCCCTCATAAATGGTTTAAATTGTATACACACAATTTTCGAGAGTAGTAAAATGGGGATACTGGGGAGTGAGGTAGTTGCAATACACTTTGAAGGTCGAATGTTGCTGTTTTAAATGTCTTGTCATTTTGAGATAACTTTTTGTCTGTATTTTTTGCTTCATGGCATTCATTCTTTCTTATTATGTGCATTGAATATTCTAGTTCTAAATCTTGTTTTTTTGTTGCATCTGCCATGTTATATTTACTGCATGCTGCACATTGATCCTTTTTAGGAACGAAAAAAGAGTAATTATAGCCATTGCCAAAAATTTGCCTGTATTTCCAATGGCTGACTGGCTTTTGATTTTCAGCTAGACTTTCGAGATAGAGATTGTACATTTTTTTAATTGATAATTTAGAGTCTAAATACAGTCTTTGACTGGTGGCCCTTGTATAATGTGACTCTACAGCAGGAATGACTCTATATGGTTTTTTACCAGTTGGATAGACTCTTCATTAGTAGCGTTTGCTGGGATTTTGCGACCCCTTTTATCTTCACTGAAAAAACAACCTGCTGAATTGGTTCCTTGTAAGGCCGTGTTTATGGGACCATTAGAAATGCAAAGAGTTCTCTCAAAAAACTTGGCACATACTCTGTGCCGTCCTAAGGGACTTTCAAGGAAGTACAATCTTGAAACCGTTTTGTTGATAACATTATTTTTTAAACGTTTTGGCTTAACCGGTGTAACATTTTTTATATAAAAATCTTTTTGCCTCTTAAAATCATTGAAAGACCAATATGATTGACACAATGTCTTCCTATCCTCTTCATTAAAATTTAATGAGCATTTATATCTGCAATTTGTACAATCAACAAATTTGGGACCCTTTGCATTGCATTGTTTAAATTTGTTATAATATGGCTCACATTTGGAACGCTTCTCTTTAGTAATGTTTACTTTCCAGTTCTTTTCATTTCGTTTTCGCCTTCTTGTTAATGTACATTTTTTGGCATTAATTTCTGTAGCTTCATCGGAGTCTGATAAATCGGAGATATCTGGTGTCGGAGAAAGAGGTGAATTTGGTGGTCTGAAACAGGGGTCCATATCTATGTCATCAGAAGAAAAATCACTGTCACTGCTTGACGAATACGGAACGATTTTTAATGTATGTTGTTGTCTTTTTACTCTTGCCATTACAACATCCTCTTTCGACACCTGAAATACAAAAGTTAATTAGTCTTTGCATGATGATAATCCAATGGAGTAATTTTATGGAGGCCTATGTTCAGCAGTGGATGCAACATCGGACTGGATTTTTGTGATGATGACTTTGGGATGAATTATGACGAATTATTTGGATAACAAATATAATAAGTAATCTGTATTTCTTTACCTTATCTGGAACAGTCTTCTCATCCTCAATGTGACCAAATAACTCATTGATTTTTGTTTGTTGAAATGACTGCACATTCTGGAAATTAAATACAAAATTCAGTAACTACATACACACATAACTTATTATAAAAAAAAACGTTTAAACACTAGGCAGGAAGTAAATATTTACATTTTTTGTTAGTGTCATTGGTTTTTCATTTTCTTTATGTAATACACTTTCGACCATCCTAGTTGTTCTGGAACTGGCAAACACTCGTTTAATACGATTTGAAAATCTCTGAAATAAAAATAAATTGTTTTAAAGTAATTTTAAACTATGTCACTTGATATTACATACCTCAGAACTCGTAGAAGGTTTTGATGAATCAAAAAGTTTGTCTGTAAAAGTTTTTTTCATTTTGGCTATTAATTTGGCACAAACTTTCAAAGAGACAGCGTATATTTACACTATATTATTATACTTCTAACAATTTTACTAACAACTGCACACATCCACAGAGACTAAAACCTAACCTCAAACTCTCATTAAGTACGCAACTGTCAAACTACAAAACCCCGTATTAAAAGTATTGCCATAGAGGTAAAAATCATTAAGTACAACCTGACTTTTACCTCCCAACGAAATTTAGACAAAGTGCACTGAATGTTTTTTACCATTCTATAACTGCCTTATTATTAGACGTAGCGCCTAGTGAGTTTTACCACGCGAAAGTTTAGATGTTAAATGTTACTTACTGATACAAACATGGTTTTGAGCTAAAATGTCACTTAGTGAGTTTTACCTCTATATAGACGAAATAGTGAATTATATAAATATGTTTTAGAAACCTGTACAGATTCTTGGTAAACACATTTTTTCACATTTTTACCCTCGTATGAGCCGGGTTTTAGGGGAAGCCGGGGGTAAAAGTAGTAAACTTTTTTGCATATTTGTTGGGGTTTCCAAATTAATATTCTCTACAAAATTCAGCTTGTTCATATGATTTTTAGGGGTCAACTCTCTGACGACTGGACTATTATGGGTTAGGGTTATTTTTAATTCATTAAAATTTGTAAATTACTATTTAAAATTACGGTGTTGCCACTACGTTATGATTACAAAAACTTTAATTTTACCAGTTATTGCAAGTAGTTGCAATCACGGGTTCCAAAGTGGCAATCACAGGTTACATTAATATTTGGTATTACAAGTATTTTGTTCATTCCAGAAATGTCACTGTTTGCAAAATGTCAAGTGATTTAAATATTTTATTTTTATTATTGTTCTGAAGCTATTTTATTGTGGCATTTTAAATTAATTACTATTTAACTGGGAATAAGCCACAATTAAAGATAAAAATACGTTTATTGACGTTTCAATTTCAACACAAACAATAAATTAAACAAATTTTATTTTTTGTTACATAGTGAAAAATTCTTCTAATAATTTAATTTTATCTGACTCATTTATATTGACAATTCAGACATACATTATGCATTTTAAAGGAGACGACTTTAAAACGATATTGCCAATATTGTTGAGTTGCGCTCGTGGGACGACTTTACTTATAAGATAGTTCATTCGATTACATGAAATCAACTGTAACTTGAGAATATCCGTCAGAAAAAATCATAGCATGTAATTCGTCTTTAAAAAGACAAACACATGACATGATGACAGTAAAATTCTCCTGTTAGTGTTTCCATAGTAAATTATGAGGGAAAAACCAGGAAAAAAAAACCTCATAATACTATCCCGACATGGTAAGTATTTGTTCGTGCATTTAGTTTACCTTCAATAAACAGCAACATTCTGATTTTATATGTTTCGTTATTTAAAAAAACATAAAATGATGTATCCTCTATATTTATTGGCCTCATTTAGCATAATTAGAGCCGCTTCTTTAATTTTTCTTTTTTTACCATCCGTTTCTTTTAGGACTACATTTGAATTATTCCATTGAACCCTATGTTCATTATACCATGCCTGTTTACATATTTGAGATCTATCAAATTCTCTATTTTTAATATAAGATTGATGTTCGCTTATTCTAACATTTAATGGCCTTGATGTTTCACCTAAATAAAACTGATCGCATTCGCAAGGTATTTTATAAATGCAATTCTTTGTCCTTTCTTGTTCATTGTTAGGTTTGGTTTTGGACAAAATAGATCTCAACGTGTTTGTTGTTTTGAATGTTGTTGAAATGTTGAATTTATTTCCTATCCTTCTAAGTTTTTCTGATAATCCTCTTATGTACGGTAGTGTTATTTTCCTCGTATTATTCGTTGTGTATGCTGTAGGATCTCGTTCTAAGTTGTTATATTCTATTCGATCGATTGTTGAAAGTTCCTTAGTTATAAACGATAAAGGATAATCATTTTTTAATAAAACAGATGTTAACAAATGTTTCTCCTACAAGAACGAAATAGACTAAACCATATAGACTTATGAGGAGTTCTATACTCTTATGACTCAAATCGAGGCAGTCCTTAACTCTCGCCCTTTGTGTGCAGCGAGCTCTGACTCTAATGACTTGCAGGCACTGACTCCTGGTCATTTTTTGATTTTTGAACCCTTAGTGGATTCAATTCCCGATCCAGATCTAAGCGCTTTAAAGATTAACCGTCTGAATCGTTGGTAGTTAATTCAAAGGATAAAGGGGGACTTTTGGAAAAGATGGTCTAAAGAGTACCTATATTCATTCTCTTCAAGGGCGATCTAAATGGCATAGTCCAACCCATCTCTCGTTAAAAATTCTCTAGTCCTCAAAAAAAATGAACAACAGCCTCCTCTTCACTGGCAGTTGGCCAGAATCATTGAGTTGCGTTACGGCACCGACGGTATTGTACAGGTTGGTACTCTGAGGACAGCTACAGATAGCATCCTACAACGTTTGGTGGTCAAGATCTGTCCACTACCTAGTTGTTAACAACTATATTTTTCTTCATTTCTATTATTATTATATTAATAGTTTAGTGTTCGTTTTTATTCTTATCATTGTAGCTGTTTTTAAAAACATTCGTTTTGGGGCGGAGAATGTTTGGAAAAGTGTCAGTGATTTAAATATTTTATTTTTATTATTCCGAATATGACCTTATTTAGTTTTAAATCTTATTTAATCATAATATATTAGCTAATTGTAATATGGCTTTAGTTTATCTTTTAAATCCTCGAACTCAAATTGGCTGATTAATTATTGTCAAGCTTAAAATGTCATTCTAAGCTTAATTTACTGCTATTCACGGAGGTCCTAAAAACAAAACCACCCTATTCGACTGGGGTATAGACATGTTTTTTGTTTCGTATGATCGCACATCGCGCACATTAAATTTAATTTGTATAAATGCATTATAAAGCATTTTTATGAAAAACATTTGTTCGGTACACACTGTAACTGTAATCGAACGAAGGTGATATTTTGGCATAAATTGGCAACACTTGTTTGACAGTAGCGGTGTTGACACTCTTTGTACTTTATTAATTTAAATTTTAGGGTGAATACCTCTTGTTTTATATTTTTACCTATTTAATAAAATCTGTACTTTTTAGGATAAAATTAATGTTTTATTTCAAAAATGTCACGTAAGAATTTAAATAGTCGTTGTAAAGAGATGGTAATACTTTTGCAATAATTATGTGATCTATTTGATTTAAAATGGAGTCAGAATGAACAGGATCATGATAATAACGGCTCCATTCTACCCTTGGCTGCTGTTAGAGAAGTATGTATACAGTCGGTCCGCCGGATCTTTGCACAAGTATGACATTATTCACGTATTATTTTTTATGTTACGTCTCTTTCCTACTCACAGAAACTATAACTACTAACTTAAACCGCCTGTGCATACACAACACCATGCATTGAACAAAGACAGCCATAGAACAATCATCTCTGATTGATGCGTCTACTGACAATTGACATGACAATTGGAAATTTTGTTTTGACAGAGTTTTTAATATGTTTATAAATTATTTTAGTTTGATTTAAATAATCAATCCTTTGTCATACTTTAAATATACATATTTTTTAACAAACAGTTGTTATAACGACTAACCCTTACCTTCGTGTTCAAATTACCTACGAATAATATAGTTTTTTAACCTCTAAATTGACATTAATTATTTAAATATACTAAAACTACGTCAATGGACAATATAAAATATTTTTAAAGGTTTTTATTTTTAGAGTATGCCTGGCAAGCCTTTGACTTCTCAAGCTCAGCAACTTGTGTTGCATATGTTGTAGTATTTCGAATTAGAAAAAGTAAATGGAGGGTCTTTGGAGTCATGTTCATCTGTTCAACAGGTAACATATTGAAATGTATGTTCGTTTATGAAAATCATTAAACAATTCTTTATTTAAGAGAGTAGCAGCTGCATTAAAATATCACGATGAACAGTATGTACAATAATTAAAAAGAAAGAAAATAATCACATTCTTTCAAAGCCAGGCAAAAGTAGATGTCGTCCGAAAAACAAAACAACTGATCAATCTGAGGGATCAAAAATGACAGTGCGTAATACAGTATATGACATGTACCAACAAAGTAAGTAGTTACCAATTTCTTCAATCTGAATTTGATATACCATAAGATAATGGTATCATGTACCATGATAACCAGAAGGTACCTTTTAATATAATTTTCAATACTTTATATAAATGTATGTTGTAAAAAAGATTGTTGAGAGTAGTTTAAGAAAATTTCTGCTGAATACATTAATGGATATTAAGTCAATTTTCTTGTGAGTTTTTTAATTTGAAATAATTTATAGTTTTATAAAAACACAGTATTAATTTTTTTGCATTGAACTAGTTATAACAGTGTGGTTTGTTCTGTACTTTTTTTTTTAGAGAAACATATTACTCTGCAAAGTATAAGTAATGAATTAAGGGATAAAGAAGTTGCATTTATTGGCAAAACATCTGTTAGAATTTGGGGAATTAAATAGAAGGGAAGAATTGGGATTTAAATATGAGAAGGACAATAATCAAAGAGCATTAATTGAGCGCACATATTGCTGCTTTAAGAGCCAAGTTCCTTCGTAAATATATGGAAAATATACTGTGCATCCCAGAGACCTTGTTTTTTTTTTTGGACGAAACGTGGATTTATTCAAAGGGAAATTAAACAATTTCCTGGCAAGACAACAGTGTTAAAAGTGTACGTAAACCAGAAGGGTATGATGGTAAACGCTTTATAATTGTTCACGCTGCTTCTTCGAAAGGATTTGTTACTGAAGCAAGTTTATTATTTTGCTCAAAATCCAAAGTCGCTGATTATCATGGGGAAATGAACAATGAAATTTTCACTAAATGGATAAGTGAAAAATTAATTCCTAATTTGAAGAGTTATTGTACATTAATTGTAATGGATAATGCCCCATACCACAGTGTGCTTTTAGAAAAGCAACCTTCCACTATTTCAACTGCAATGGAAATTATTACCTGGTTGACAACTCAAAAGATTATGAGGTAAAACTCACAAAACCTGAATTATTACAAATTGCGAAAATGAACAAAAAGGAGAATGTGTATATAATTGATGAACTACTAAGAGAACATGGCCATGAAGTGTTGAGACTACCTCCTTATCACTGTGAATTCAACGCTA
The DNA here is from genome assembly GCA_918026665.1 of Diabrotica balteata. Lineage (NCBI taxonomy): Eukaryota > Metazoa > Arthropoda > Insecta > Coleoptera > Chrysomelidae > Diabrotica > Diabrotica balteata. Next base: position 82,145,270 of record OU898276.1, read on the forward strand.
TTGAATTAATTTGGGCAAACTGCAAGTCATATTACAATAAGCATATTGGTAGAGATGGACATTCTGATAGTGATTGATGGATTCGACTGTTACTTGATGGAAATTCATTTTATGTAACAATAAAACACTGAAAACTTTGTTTTCAAACGTTTATTTTAACACTTACACAGTGGTGTGTACAACCTTAAATGTGGCGACTGCCCAAAAACTTACATTGGTCAAACTGGTAGAAACTTTAACAAACGAATAGCAGAACATAAAAGGACTTTTAATAATAGAAAAACAGATTGTACATACGCACTTCACCTTCTAGATCACAATCATTCTTTTAACAACGAATTTAAAATTCTTCACATTCAAAATAAAGGCCTTAAGATATCCTTGTTAGAATCTATGGAAATCAACAAATTAAAAAACACAGATATAATTCTGAATGACCAACTTGAGACCAACAGTTCTCCCCTCCTCAACCTATTTCATTAGAGACTATAAATTTGTAAACCCAAGCCAAAATAGATCACTTGAGAAAGGCAATCAGCCGAAACAGCTGTAGTGATAAGCGTTAAAATAAATTTTTGTGGAAGTTTGAAAACAAAGTTTTCAGTGTTTTATTGTTACATTCAGATAGTGCTGTTATAAATATGTGGAAAGAGGCACTAAACCAATGTAACACAGACATTTGGGAAAAATATGTGAAACATACTCATGAAATTATTACAAAGTGGTATATCCGAGAAAAAAATATGGTTGAAACTAACATTCAACCAATCATAATAGACACTGGTAATATGAGTGACTAAGATTCTGACAGTGAAGAATTCTTAAATTTATGATTGGCTATGTGGCTGTATAGTGTATGAGTGCTTTTACATTAAATAAATTGTATAGGAGTTAAGAGTTTATATCATATTTTAGGCAATATTTTTTAATATCTGTCTTACCTGAGTGATCTGTTTCTTCTGTTTCAACTTTTAACTCTTCAAGATCTATTGATTTGGACAACTGATTCTCCTGATATATAAGATCATTTTTCTCAAATTCTTCTTTAATTTCAATGTTTACTTCCGTAACTATAAATAAATGAAAAAAAGTATATATTATTATATATTAAATATACAAAATTGCTCATATTATTTATTGTGTTATTATATAAATATTTATCGAAGTGAATACTTCTTATCGCTCGATATGTTTTCACATGTGCCCAAAAATCATACTTAGCATGCTTCAAAAAATCGAAACATGTGTAGTAATCTTGCGCTATACAGTACTATATATAATATACATCCATTTACACTTTACGAAAATAAAATACTATAAAATGAAATTATTTATATAAAATTAAATAAAATTATAAAAAATTAAATAATATAAAAAAAATTAAAAAATTATAACAAAATTTTTTATTTATTTAACTAACGTATATGTTAATCAGTATGTGGAACAAAGATAACACTTAATTGTTTGAATATGAGTGAGACACAATCCATGCATGTTGGAGTAGCGAGTCTAATTTTTAAGGTGTATTGCAAAATTTCTGTTACATCATTCCTTCTAAAATATTAGTCGGATACATGAGTGTAACATAATATTTAAATCCACTACAGTTCATTGTAGAATGAAAATTAATATTGCCCCAACAAAACTTACATAAGTAATCATGTAACTGTTATTTTTTAAATGATTATATCATTATTTGATTAATTCATACAGTAAAGGTATAAACCCTTACATTATAATGTTAGAATATCTTAAATCATAATAATATATGTTGTCAAAAGTGGGTGATGACACAAGCAGTTATGTTTGGATTACATACACTTCTTCTTTATACACAGCCTTGCCTTATATCACATAGATTCAAAGTCTGATGGGGTAACCCTGAGAGAATATATAAAACATGAAAGAGATTTATCATTTAATTATTTTTGTATATTTACTGTTCTAGATGTGTATATCTCAAGTTAGTGATTTTCTTGAATTCAATAGTTGGCCCATTTTATCCCTTAAGGACCAATGTGACTAATTAACAAAGAACACTGAATTGAGAAATTGATATGTGACAACAACATTAGCTAAATAAATAACACACTTCAGTAAACAGACAAATAGTATAAACAGTTTGCCCTCTCTACAAGTGTATGATTTCCCCTCAAAAGAATAGATGGTGCTTATCTGTATAGAAGGTTTAAGGTCAATGAGGTCTGTCTATTTGATTTTTAGATGTGGTGGCAAAATATTGAAAACAAATAATTAACATGCCAAGAGTGTATTTTAATAATAATAATGGTATTATGGGAACCAGTCTATTCTAGAAATAATACAGTTATTTATTGCTACTTTTGAAAATCGACTAATTCCAACAGAGAAAACAGTATGATCAATTATTAAAAACTTTGACAATTTCAGAAAAAATGTTTATGACATGTTCAATTGATTACTAAATATCTAATAAAACAGTTTCCTATTTAGTAACATCTAAATTTTTGGTTTTCAATGCTAGATTCACCACTTTCCATATAACTCCCTGTTTTTTATTGACTTAACCATTTCCTTCAGGGTTATATTGAGTTGTTCTACTTTATGTTTCTTTAGAGTGTAAATAATTAACAAATTCTTGTGAAGTAAAGCTAGTTCTGTTAGAATGTATATGTCAGCATTCCATATAAACAAAATAGTTAATTCAAACATTCAATTACTGTCTGACTAGATGTGTCTGTGCATGGAAAAACCCATGGAAATCTTGAAAATTTATCAATAATTGTAAGCATATAGGAATTTTTTAGAAGGACTTGGTATTGGACCTTTGAAGTCAATGTTCAGTCTTTCAAACTGAGCTGCTGATTCGATTAAATGTTATAAAATTATTATAAATGTTATAAAGTTATTACATTCTTATAAAATCCGGCTTTCATTTCTGCAGATTGGACAAGAGGTAATTACTTGTTTAATTTTATTTACACAATAAAAATAAGGTATCATTTTAATAAGCACTTAATTTGTAATTATCTTATATAATGCCCTGAAATTGTATTTAGGTTCAAAATATTAATATTGTTTTGAGGCTATTTTCTTTTAGCATCTTAATGCAATTTTGGAAATAAGCCACAATTTTACTTTAATTCAGTTGTTACTAACCTTTTTCAGTTTTTTGGTTTTCTTCTAATGGGTTTATTTTATTTCCATGTTGTTCTATTTCAGTATTTATGAGACATTTCTTTAAGTCTAAATAATCGTATGTGTCATATGTAGTATGCCTATTGGATTCCTCCGGAATTTCACATTTAAAGTTATCCAAAAGAGTATCATCCATTTCATTATACTCTATTTCTGGTTTACACGTTTTCTCGCTTAATTCTTGTTTTGCTTCCATTTGATTACACTTGATTTTATGTATCCAAACAATAATTTTGGAACCAAAAAGTAAAATCACTATAAACCTCGACGCAAAAGCAGTGAACTACAAACTACGATAGTAGAGTGTAGAGTACACCATAGATAAATCGGACTGGACTTCTTCAATATTGGTGCAATGAACATAACCTCGTTGATATGTTTGACGTTGTAAGCTTAATATACGTCAGTGTTGCCATATACTCAAATATTTCCCACTCTCACATATAAAATTATTGGCAAGATTTATATTATATGAAATAAAAATGTAAAATTGAAAAATACATATATAATTAAACAAAAATGTGAAAAATATATATATTTTTACCTATACATAGGTATATAATTCATTAAAATTATACCTATAAATATTATAAAATAAAATTAAATCTTGCATTTCTACATTTAAAAATACTTATATAATAAAAACCATTAAAATTATGCTTAAAAATTAATAGTTTAGAAACTTTATAAATTACAGAATAAAGTAAAGTTAAATGAAAAAAAAATTAGGTTAAACAAAAGTATTTAGCTATATTTAAAATAAAAAATACTATTTTATGAATGCTTTTTAATATGAATTCAAAAATTGTGGCTGTGGCGTGTACATTTTTACATTTTACAGAAGTAAAACACTTAACATTTACCTAAGTACATACCTAAATACAAATGTGAAGCATTTTACTTCTGTATAAGTTTTTTAAAGCATATATATAATTTCGTCAAAGTATCTTTCTATTTTAAACACTCCTATACTTTATACAAAAAAAAGTGGCAACACTGTGTCACACAAACATATAGCTGGATGCCAGGTTATGTTCATTGCACCAATATTGAAGAAGTCCAAATAATAATATAGTATATTGTATATACAGAGAGTATCGTCAAATAGTCTATAGTATTTGGTATCGTGGAGTACACGATCAAAGAATATATGTAGCAGTGTTACCAGTAGCTGGGCATGAAAGGATGCACCGATGCACCTCCCTCTGTCAAAAACGTCAAAAATTATGCGATTTTGTACAAAATTATGCGCTCTGTTATAAAACGTACAAATCATCAACAAACCTTATTCTTATGTCACACAATGTATTGTGTTATGTCATTACTGTCATCTGTCACGTCCTGTCAGTTGTCATTGTAAAGACCGTATCACACTACGCATTTTCTTGTATCATTTCTTATATCGTTTCTGATATAGGAAGTTATTTATGTTTTCTTGTATCTATGTATATAAAATTTTCTTCGATAAAGTAATTTCTATTTGCTATAGAGAATGCTGTGTCATAGAAGAAATAACAATTTTGTTGGTTTAGTTTACCGAAAGTACAAGCTTTCACTTCACTTCGTCTTTTTGGCTTGCATACAAGTGCATCCGTCAGCACATTTCTTGTGTGTTGCAGTTTGTCTTGCTCTTAGCAATACTGCAGCACTCTTCTATAAAAAAAAGAAGATTACATAAATAGTGTTTTCTTAAACCATGAAAATACGATACGATGGCAGTTGTCAGTTGACGCAAAGTGGCGTAATATTATTCTTCATCTCCATGGACCATGCATGAGGTATGAGCAGAGAACTAGTTCGTATGTTCTCTGACATAACCTCATACCTCATGGTACAATAAAATTCACAGAGAGAGTTTATTGTACCATGCTCATACCTCATGCATGGTCCATGGAGATGGAGAATAATATTACGTCACTTTGCGTCAACTGACAACTGCCATCGTATCGTATTTTCATGGTTTAAGAAAACCAGAGATATGTAAGAGAGGGGATATGACACAAAGGATATTTCTGTATTTACTAAATGGGACCACTTATTTTGACAATATGCACTCTCCAATATGGCGACGGGCAGGTCCGGATTCAAATTAATTCCAACTGTATTTTTACTATTTACTGTTTAGTTTGGGAATAAGCATTAAGTTATGTTAATAATAGTTATTTGAAATAAAATTACTTTCATTTTTAGTACTTTTCAAGTACACTTTAATAATAATAATAAAATTTATTACAAAAAATGTACAAAACCAGTTAATGATATGGTTTTAAAATTATAACATTTACATTCAAGTAATAAACAACAATAAGCAAGTGCACTTACATAAGTTTATATACATTTAGATGTTACTTCCATGTACAATTAATAAAATTAGTAATTGTGTATAGGTAGGTGATTAAAGAATTGTTATATCTGCATGCAAAGATCCTTTTTCCAGTAATGCGAGCCTACGATAAGGGATATTATAGTTAAAATTATCTTTTCTAGTGTCAAAGTCGTGAGATATGTTAAACAGTTGAAAGTACCTACTACTTTTTAGCTGTTGCAACTGTCAACAATGACTAACTCAACAGGCGATTGTCGATATAGACCTTAAAGTTTGAGACCCTCATCCTATGTATAAAGCTGGTACAAAAGCTAGCTCACAATATGATGTTATATCGAGCCCTCGAATAAAAATTAGAAAAATGAAAAGACTTTATTATATTGATGTTAAAAATTTTTATAAGAATTTTAAACAATATTTTTATTTTATTTTTTTTTTAAACAATTTGAATTCAAGAACTAGTTTTCTACTACTGTTATCACACAATTTATTATTATTACACATAAGCAAGGGCAGAGAGATAGCTCCCTATTATAATCAAACACAAAGAAACTACATAAGTGACCTACCAGTAGATACCACAAAAATCCACAAGGAATCTACATTCCTGTAGTTGGCTGTATACCATATGTTTGTAAAAGGTATATATTTAAAAACCCAAACGGGCTATGTTAGACAAAACGTTTTCGGAATCCATATTCCGTCATCAGTGTCCCAAAAATTGTATAACCACTTAATTAAAAAGAACATGAAGTTTAAATTTTAACCAAGGTTAATGCAAAGTGTACATGAATGTAGCCACTAAATACATGGGTAAAAACCCGTTAACAAATAATTAGTTACATTTGGTTTACATTATTTCTTATAAAATATTAAGATGTTTAATAAAATTTCTCCACCTGCTAAATTTACCGTTGGATTAGGTAACATGGCGACATATGACTCCACTTGAAGTTGTTAGTGCTGAGACGGTGTGTCTACGAGGACTTTATGGAAGTAACTGATTGAAATGACAATGTTGACAAGTTAGGACGGAAGTCATAACAGAGCAGTCAATATAACTGTATGTGTCTACTTAAGACAAAAGTCAACGTTATTTAAAATTGTTAAAGTAAAATAAATTAATATAACAGTATCAACCATCAATATTGTTGTTTTAAAATTATGTATATAAGATGAACTGTGGAAAGAAAATTATCTGGTTATAGTCAGGCAACCAACTATACATGTGTGCAGTAGTGTTGTGAAATAGAGATTTTAATATAAGGCTTTTTATGTTTCTTCAACATTTGGTACCTAGAAAATAGAAACTAGACACATGTGGGAAGTCAACTTCCCACATGTGTCTATATATGTTCCCTATATATTGAACAAAATTTATAAATATTGGAAATAGTTAATATTCACCTTAATAACAACCAACCTTAATAATTCATCAAAGAAATATCATTCTTCTAACGTTTCTTTTATTGCTATTTTTGTGTTTACTCCCAAAGTCATTTTAAGTTTTTTATTATATTACTGTGACTAACGTGCCTAAGAAAATTTAATCATGACATTTATTACATACTTCAATGTCAATTTTTATATGTGAAATTTTTAATTTCTGTAAGTGTTTTTTAAATGTATTTGTACGCCATTTTTGTAATGGTTTTACATTGTACTCCTGATGAAGCTAGAAAATAAATAGCGAAATATTCTTTAGAAAAAACAAAGATTTTTAATAGAGACCACTATACCTGATAATTTCTACGTGTTTATAAATTATTTTTTAATTGAAATCACTTGTAATATATATATATATATATATATATATATATATATATATATATATATATATATATAATATACAAACAATTTGCAACTATAATAGAAAACGATCCAGTCTATTTTTAAACATGTTGGTAGAAGGGGCCGATACAATGTTATCACTAAGGTTATTCCAGCTCTAGAAAACTCTATTTGGTAGAAAGTTCTATCTTGATCTTGTAGAAAAATTCTCTTTTTTTAAGTTTAAACTGGTGACTTCTGAAGCGTTCTTCTTGATTTAAGGTAAGCATTTCGTACTCTAATTTTTGAATTATCCTGGATATGTAGCACCTGTATGAAAAAACAAAACAGTAAATATCAGAATATCAAAGATTTAATAATACGTATATATATATATATATATATATATATATATATATATATATATATATATATATACATTATATATATATATATTATATATATATATCTTTTTTCTTACTCTTATATATATATATATATATATATATATATATATATATATATATATATATATATATATATATATATATATATATATATATATATATATAATATATATATATATATATTATAGGTTTAGAAAAAGGAGCTTTCTTAATTTAATAAATTAGTAGTTTAAGATATATCTGGTATTAATTAATATACAAGTATGTAAATGGTGTGAATCTTAAGTTGACTGCATTTGAAAACATATTTTATAAAAATGTTATTCATAAAAAGTCCTGAAACTTCATAAACCTAAAATACCATAACATATATATAAACCTTCATTTTGTACACAAAGTAAGTAGCTTTATAAAAAAAGAGCATAAATCATATTTTGAAAGGCAAAGAACTGCTGCTGTTACATCAATAAAAAATGTCAAATAGTACATATTTAAAGAATGGTCTAAACAAAAATGTGTTTAATTAAAAACTAGTACTTTATATAAAATATCAAGAACCTTCTAGTTGAAATCTCTTTGTTCACACCTATACAAACTTATTTATTTGCAAATGAAAGCAAGTGAAATGTACAATTGAAGTTGTATACAAAAGTACTGTGTAATGTCCAGGTGTAATTCAGAATATTACCTACATTATTTTAATAACCTACTTCATTTATAAATATTTATTGTTAATAAATATTTATTAATAATAATAATTATTTATTGTTGTTATAATTATTGTTACCTGAGATTCACCAATTGTAGCAATTGCAATCTCACGCAAACGGACAAAAGCTAATGAGGTCCTATCTATACAGTCCTCCGCAAAATGTTTGGAACACAATTTGCTATGTTTTGAAGGTCCCCAGTTCTCACACTATTTACGAACTGTATCCAGGCATTTCTCCTTTCAACATCTTTAGGAAATCTACAACCACATAAACCAAATTAAAAAGATTACCTGTTCTTATTACTCGCAGCATCACTAAAAACGGAAGTAATACCGCCCTGTACACTGTTTACAATTTCATACTAACCCATGAAAAGATATTCCAGTTAAATTTTTCTTATTATTTCGACTGTTATTTAGACACAAAACAAAAGCACACGAAGCCATAATGGTTTCACTTAAAATAAACGTAAAACCGTACAAAATTAAGTTCAAAATATTTTTAAAATTAAATTTCTATACACAGAAGTCCTCGACACAAACAACAATCTGTCAGACACTCTCCAATATGGCGAACCGATCCCATCTATTTCACGGTATGTCATATCCCACGGTTCCTAGACTTACTCCTAGAGTAAGTCTAGGAACCGTGGTCATATCCCCTCTCTTACATATCTCTGAAGAAAACACTATTTATGCAATCTTCTTTTTTTTATAGAGAAGTGCTGCAGTATTGCTAAGAGCAAGACAAACTGACAAACTGCAACACACAAGAAATGTGCTGGCGGATGCACTTGTATGCAAGCCAAAAAGACGAAGTGAAGTGAAGTATTTGGTTAGGTTAGAGTGCCCGCAATTGCGAAATGCCCCTTTGCTAATACTATATTACAGTTAATACTAAAGTTAATATAATTTTAATTTACTATGGAATATAATGAAAATATTAAGGATTCAAGAAACCAAGAAATATTAACATTTATTAAAGATGAAGGAGATTCTGTAAAAAAATATAACAATATAGAAGTTAAATCTGACCTAGATAAAAGCAGTTATGGACAGAAATTTGTATTAGAGGCGTATTGTTCAGATGATATTAAAATCGAAAACCACCTATTAGAAGAAGATGAATCTAATGAAGTTGAAATAAAAAAAGAACTGGAGGAGCATAGCATTGGTAGGAAATTGTTTTCTCTTCATTTTTAAGTATCTTACATCATGAAAATATTTCACTGAAGTATTGAACAAGATTTGGCAAATAATTAGTTTAGGACAATGAACATTACCTACTGTCACAGTATTGCCATATATTATTTGTATAATGTAGACCTATGTTTAAAATTTAAAAAGTAACTAATTTTTGGTCAATATATTTTGTTATATTATACCTCTTTTGTTTTTCTTAAAGAAAAAGGTTCTTGGGTCCAAGAAAGAAGCATATTGAATTTGGAGTCAATAAGTCTTCTTCGCCTCATATTCTTATGTTACATTCAATAATTCTGTTGTGTATTTAACTTAGCTTTAGATTTTCTAAAATATGCCAGTGTCCTCCTCACATATGTCAATTTCACTTATTTCAAGAAGAATGAATGTCAGCATGTATAAAATTACAGTGGTTTATACTTATATATAATAGAAACTTTCATAAAAGTATTTTTTAATAATTTAAGAAAACCAAGTGATAAAATATTCAAAAAGTTTAGAAATAACAAATATGTCAATCAAATGTAATTAGGTAGATAATAGGCAAATAAGACAATGAAAATGCAAATGAAAAGTTTAAAGATAATTTATATATCTAAACATAATGAATGTATTTACTCATATTCTTCCTCCATTATTTCCCAGCAGGAATTTCACACAAATTGTTTGTATATTGCTTACAAATTGGTTTACGATAATTTGGCTTAAAGCACTTTTCAGATGCAAATAAAAAAAGAATAATGTCTTCCTGCACTAACAATAGTAATGTTTTAATGATATACCTTAAACTTATCCAAATATTAAACAAAAACAAAATTTCTTTGAGATAACAAACAGTGAGGAATACTCTCACATGTAAAGGGCTGTTGCTTCGTTTAAGTATCACAGCATACTAACTGCCAGAAATAGTGTGCAACATTGTCATCTTTTATGAACAATTCTAAATGCATTCCTTGGTGGTTAAGGTTATCATATTAGCTAAGACAATTTCATTGCTTATAAATAGATATTGTGAGTGATTTGCTCATAGATCTTGTAACAGTGAGTTAATATTGTAATGTTTTTTATGAAATACATAAGATATTTTCTGTTAGTTTATATTATGGTCATAATACCTCTAGGCTCTAATAAAAATCTATATTTTGTGTATTTTTTTAAATCTTGTTAGAAGATTAGAATTACTCAGAGACTAAGATGCCACTAAACCTTACCTTTAAAAATCATATGAACAAGCTGAATTTTGGTAAGAATGTTAATTTTGGAACCCCAAACAAGATGCAGAAAAGTTTACCACTTTTACCCTCCGGATTCCCCCTAAAACTCTCCTATGTACGGGAGGAAAAAACGGAATAATCGATTTAACAAGAGTCTTTGCCTCTCAGAAAAAAATGTTTTAAATAAAATATGTAGTTTGGACTATTTTTTAACAAAAATGTTTAACAGCATTTTTTTGTAAAATGAACCAAAAATTTATACCTACTCCACTGTAAAACTTGGGATAACTTTTTAAAAATGCATTTTAAAAATTAAGAAAGTAGTTTATGCAGTATTTGGATTTTGCTGCAAATGAAGTCAGTTTCTATAAAGGTGTTAAATAAATAAATGTCAAGTAATTTTTATCATTTTTTACCATTCTCATAAGATCAATAATATTTATCACTTCCATTGACCAGTTGCTATGGAATTTTTATTATTAGATACCAGTTTTCAAAATATATAGCCTGAAATTTCAGTTTTGAGTTTTGGCAACAAATGTGAGGCATTTGAAATATGCCTTCTTCTTCTTCTTGCAGTACCGTCTCCTATCAGAGGTTAGCTACCATCACAGCAATCTTTACTTTGTTGGCTGCAGCTCTGAACAACTGTATTGAACTGCACCCATACTACTCCCTTAAATTTGGCAACCAGGAAATCCTCCTATGTCCCACATTTCTCTTTCCCGAAATTTTTCCTTAGATTATGAGTCTAAGCAGAGAGTACTTTTCTCCTCTCATTATTCCAGTGGCTCAGATATTCCAGATTTTAGAGCAGAACATCTTGATTTGTTACTCTTTCTGTCCATGGTATTTTTCACATTCTCCTGTAACATCACATCTTGAATGCCTCAATGTTTTTGATGTTTATCTTTTTCAGTGTCCAGGCTTCCATGCCATACAGCAGAACGGAGAAAACATAGCACCTTAACATTCTAGTTCTTAAGTTTATATTTATGTCCTAGCTGCATAGGAACTTTTTCATTTTGACAATCGATTGTCTCGCTATCTCTATTTGCCTCTTGATTTCTCTTGTCTGGTCATTAGTATCAATGAAGCAAACCCCTAAATATTTGTAGGACTTAACTCTTTCAACTGGCTGATTATTTATGGTTGAATTCACATTGGTGTATAGCTTCTTTGTTACAATCATGAATTTAGTCTTTTTGATGTTCAGTTTTAGACCATACTTATTGGTATGTGTGTTTATGCTTTCCATCAAAAACTGTAAATTTGCTAAGTTATCTGTTATTATTAGGCTGTCATCAGCATATCATATATTGTTAATTAACTCTCTGTTAATGTTCATACCAATGTTTTGCTCTAGGACTGCTTCCTGGCATATTGTTGAAATATGCCTAAAAAACCTTAAATTTAAACTTTTACATTACAAACGATCTAAAATGTTTAAAACTGCTTCTTTTTAAGTAAGCAAATACATTTTTCAAACGACACAACTTCAGCTACAAATTCCACCTAACATCGTTTTCATAGAAACATTTAATGTGTAGTGTAATTGTTTGTGAATGTTTAAATTATTTGATTTTTTTTTAAATTCAATATATTGTTGACTACAATGTTATAAGTGAACATTTTGTTACAGTTTTTTTATGACTTTATGTATTTCTTTTATACCTTTTATTTTTGTTCTAGCATATATTTTTCTTTTTGGTAAAAAATAAATTCTTATAATTTGGTTTTTATTTTAGGAGCTCCACAAGATATTACAGTGGAAATTACCAATCCATTCAATGCTCCCACAGTACATTTGAAAACTTATACTGGTGAAAGATCATATAAATGTGAAATTTGTAGTAAGCAGTTTACTCAACTAGGTCATTTAAATAGTCATATCAAAGTTAACACTGGTGAAAATCCTTATAAATGTGAAATGTGTAGTAAGCAGTTTAATCAGCAAAATAATTTAAATTTTCATATGAGAATTCACACTGGAGAAAGACCTTATAAATGTGAAATTTGTAGTAAGCAGTTTACTCAACTAGGTAATTTAAATAGTCATATGAAAGTTCACAGTGGTGAAAAACCTTATAAATGTGAAATTTGTAGTAAGCAGTTTAGTCATCCAAGTAATTTATATAGTCATATAAAAGTTCACATTGGTGAAAAACCTTATAAATGTGAAATTTGTAGTAAACAGTTTACTTACTTACATAATTTAAATACACATATGAAAGTTCACAATGGTGAAAAACCTTATAAATGTGAAATTTGTAGTAAGCAGTTTAGTCATCCAAGTAATTTATATAGTCATATAAAAGTTCACACTGGTGAAAAACCTTATAAATGTGAAATTTGTTGTAAGCAGTTTACTCAAATAGGTCATTTAAATAGTCATATCAAAGTTCACACTGGTGAAAAACCTTATAAATGTGAAATTTGTAGTAAGCAGTTTAATCGGCGAAATAGTTTAAATATTCATATGAGAATTCACACTGGAGAAAGACCTTATAAATGTGAAATTTGTAGTAAGCAGTTTACTCAACTAGGTAATTTAAATAGTCACATGAAAGTTCACAGTGGTGAAAAACCTTATAAATGTGAAATTTGTAGTAAGCAGTTTAGTCATCCAAGTAATTTATATAGTCATATACAAGTTCACACTGGTGAAAAACCGTATAAATGTGAAATTTGTAGTAAGCAGTTTACTCAACTAAATAGTTTAAATTTTCATATGAGAATTCACTCTGGAGAAAGACCATATAAATGTGAAATTTGTAGTAAACAGTTTACTTACCTACATAATTTAAATACACATATGAAAGTTCACAGTGGTGAAAAACATAAATGTGAAATTTGTAGTAAGCAGTTTATTCACCAAAACAGTTTAAATTTTCATATAAGAATTCACACTGGAGAAAGACCTTATAAATGTGAAATTTGTAGTAAGCAGTTTATTCACCAAAATAGTTTAAATTTTCATATGAGAATTCACACTGGAGAAAGTCCTTATAAATGTGAAATTTGTAGCAAGCAGTTTCATGCAAAATGTAATTTAAATAGTCATATGAAAGTTCACAGTGGTGAAAAACCTTATAAATGCGAAATTTGTAGTAAGCAGTTTACGCAGATGAATGGTTTAAATTCTCATATGAGAATTCACACTGGAGAAAGACCTTATAAATGTGAAATTTGTAGTAAGCAGTTTAGTCACCTAAGTAGTTTTAATTATCATATGAGAGTTCACGCTGGTGAAAAACCCTATGAATGTGAAATTTGTAGTAAGTTGTATACTAAACCAAGTGGTTTAAAATATCATATGAGAATTCACACTGGAGAAAGACCTTATAAATGTGAAATTTGTAGTAAGCAGTTTACTCAACTAGGTAATTTAAATAGTCATATAAAAGTTCACATTGGTGAAAAACCTTATAAATGTGAAATTTGTAGTAAACAGTTTACTTACTTACATAATTTAAATACACATATGAAAGTTCACAATGGTGAAAAACCTTATAAATGTGAAATTTGTAGTAAGCAGTTTAGTCATCCAAGTAATTTATATAGTCATATAAAAGTTCACACTGGTGAAAAACCTTATAAATGTGAAATTTGTTGTAAGCAGTTTACTCAAATAGGTCATTTAAATAGTCATATCAAAGTTCACACTGGTGAAAAACCTTATAAATGTGAAATTTGTAGTAAGCAGTTTAATCGGCGAAATAGTTTAAATATTCATATGAGAATTCACACTGGAGAAAGACCTTATAAATGTGAAATTTGTAGTAAGCAGTTTACTCAACTAGGTAATTTAAATAGTCACATGAAAGTTCACAGTGGTGAAAAACCTTATAAATGTGAAATTTGTAGTAAGCAGTTTAGTCATCCAAGTAATTTATATAGTCATATACAAGTTCACACTGGTGAAAAACCGTATAAATGTGAAATTTGTAGTAAGCAGTTTACTCAACTAAATAGTTTAAATTTTCATATGAGAATTCACTCTGGAGAAAGACCATATAAATGTGAAATTTGTAGTAAACAGTTTACTTACCTACATAATTTAAATACACATATGAAAGTTCACAGTGGTGAAAAACATAAATGTGAAATTTGTAGTAAGCAGTTTATTCACCAAAACAGTTTAAATTTTCATATAAGAATTCACACTGGAGAAAGACCTTATAAATGTGAAATTTGTAGTAAGCAGTTTATTCACCAAAATAGTTTAAATTTTCATATGAGAATTCACACTGGAGAAAGTCCTTATAAATGTGAAATTTGTAGCAAGCAGTTTCATGCAAAATGTAATTTAAATAGTCATATGAAAGTTCACAGTGGTGAAAAACCTTATAAATGCGAAATTTGTAGTAAGCAGTTTACGCAGATGAATGGTTTAAATTCTCATATGAGAATTCACACTGGAGAAAGACCTTATAAATGTGAAATTTGTAGTAAGCAGTTTAGTCACCTAAGTAGTTTTAATTATCATATGAGAGTTCACGCTGGTGAAAAACCCTATGAATGTGAAATTTGTAGTAAGTTGTATACTAAACCAAGTGGTTTAAAATATCATATGAGAATTCACACTGGAGAAAGACCTTATAAATGTGAAATTTGTAGTAAGCAGTTTACTCAACTAGGTAATTTAAATAGTCATATGAAAGTTCATGATGATAAAAAAACCTTATAAATGTGAAATTTGTAGTAAGTAGTTTACTCAACTAAATAATTTAAATTTTCATATGAGAATTCACTCTGGAGAAAGGCCATATAAATGTGAAATTTGTAGTAAACAGTTTCATGCAAAATGTAATTTAAATAATCATATGAAAGTTCATACTGTTGAAAAACCTTATAAATGTGAAAGTTGTAGTAAGCAATTTAGTCACCTAAATAATTTAAATAGTCATATAACAGTTCACAGTGATAAAAAACCTTATAAATGTGAAATTTGTAGCAAACAGTACACTGAAATAAATAGTTTTAATTATCATATTGTTCACATTTCACTCTATTAAGCCATTTAAATACTTATAAAAGGAGACTGGAGGCACACAGAAGAAACACCTTATAAATGTGAAATTTTTAGTAAGCAGTTTATTCAGTGAAATAATTTAAATTTTCATATGACAATTCACACTGGAGAAAGACCTTATAAATGTGAAATTTGTAGTAAGCAGTTTACTCAACTAGGTATGAAGGGGTGCCGGTTTTCAACATCCCTTCAGGGAGAGTCTTGAATGATATCAGTGTCTCTTTCAGCGGTTTGCACTTGCTGTAAGTCGAATTGTTCCGCTAGCCTTCGAATACTCAGTAGAGAAACTTAAATGGACTCTCAAAATGTGCTGTAATCTGGCCTGTTGAATGGGTTAATAAAATATACGACTCTCCGAAAATTAATAGGTATATACTGGTAGACAGGGTTCTCGTGAAATAAAGTTGTCAACGCGCATATATAAATTTGAAAGTAGGGTTGAGCCACTTCAAGCAAAGGCATTCGTGCGCCGGACGTTCTACGGGTAGCTGTTCGATATTTTTACAGTGTTGCAGTGTTTCTTTTTATTTTAGTTGTACTTGTTCTATACAAAATTTCTTTTCAGAACTCTGCTAAAATTAAAATTTTAAAGGTAAGAAGATAATTTTTTAATTTATATTATTTATTAATATGTATAATAAGAATCAAATATATATTTTTTGCTGCATATAAATTGTACATTGTGAGATACAATTGTAGCGTTTTCTCTACTCTGCTATTCATTTCTCCTTTTAGAGTTCTTTTATTCCTTTTTGTGCATAATTTTCTTAATCATTTCTTTTATCCTTAATAATTTTGTCCTTATATATTCTAAATACTGTTGGGCTAAGTGCTCCTCCCTGTCTTAACCTCGATGTATTGTAAACGTATGTGATATTGAATTATTACTAATTACGACATTGTTGTTCTCATTGTATATTCTTAGTAGCTTGTTGTTCATTCCTTTTTCTCTTGGTATTTTCCGTAGTTTCTGTCTTGGTACGTTATTGAAGGCTTTTTCTCTTTTGTCGCTTTTTGTGTTATCTGTTTTAAATTAAATATATATGATCCTGTATATTTCTACAACTTCTAAATCCACTTTGTCCTTCGTCTGTGTGTGTTCTAACATTATTCTTAATAGTTTGTTTATTATTTTTTCGAAGAGTTTCATACATGTACATATCAACGTCAATGTAACGCCTATATAAATATTTACTTTGAATGGTTAAATACTTACAAGTAATTAAGTTTTCCAAGTAGGATCTTTTAAAGTGAAAGTATCTTAACTGTATTGTAATGACATCATAATTACTACTGTTTGGTAAATACCTAAATAAATAAATTTGAATCAAATCATTATTTATGGATCTACACGTTATTTGTACCTAACCAAAAAATCATTCCTTTATCCTTTCTTTCGCAATTTACTGTTTCTATCATATATATTGGCAATATCAATAATTTCCTATCATAAATATTGGCAATATCAATAAAGTCATATACTTTAAAATGTTGATATAATATATGGCTGAATTTTTAATATGAATGAGTCGGATAAGTTAAATTATTAGAAGAATTTTTTTACCAAGCAACAAAAACAATGGAAGTCGACAAATAAATTTAATTTCAAACTTAAATTGTGGCTTACTGCCAAATAAAATAGTAAATTGCATAATCTACCACAATCAAATAGCTTCCGAACAATATCATTTTGTTAGGTAGTACGATACTAAAAATTCCCAATATTACTGTGATCATCCACATCTTGACAACATTCCAAACATTTTAAGATCTAGCCAGTGATTATTCAACGTAATTTCACGCGTAAATGTTCGGGTATGTGCATCCTTTTTTGATTTTAAACTTACTCACTATGCGCAGTGCAAGCTCCGCCCATTTCACGGCATCCCTGTCGGCCTGTACCTACGACTGTCGCTAATTCACTGCCCCTAGCCCCTCTGAAATTACCCATCTTTGCATTTTGAAAGATAGGCAGGTCTAAGGTCAAATGGGCGGAGATTAACGTTCTAAGAAATAAGTCGATGCAGACTGTCATAAGGAATTTATTTATGTAACCGATGCGGCGCGGACATATATTTATTTGTTATGAAATAGAATTATGTGTTTGGAGATTATAGTTCTCCAACATTCCCCCCGGCGTTAGAGCCTTGTGGCCTAACCTACTCCTCTTTATCTTACCTAGGGAGAACCGAAATTTTAGAGATTGCCCTTGTAAATTCACCATTGATGGTCTTTAACTTGACCACTCTGACTTTGCCATCTTGACCGGGCATTGTATCAACTACCCGTGCTAGAGGTCATTTTAGAGGAGCTACATCATCCTCTCTCAGAAGAACTAAGTCATTGACTTTTATGTTATTCCTTGGTCGGGACTATTTTGGAGAGTTTTGTAAGCGGTTTAATTAGTCAACTGACCACTTTTTCCAGAAACTTTGTTGTACTTTTGCAATATGCTGAAACACGGATAGTTTATTTTCCGGGATTTTTTCTAAGTTTTGCTTACGATGCGCAGTCAGACTGAAGCCTATTATAAAGTGCCCAGGACTGAGAAAAGTGTAACCAGAAGGGTCGCTGGACACGGCACAGATAGGCCTTGAATTCATATTTGAACCATGACAGTGTAAAACTGTTTGAAAGTGAAAGAAGAAGAGCCTATTAGTCTACGCATATGATATTCAGCGCTTTTTACTGAGGTTTTCCAGATCCCAGCCCAATGATGAGATCTAGGGAGAATAAACTTTCATGAGATTTGATTTTCATACAGGTATTCCACAATGGTTTGAGAATTTGACTTGGTTTGAAAGAATTTTTATAAGTCATAGAGTTGGTTTCTTGTACCAGAAAAACATGTGGCATTGTCACTGTAAATGACGGTTGGTTTACCACGTCGGGAAATGAACCTTCTTCGTCATAGAAGCAGTATAGGCACTATGATTTAATACCAATACCTTGAGTTTGTTTTCAATCCGACGTCGCCCGATATCGGATCGGGAGAAATTCGGTTCCAATGTAGGTGACAGGTGTAGACAAAAACACTTGCACGTCACGATTTATACAAAGTGACGTCACTTGTATTTAAAATTTCCAGAAGATCAACCTTAGAGTTCAAATTTTCCTAACACAGCTAATAATCCGAAACCCATACGGAACTGCTCGATCTTTCATAGGCGTCAACATGGTGTAATAATCAGAAAAATCTAATCATCGTTATATTGTAAATTTTAGAATTATATTGATTAAATAAATAATCAAAAGCATTTATTATTATCAATAATATAAATTTTATGCAACTGATACGGAAATATATAAAATATTATTGACAGTTCAGCGGGTGGCAAAAGTGTATAAAGTGTTGCCGGTTTTTTAGAGTAGAAATTTTGTTATGTTTTGATTTCTTACACAATTTGATCTTTATATGAAATATATGAATGAAATGATATGAAATATGAAAGCTGATCAGCTTTCTACAGACTATTTATTTGTTTTGGCATATCACAATACACAACAATAATTAGTTTTTAAAGCTATTAATCTAAATTTAAAATGTATTTATAAATACAATTTATTAATATATATTATATTATAATTAAATTGTGTAGTAAATCAAAACAAACCAAATTTCTACTATAAAAAAGCGGCAACACTTAAATACACTTTTGCTACCCGTTGAACTGTCAATAATTCGCTCCGAGTGTTAACAAAGTGCCAAAGCAAAATCGACTGACCTGCTCATGGTGGCGATTGCTTGAAATTTTATCAGGACGCTTTTGTCCATGGTACAATGAACATATTCATTGTACGATTGGTTGATCATAGATTCTAACTCGATGCATTTAGTAAATGCAGAAATATCGTTTGTGTCATATCCCCTCTCTTACATATCTCTGTATAAACGTCATGTCAAATTTGTGTTTTCGGTGTTGCCATATCACAAATAAATCACGAAAGAGCATGCGATATAATATTAATTAATGTTACTAAACATTCTTTTTAAGTTTTTAAAAGAAGTTTAATTAATTTAAAGATAATTTATTATAATTTAAATTAACTTTAATTTTTTTAAGCTTTTACTCAGATACCATTCCATCCCAAAATTATAAGAAAAAATTCATAAAATTGAAATCCGCTAAACATCTGTCGCAATCTGGCAACTACTTTTGACAGTATTGCCAAGTTTATTTACTAATCTACCAAAGGCCAATTATAATTTTTTTTCTAATAACTCACTGCAACTAATATCAAAAGAAACAAATATTTATTCGTTCGTGTTTCATATGCATTTAAATTTTTTTTAAAAATATCCGACTTTATAAAATAATATAATAAAAATGAATTAAAAATTGTTTAAAATCCTTTATAAATATAAAAATGCCCCAAACGGGCTATCACAAACACATTGCAAAACGTTTTCGGATTAATCAATCCATCATCAGTGCAAACGGTTGTACATGCTAGTAGCCACCAAAATATATAGGTCAAAACCCTTTAAATGTTTTAAAGGATTTTTAACAATTTTTTGTGATATATGGTATACAGCCAGCTACAGGAACTTAGTTTCCTCGTGGAAAAATAAATTGTTTCAAAGCATATTTGAGACATAAAACATAATAAAGACATGGCAATACCGCAAACACAAATTTGACATGACGTTTATGTCAAATTCATCGGCACTTTATTTACTATTAATTTTAGAGTTATTTTTATAATTTAAACATTTTTAAATTTATCAAACGGGTTAAATAGATGGATTGAAGTAATTTTGTGACATTGTATCTTAGCACAGAATAATAAACAATGCGCAAGTCTGCACAGAATAGTGGGTCAAACTCTAGACACTAGTGTGCTAGTGGGTTGACGGCAACCTAATTTGTTAAAAATAGAAGAAATCGAATATTTATAACTATCTTCACTCTATTTCAGTTTTCATCATGGACGATGACATATACGATATGGAATTTTGAAGTCCATTGACTTAAATTGTTTTATTTGTGTTACCCCCGACTATTGCGTTTGATTAATTGTTAATAATAATGGATTTTGGCCAGCTACTACATACAGCACAGAAAAATGAAAAATCAAAGGATCAGAGGGTAATGGAAACATTCTTAAAATCCAATTATCATTCTAGAATATTTACCATATTTACTAGATTTTAAGTTTTATTTTAATGTTGTGTTTTTAGGTCAGATACTATAGTACCAAATTTGAACCTCCCAAAAAAGAAAAGAAATCCGAAAGACAACTTTCTGATAATATAAAAAAATTTTTGGCCAAGAAGGAGGCTGAAGAAAAACAAAAAGCTGAGGAAGCCAGAAAAAAGCGAGATGAATTGCTTGCTCTTCGATCTCAGGTTAGTAATATAAATTATTAGTTGTTTTAAATATCCTGGTTTCTATAAGATTTTTGTACTTTACAGACTTAAAAGTTTATTTACTATGAGTTTCTATATTTTTTATATTATAAATGTAAGTTCTACAGTGTGATTAAGTACTTTTAGAGTGGGTATGCCCTTAATGAAAAGTTTAAAAAGAGTTTTATTCAGAGAAAAAGTCATCCTTAACTATTCAGTAGATGTCCTAGAAGTTATTTTCAAATGTAGCCTAATGTAGCTTTAGTTGGTTTTAAATTCAAGAGTTGGTACTTTGTCTACATGATTTTTGTCTTTTATGATATTTTGAACTTTGATTCGGAAAAATATTCACCCAACTTGTTTTTATTCTTCTTATTTAGTTCTTATATAGTATTCTTATGTACTTTAAGCCTATTAGTAAATTATTGTTTCTTCATATGCCATTATTTTCTTATCCTTTATGATATTTGAACATGGGTTTGGATTTGGAATAATTTCCTTTAGCTCAAATTTTTAATTCAATGTGTAATATCAGGTTAAGTGAAATACCAGAGGAGCTTGTATTAGCATCTAAAAGTATGCATTTTGGTGTGGCTTCTTTTGACCACAGATGATGTTGTGATTATCAATCCAACACCCTTGAAAGGATAATAAGCCATTGACAAGATACTAGTAACTGAATTGTAATTATAGAACACATCACTACTGTAGATGTAATAGGTCTATGACCTGAATATTCTCGCTAGAAATCTATCCTAAAATGTAGTTGTGTTAAATCAGAAGAGGCTGAGAAAGAAGCAGGACTAGTAATTACAGTAGAAAAATAATTTTGGAAAATATATCTAAGAGCTGTATCACTGTTAAAAACAATCTAAGCCAAGAGATACTATCTTGATTACTCTATACATAAGATTATACAAAAAACCACTGTGACATGGACTCTGAACTTCTCTAAGAAGGATTTAAGTTGGGAGATACTGTCTAAGATTAATACAGGAGAACACTGTCACATAAGACTACACTTCTGGTACAATTCTTTTAATGGAAAATTGTGTTTCTTAAGCTGTGTAAATTTATCTTTTTGATATTTTTGATAATTTATATTTAAGATATATTATTAATATAATAATAGGGCTTCTCCGACCCCAATTTCCATCTTTTTCTGTTATATGCAGTTGCCTCTTCTAAGTCTCTTGCCGCCATTGCTTCATCAATATCGTTGCACCAACTTTTCTGTGGCCGTCCTCTCTTTCTTCTTTCAGGAGGGATCCATTCCGGTACTCTTCTAGGTCATCTATATTCTAGCATTCTTTTAACATGTATGAACCAGATTAATTGTTTTCTTTCTATGTCATTGATATTTTGCTCCATTTTCATTTCGTTTCTTATTTGTTCGTTTCTAACTCTCTCCAGTTTCGATCTACCGCAGCTTTGTCTCAGATAATGCATTTCTGTCGTCATAAGTTTGTTTTTATTAGCTTTGTTGACATCCCATACTTCCGAACCGTAAAGTGTAATACTTTGGACTATACTACCATAAGGTAATGAATCAGTAGTGGTCAGTGTTAAGGATGGAAATAAAACAAAAATATATTTTTGGCGCCTACTTTTAAGTTATAATTCCAACTAAAATTTTAATAAACGCTTGAGATGTGTATTTTTTACAATTAATTTTTTCTGTCTTGAAGTTTTAAAAATAAGAAACAAAAAAATATCTCAGGTATAGTTATGCAAAAAATCAGTAGTTGTCAGTGCAATAAAACAAAATATCAGTTGTTGTCATGCAAAAAAATCAGTGATGGTCACAAACATACTTCAGCCACATTTAGCCATCTACATCTATGGGAGTTTTGAATTCATACCGAACTCTGTCTCCTAAGGTATTTAGAGTAGGAGTAGAAAGACGACTTATAATTTGATTTAAATTAATTACACTAACATTTTTTTCATTCAATTTAAACAATGTTTTTAGGTCATTGCAACAGTTCATCGCAACCACATCATACTCAGTTTTTTCATAAATGTCATGTATTATACACGCATATTTATGAAACTTCTTCTTACCAGGAAATTGTACTAACACGAAATCTCCCTTCTTATATATTCACCGGTTCAAGTCACTCTTAACATCATTTTCTTCCAGTATAGTTTCTTTTTCCATGTACCCCTCAAAGTCACTTACTATATCTACTACTAGATTATACTACTACTAGATTCGACCCACTCTTCCTCAATTTCAGAGTCAGATCATTCTTTCTGACACTTCTTTTTGGTCCTCCTTAAAACCCTTTTATTTTCTTTTTCTTGCAGTTTCAACTGTTTTGCTTTTTCTTTCTCTTCTTTCACCTTTGCTCTTTGTTCAGCTCTTAATCTTTTTGTTCTTGCTAGTTCCAATTTTTCCTTTTCTTTTCTTAAATGGTATTCTTGCCACTGTCTAGATAGTGCAACAAATGGAATCTCCTCTTTTTTCGTCTTTTATTTCCTGTATCCTTTATTTCAGGCCAATGCAATGCTCGTTTGAAAGGAGTTGGGATTGTCTGACCATCTATGATTAATTTCTTTTTAACAACTTCAACTTTTACACGCTGAACGCCAGACTTTTCAATTGGTGAGCTATTTATATTCCTTGTGAGCTTGTCGGTTGGAGTACATAGATCTGCAATGGCAAATGTAGACACCCGATTAATATTTGAAGGTCCTGGCTGCAGCTCACGTACAGAAATATCAATTAAAGGAGTGGTTTTTGTTTTGAGGTCCTCGGGTTTAGGATTTTGTGATGTTGCTGCAGGGGCATCGGAAACAACTGATACGTTACTTTCTTCCCTGCTTTCCCTATTTAGTTCTGTACAAGTGTTTAATACCTTCCTGTAAAATTCAAAAAGTGCTAGAAATTTATTTTCTCCTGTCCATTCATCATTGCTTTCTTTAAAATCAGTTAACAACTTTG
Source organism: Diabrotica balteata (assembly GCA_918026665.1). NCBI lineage: Eukaryota > Metazoa > Arthropoda > Insecta > Coleoptera > Chrysomelidae > Diabrotica > Diabrotica balteata. Next base: position 82,169,408 of record OU898276.1, read on the forward strand.
CGTCAAGATGTTTTTCTACAAAGGCCAAGCCATCTTTGAATTCTTGTTTAGTTTTATCAGAATTGTGAACTTCAAGAATTGGTAAGTTATCAGTTTTTTCTTCTTTTGAAAATCGAATAGCCTCAAAATTCCATGGTAAAAGACCACATCTTCGAAATCCATTTTTCAAAATCTCTTTAGTAATCCTTTCTTGAAGGACTTGTTCAAGTAAAGGACAAAAGTTTCTTTTCCGTAAAACTGGATTCTCAAGGTGTTCATTTCGCCACTGGTGCACCTTTTGCTTCCACCCTTCCTTGAGTGTTGTAAATACTGCGACATCCATGGGTTGTAGGAGTTGGGTAGCACTCGGATATAATGCGATCAAAATTATACCGTTTTCATCAAAAAAATTGCTTGTATGGTAGGTTAGATGGGAGATGTGACCATCGATAAACAAGTTACTGACAAAACAATCTTTCTCGAATTAACCATGGGTGAAATAGATTAATGGTGATAACCTACGTTCTGAAAGGACATGCTGCATGAAGAAGAAGAAACTTGACAAAACTGACTGGATATGATTTTTTGTAATCAAGTTGGTTTTATATTAGGAAAAAAAGTGTGTCTGTTGTATATGTTGTGCAGTGTATCTTTTATAGTAACTTCTAAACAGAACAGCAAATATAACAATATATTTACCTATCTTTAGAATAACTGTCACCAATGACTGCAAAACATTAAATTGGGAAAGTGAATACAGTAATACTGAATAAGACATATTGCACATATGTGTTACACAAGAGTGGTGAAGTGGGCTTACAGAAGGAAGAATACTTCTTGGAAGAAGGTAGTTACATAATATGTAGCTTGAAAAAACAAAAAACAAATTTCAATTTTTATTTTCCAAACTTACTGTAGTTTCACTATTGTAAGGATATCATTAAAAAATATATTAAAGGTGCTTTTATATATTTCTGTCATTCTAAAAGTTTAAACTTTAAAACCAGTGTCCAATCTAATTACATATAAGGTAAAAGGACTGGAATAATAGGAAACTTACTCCATCTAATTGATTTGTCACAATTTTCACTTTTGATTTAGCATTTCTTTTACCATTTTCTTTTTCAATACCCACAGAAAAACGCCTTGGAGTAAAAATCCTCAGATTAATAAATACCAATTGAAACCTTTGTTCCTTTATTTCTATATTTTTCCATTATTTGCCTTGTAATAAAAATTGTGTATGGCAAATCCTAACTGATTTTTTGATAATAACATCTTTATCAACGCCTGTTTTGCCTTGAAATTCTTAGAAGGCAAAGATTAAAACAAAAATCTGAATTTGGTTTCGAAAATTAGTTTACAGATTTTAATATCAGATGTCGCTATTTGCGTCCATTCGAAGCCATGTTAGAGTTGCTTCCTAAGACAGAAGAGATTTAGATTTATTTTCACTTTCAGAGTGACTATGAATTGCCGTTCTGACGAGGCCTATTAGGCCGAAATACCTATAAGTGGCTACATAGACGCTCTATACGTGAAATTAAATAAATTTATATTAGGTTTCATATTACATTTGTTTTTATTCAAAGGCATTGTTTTTGTAACGATATTAAATCAATATCTTACAAAAAAATAGTAGCTTTTGATATAGATTTATACTAATTAAATAAACATTGTTTACAGGACAAGAAGGCAACCAAACGTGTCAATGTAATGCTTAAAAGGACCAAATCTGCCAATCAATCTGTTATTGAAGATGCCATTGACAATGATAACACTGCTGTCACCCTTGCTGGCCCCATGCAACCTGACGAAGATGATTATGGTTACGTGTCTCAAGAGGCAGCACAGTATTATACTAAAATGATGGAAAAGTATAGTAAAATGCCAGAAGAACCACCCAAATTTGACATGTCCAAGAAAAGTGTTAGTACTAATTTAGGAAGTACTAAAGATAGAGTAAAAGCTGCCTTAGACAGAGAAAGGGAGGAAGCCTTATTGCCACACAAAAGGAAAAGAAAGCATAAGGTAATTATGTAAATTATTATGTATACACTATGGGAAATAATTTAAGATATGTATACTGGGTGGTGAATCATCAAACGGGCCATAGGAAATTCAATGGGAAATTCTAAATTGTTGAATTCCTGCTTCTCTAATTATTTTACATCAAAAGTCATAAGAAACTATTTGTAGAGGACTTAAAATATGTATTTCAAACAAATGTTAAAATTGTTCTATGATTTAAATGTATTCCAAAATTTTGTAAAAATTTAATACATTTTTCAGGCCACCCCTTAAAGTCAGGCCACACGAGGGTCAAGAATGTGTATGTTGCGTTTAGTCATTTAGATGATTCTGATATTTGACAATATTTGAATTGTTAATATTTTTATTTTGTAATTAAATTATACACAAATACTACAATACGCAAATTTTCACAAATACTACTACTACTACTAGTAAACAATAAATAGTACTTTGTAAACAATAAATTATATTGTTTACAAAGCAATAAAATTGATGAAATGTATTCAGTTCACAAAAAATCGCAATAATGTTGTATTCAGGCAATAGTGCGCGCACTGCCAGATCTTTATTTAACACAAGATATCATAATACTATTGTTTAAGTAAGAAACTTCTTTCTTTTTTAAAACAATGATAATACACTCCGATTCAATTCCAGGTTATATAACAATTCAAAGAAATTTTGCTTTTTTTGTCGACCAAATCCTATAATTTTGGACATTTAGTTCATTCTTTAATGTAAATGTACATTCATAACTGAACAAAATGTTTTTTAAAAATTGTCTGTTAGCATAAGCCCTCTCAAAGATTTCATAACAAAATTCCGCCCGTCGCTCAGCATCTCCGCTTAGTTCTTGATGACATTGAAATTTATATGAACGGAATTCATTCCTTTTCAAAACTTTTAAGGCCGTAGAATTATGAATATTAAACTGGTCTGCAATGGTTCTAGAACTTAGTCTAGGATTTTCTACAACTGCTGTTAATATATTTATTTTATTTTGATTTTCTAAATTTTTTGATACCTCAGCAATATTGTTTGTACAGGTACAATTAGAAATCACGATCCCAATATTTTCAAAATTTTGTACAGTCCTTTGAATTGTTAAATTGGACTTGGACTTGGTCTATTGGGATATCTTACGCTAAATAAAGAACTGACAATTCGCGCACTATTGCTTGAATAAAACATTTTTATTATTGCTACTTTCTCCTCAACTGAATACATTTTTTAATCAACCATATTGTTTTTAAACAATAAATCACAAAATGTTGGCAATTCAAATATTGTCAAATATCAGAAACATCAATATGACCAAACGCAACATGTCATACACATTCGTGTACCTCGTGTGGCCTGACAAGGGGGGCCTGAAAAATGTATTATATTTTTACAAAATTTTGGAATACATTTAATTTGTAGAACAAATTTAACAATTGTTTTTAATACATATTTCAGTCTTCTACAAATAGTTTCTTATGACTTTTGATGTAAAATAATTAGAGAAGCAGGAATTCACCAATTTATAATTTCTCATTGGGTTTCCTATGGCCCGTTTGACGATTCACCACCCTGTATGTTTTTCAATGGGAGGAACTGAGAGAACCATATTTAAAACGATATAGCTATATATACATATAAACGAAGACAAATAAACAAACAAATATAATATACAAACAAATTTGTTAAAAGGAAAAAACTTAAAATAAAAACAAGTATACTACACTATTCAGTTAATTTGAACTAAACTTCTTGCAGTATATCATCAGCTTCTTTATTGAAGAAATTTTTTATATTCATAGTTTTAATCAGTATTTCTGACGGTGTAAAATTGATACAACCCTTTTAAAGATAAACTTGGGACGAATGCACAATGTCATATAAAGTGTCCGTTACCAAGCAGTTCTTGTACTTTATTAAATTTACTTTTGAAAATTGTCTTTCACAACTTGCATTTGAATGAGGTAAACTTAACACAGACAATACAAAGTCACTCAAATTAACAAATAGAGAATTACCGTCAAAATATTTAATTTGACCCACTTTAAAATATAATTTACCCAAATATTCGAATTCTAGTGGAATACCCTGGTATTGTTGAAGTTTCCTCTATTCTTCATCGATCTTCTGCATCATTTGTAGGTCTTTATGATTACAAATTCGGGCCAATTTTGATATTCGTGGTAAAAGATTTGCAAAATCATTTCTGTTTGTACTTGTATACAAGCTGTAATGAAGAAATTCCAGCAACTTTCAAAAAATCCTGTATCAATTCATGATCTAAATCATTAATATTTTGCATCATCCCAATTCCTAGATAAACTAAAAGCCATGTATGAAGACCGGTAACTACAGTAAATTCTACTTCAAGCTAGGGACGATGTAAACAAATGCACCTGGAAACACGCGTTTGTTCAGGGTCGGACTAGTAAATAAAAGATACAGTATGAAACAGACAAACTTTGACATATTTATACAGATTATAGTACACCAATTTTTTAAATATAAAAATGATTTACAAGATCTAGAGCTATTAAGCACAAAATATAGTATGTATGCAGAAAAAAGAAAGTTTATAAAATTACCGTATTTGTGTTATTAACTTTCAGAATCGAATGTACTGTTGTCATTATTAATTTTAATAATGAGAGCCTTAATTTGGGCTTCAATTAAATTGTCCAACTCCCACATTTTTGGCTCTACTTCTTTTTTTACATGCCTGACGCAGTTTTTCATGGTTACAGCAGATATCATCATCATCCAGCCTTCCTTTATCATTTATCACGTCCACTGCTGGACATAGGCCTTCCTTAAGCACTTCAATAATTCTTTGCGATTTTGTGCTCTTTGTTGCCAATTTTTCGTGATACGCCTGATGTCGTCAGCCCAAAGTGTAGGTGGCCGTCCTCTACTACGTTTGTCTGCTCTTCACCTCCAATGTGTAATTTTACTCGTCGATCATGAGAGTCGTGCATTCTCGCTATATGGCCTGCCCAATTCCATTTAAGTTCCGCTATGCGTTCCACAACATCAGCAATACTCAACCTTCTTCGCAGATCTTCGTTTCTTATTCGGTCCCGCAACGTCACTCCCACCATAGATCGTTCCATTCGTCTCTGTGCCACTCTCAATTTCGAAGCCGTAGTCTTGGTTAGAGTCATAGTTTCCGCCCTATAGGTCATGAGCGGTAATACGCATTGAGGCCAATTGGTATGTTGGCCCTAAGTGTGTCTCGTAGTTTTCCAAAGGCTTCCCACGCTAAAGTAATTCGTCTTTGGATTTCGCATGTTTGGTTATCCCTGCCGATTCTTGTTTCGTGACCCAAATACGTATATTTCTCCACCAGTTCAACCACTTTGTTTTGAATAATTAAATAGTTATTGGGGCCCATATTTGTCATAAACTTAGTTTTGGACAAGTTCTGAGACTGTGGCTTCTCCTACATCATCTGGGATAAGGACAATGTTAAAACGGAGATGGTTAAGTTTTTCGCCGTCTATTGTTACTCCTCTGTGGTCCCAATTGGCCATCTTAAAGGCATAGTCTAATGCCGTTATGAATAATTTCGGTGACAATGTATCTTCTTGCCTTATCCCACGTTTTATTTTTATTGGTCGAGTGTTATCGTGTATCTTAGCAGTCATAGTGGGGTTTTTGTAAATATTGTAAATAAGTTCACTATATCTATGGTCAATCCTGCTGTCATTCATTGCTTCTATAAGGCTGCCTATTACGATCGTGTCGAATGTTTTATGAAAATCTATGAAAGTGAGGACAAGAGGTTTATTGTATTCTATAGATTTTTCAATGAGCGTCTTTACTGTAGGTGATCATTGGTACCATAATTTGATCAGTATCCTGCCTGCGCTCCGCTTGGTAGAAATCTAATTTTCTCTCCAATCTTGATGTCACTACCCTAGTGAAGATCTTGTATATGTGGTTCAACAGGCTAATAGATCTATAATTCTCTGTCCCTTCTATTTCCTTTTTATGTAAAAGGATGGTTATAGCATTGTTCCATTCTTTGGGCACCTCTTTTTGCTGCAAAGATAGATCAAATAGTTTCCTTAATTGATTTAATAGCATATTTCCTCCATTTACGATAGCTTCTATTACAATTCTATACTGTCCTGGGGCTTTGTTAATTTTCATTTTTTTAATGCTTGTCGAATCTCATTTATTTGTGACATTAGTTCGGAACCTTGATTCATGATTTTCTTTGAAATGGCTGTTTGTATTTCTGTTTGATCTTCTCGTCAACTTCCATATAATTCATCGTAGAACTCTTCTACGACCTGTATTAACTCGTCTCTACATGATATTATTTCATTTTGCTTGTTTCTTAATTTATGAATTTCGGATTTCCAATTTGTGAACTTTCTACGTAGAACTTTTAAGCTGTTATTTTTCTTTGTAGTACGTCTAATATTATCGGTTTTAAATTTTCTTAAACCTCTCCTGATTGTCTGAGAAACAGTTTTATTCATTTCTTTTAGAGTGTGGCTGTCTGCATTCTCATGGCTATTCATTTGTCTTCTTTGAACTACAAGTAAAACCTCCGTTAACCGAAATAATTGGGGGGGAGGCAGTTTCGGATAACAAGAATTTCGGTTAAAAATAACATTGTTTTTTATAGTATTCTTGGTCAAAGTATTGGTATTAAACAATACTCTGAGGTAATTTCGTAATGTTTTCTAATAAGTAAATACAGAATAAAGTAATAAAATTAAGAAGAATGAACAAGTTTAACATGCTTATTTAAAGAAACTTTCTATTTTCTTTTGCGTTATCGTTTGGCAACGATGTTTTGCAAGTATATATCTCCATCGTTCATTTGCAGAACGTCGTGAGTTTGCCTTACTCCATCTGAAAAGGACAAAGCTTTATACAATGACAACAAAAATTAAGAACCCAGTCGTGTCCCTAGCTAATTAGGTCTACTGTATAAAATTCTTATCCTTAAGGCATTGAAAATCTCGTCGGCGGTCTTATGCTGTCTGTTTTCTGTTGGGTCGTCATCTTCGTCGTCTGATACGCTCAGGTTGTCTGGATGAAGAAGCATATCAATGATGTCCTGGTCGATGAATATACTTTCCGAGTCATCGGCTGCTAGCCACTCACGTATCTCTTCTTAGTTAATTTCGTCACATTCCGGCAAAGTTTTTATTAAAGGTTTAATTTCTTCTGTCGTTTCTTTACCATTTTCTTCTTCAGGATCGTCAATCAAAATCTTATCTAAAAGTTAGTTTCAGCATTTTTCCAAAGTTGAAGATTTGATCTTGTCCCAGAACTCAGCACACCGATAAACAACATATTTCATTGTTGAAGATTTAAGGATTTCGGAACACTTTTGTATTCATTCGTTTCCTGTAATAACAGATGTCTTAAGAATTCTTCTCTATAATGTCTCTCGAATTTCTTTATTACTCCCTGGTCTAACAGCTGAATTAAGCTCGTGACCTTCGGCGGCAAAAATCTGACTATTATCACTATTGTGTAGATTTTAAGGGTAAGTTGGCAAAATCAAAGCAACAATGCTTTGATTAGAAGGTTTTTTATTTTAAAAAGGATTTTATACTTGGGACGAATTCATTTTTGAACCATTCTGAAAATAAAATGGTCTACATCCATGAGCTTTTTTGGCTTCTATAAAAAACTGGAAGTGCTTTTTTTCAAATATCTTTTAGAGCTCTTGGTTTTTTTATTTCCCAACACACATAGGCATCAATCGGTGAGTGAAATTAATGGAATTGTTTACGTTTTGCAATAAAAATTTACATTTAATTGACGAAACTATTGAAACTGTCAGCCGACGATGTTTCGGTTAAAAAGGTTTCGGTTAAGGAGGTTTTACTGTAGTAGCGTTTCAGTATATGGACTTATTTTACTGATTTTATTGATCTGATTTTCTTTTAGAACAGTACACTCAGTGACTTTCGTGTAATGCGTTTATGATGCAATTATTCAAGTCGTTAAGATCGTTCTCGGAGGTTTCATGCAGTAGCAGCTTATTATTGATATGTGCCTGATATTGGTTGATATCTGTTTATGTTATTATGTTTCTTTCTCTTTTTGTGTTGATTTGGACTTTCGCTCTTATCATTCTGTGGTCACTGCTTGCGGTGAACTTGTTGAGTACTGTTACATCTTTAATTATTTGTTTTTTGTCACTTATGATGTAGTCGATTTCGTTCCTTGTTCTACCGTTTGGACTTTCCCAGGTCCGTCTTCTGTGCATTTTTTTTTGTAAAAGAAGCTGTTCACGTTGAATAAATTATTCTGGAGTAGGAATCCTAGTAGCATTTCTCCTGTCATTTCGTCCTGGGGAACTGAATTTTCCCAAGGATGTTTTTAGCTCAGCTTTTTTTACACCTATTTTTGCGTTGAAATCGCTACATCAAATTGTAAATTGAGTACGAGAAACATTAAGCGCAGTAGATATATCGCCATAAAATATTTCGATTTCTTCGTCTGTATGGTCTGTTGTTGGAGCGTATACTTGGATAATTTTGAGTTGATATCTACTGTTCAACTTCAGAATAAGATATGCCACTCTAGATGATATACTTTGGATGTTTATTATCTTGTTCGAACAACAACAAACAGCAGATATAGTTTCGTGTAATAAATTTTTAATGTCAATTTAAATGTTGTGTTATTGGCAGCAACATAATTCTTGACTTGCGCCCATACAAGCTTTATTGGATTGAGCTAGCAGTGGTAAGGTGGTAACCTTAACACTGTACTATTTGTGCTTCTTACTAGTTCACCTACTATGTACTTATTATATTCGCCTGTATGTTGTTTAACGATTTTTAAAAGTTGCACTTTTAACAGCGTTTCTTCAAAGGGAACGTTTTTTGAGCGAAGCCAATTTTGAATATCTGCCTTTTTTGAAGCCATAATGGGAATTTTTTCCAATTTTCTGGAATGGTAAGGTGCATTGTTCATCATAATTACGCCATTTTTCCGGTGTTGGTAAAATCTTTTGAATACAACTTTCACATGACTTCCCATCCAACTCCTCATGCGTCTCCACTTTTGCTGAATTCAAAAGCCCAAAGTGCATCAGGAACAAAACCATTCTTATTTCCGATGTGATAGATTATCAATCTTTTACCTTTTCAAAAAATAAAATATATAAAATAAAATAAAATAATATAAAATTTCATAAAATTCAAAGTTTATTTTAATTTGAATTACCTAAGGGATTTTTTACTTACAAACTTTTGATTTTGTATGGCCAGGCATTTATCCTTGTTTCGTCCAAGTAATAAATTGTTCTATTTTCAGCTTATATTGTCTTATCTTTTGCAGATAATCTCGCCATAGCAAAATTTCATTTTTTCGAGTAACAAACTGTTTCTTATACGTTTTTGAAATTTAAAATTTAATTTTCGTAAGAGTTTGTAACACGTGGTTCTTTTAAAATTTGGTAAGTCATTATTATTATTTACATCTCTTAGGACTTTCTTAATTGTAGGAACTTTATTACGGAAGAAATATTGATGAACTTTTCTTCTTATAGCTGACTTATCAATATCCTTTACAGCAGAGGTGCTCAAACCTGTAGTGTCTGCGATCTACTACAAAATATTTAGAAGACAAGCGATCGACTACCGACTACTGCAACTAGGCTGGAGCATAGATACTAAAATCGTAGATTTATGAAAATGCTTTGGTTATAAATCCTTATAAATAAAAATATAATTAAGGCATCTAATCAAGCATCTAATACTAATATTAGTAAACTAAAATATTCCTAACTTTTTTGACAATGTCACAAATATCACATCATTCATAATTAGTATGTTTTTAACATAGAACTTGCTGGTAATCATTCTTCGTTAGCCGAAATATATAAAGGGTCCTCTTTAATAGCAGATATAATCTGTGTTTTATTTTTAAGTCATCAAAAATACATTAGCCTTTTCAATAAATGCTTATTTCACCGCGGTTCGATTTCGAAAGGTTTCTTGTGTTGTGTCAGTATGTAAGACAATTTTAAAACACTCGATTATTGCAGCTACTGATTATTTGACTGGCCTATATAAGATGGATTGCTCTCCCTTTAAACTACTTTTCGAATTTTCGTCTTCTTAACTTACTCTTCGACGGAAAATTATTTTTGATATTTTTTATGCAGGGTTTTATAATACTCTTCAAGTTCCCACTTTTGGGACCTGCCACTGAAGATTCGATAAAGGAGTAAAATGCACTTATCCTTAAACATCACAAAAACAATTATCCTTCCTTCCAATCATTACTAAAATGGTCCGTTTTACTTTTTTTTGCAGCACTCATGTTGTTTTTTAAATATTAATATTTAATTTTTGTAGGGTTGCTAGTTTACGAGATACAGCCCGCAAACCCTGTTTTCTTATTTTTCCAAGATGGCTACCGGGGGACCAGGATGGCAACCCCACAAAATTGAACTTAAGTTTATACTTACCCTCCCGCTAAGCATAAAAAATAGACTATAAATATTAATTACTAATTAAGATTACTAAAGAAACTAAAAATTAAATACTAATTAAACTTAATAACATAACAATAACATAATTTAATCAGTTTTATATTTCAGCTGATGTTTGTGTTTACATATCATTTTAAATAAGATGTAAAATTATCTACCATGCAATTCCCATTAAGATATTAAATAATACCAGACTATTTAATTTTTAACCATCAACAAAAGTGTAATATATGATGGCATGTATGAATTGGATGGTAATACGATCTGCACAGATATCGCCGACGTCGTACATATTTCTTTGTCGATAACAGTTTTTGGATAACATGAATCATGTTGAATGATATTTATGTGGATGGAAGATGGAACCTCATAATGTTCTTGCAATGGTATAATTTTGATTATTTTGTAAACCTACATTACACATCACAAGAAATTAATTTTTTTTTTAATTAAACTTGTTGAGCAGCGCTGATTGACACAATAGAGCAGTAAAAGTTATACTATATGGTCCACTAGTAAAAAAGTTATCAGAATTAAATGAGAAACCGGTCTTCATACATGGTCTTTACATGTTATTAATGTTATTAATGATGACAAATTCTGTAATATCTTGAGGATCAATTGTTTCAACATTAGTTTATCTCACTTATCGTGGGACTATGTATGTAAGCAATAGATCTTTTTTACACTGTGATCATTTCGCTGTGCAAATTTGTGATAACTACTTTATCGTTTTGGAAAAATGTATTAATTCCACAAATTTTGGTAAAACCCATTCCAAAAATAGGTAAAAAGTTCCCATTCCAATTCATCCACTAGTTTTAATTGTATTTTACTTAGTTCGCGTTAAGATTTTGAAATTTGCGCCCCAGAAATATTTATTTTTATTTCAACGTGTGTATGTGTTACACGAGATACTAGAGATAAAAATTTAAAGCATCAACTAAAATGATTCTATACTTTACTATTGTGGTATACATACGATAATACACCATATAAAACGATAATTATTATCATACGCCTGGCAAAACAGCAAAACAGTTATTTTAAACGGTGATAAATTCGATATCGATATAGGAAAGAATTTAAGGTATTATAGGTATGGGCTTTCAACGGTAGGAAGTGAGACAAACATACTTAAAACGACATAGTTATATTAGGTCCCGGAAATACCTTATCGAAAATTGAATAGTGGAAGTAATTCAAGAGTAGAGGCTTGATTATTGTCAAATTTATTGTTTTTATCTGACCTGTCGTCTTTTTTCATCGACTAGCCTCTAACATCCTCTGCTGAACATAGGCCTCTCGCATGCTTTTCCACTTAGTCTGATTTTGCGCCATCTAAATCCAATTTGTAGTCACTCTTTTTATGTCATCTGTCGATCTCGTTGGGGGTCGACCTTTATTTCTGTTAGCTTATATTCGGGGACTCCATTCCAAAATTCTTTTTGTCCACCGGTCATCAACTGATCTTGCTACAAGACCTGCCCAGTTCCACTTTAGTGTTGTTATCCTTTCAATAACGTCTCCTACTCCTGATCTTTTGCGTATAGTAGCATTGGGTATTCTATCACGTAGAGAAATCCCTAACATTATTCTCTCCATTGCCCTTTCCGCAACTTGTAGTTTACTCACTGTTGTTCTTGTGAGTGTTAGTATTTCTGCAGGCATAGGTCATCACTGGCAAAATACACTGATTAAATACTTTTCTTTTCAGACACATTGGAATCTTAGACCTAAAAATATCCTTCATCTTTCCAAATGCAGCCCAAGCGAAGTTTATTCTTCTTTTCAGCTCGATTGTTTGGTTGTCTCAACTTATTCTGATCTTTGTTTTTGTTGTGGACTAAATTTGTTATAAATTATGTTTTTGAAAAATTTATTTTAATACCAACTCTTTTTGTGGCAGTATGGAGTTTTTGGAGCATTATCTGTGCCTGATCAAAGCTATCTGCAAAAGAACGATATCATCTGCAAATTTAAGGTTATTCAAACATTTTCCATCTACATTGATGCCCTTTTCGTTCCAATCTATTGTTTTACAAGCGTATTCTAACAAAGTTATAAATAATTTAGGAACCATGTTGTCTCCTTGCCGAACGCCTCTTTCAATACGAAAGGTCCCAGTATCTTCATTAAGTCTTACATAGGCTGTAGCACGCTGATAGATGTATCTGATAAGGGATATGTATCGGTGATCTATTCTACATTGTGTTAGAGTTTGGAGCATTTCACTTTAATTGACTGTATCAAATGCTTTTTCAAAGTCGACATAGACAAGTATCAGGGGTCTGTTATATTCAATGGTTTTTTCAATTAACGACTTAATGCTTTGCAAATGATCATTTGTTCCGTATCCAGCTCTAAATTCTGCTTGTTCGCAAGGTTGATAGACGTCTAGTTTTGATGTCAACCTATTAGTTATTATCTTCATAAACAACTTATAAACGTGAGATAACAAGATAATAGGTCTATAGTTTTTTAGCTCTGTTATATCTCCCTTTTTGTGTATGACTACTTTAACAGCTTTATTCCACTAAGATGGGGTAACCTCTTTTGAAAGGCATAAGTTATATAATTGTGTCAATGATTTCAATACTGTTTTTCCTCCTGCTTTAACTGCCTCAATAACGATTTAGTCATCACCAGCTGCTTTATTATTTTTCATTTGATTTAATGACTTTGAGACTTTTTCGATTGTTATTTCTGGGATATCCTCTGAACTTTTTCTGGATTTTTCTCAACTTGGTGCCGTCTTTCTTACCCCTTTCTCTATATAATTCTTTGTAAAATTCTTTAACTACCTTAATTATCTGATCTTTATCTGTTGCCACTTTTCCATTTCGATCTACAAGCTTAACAATATTCTTCTTACCTAGAGCTTGACATCTCTTCAGCTCCTTTAAAATTTTATTTTCCTCGACAACCGTTGTAATCTTTTTTGTGTTATGTTGTACGTCCTTTCTCACTTCTTTATTAATATATTTATTAAGTTATTTGTTGAACAATAATTCTGGAAAAGAGACGTACCAGTGGACTGTGTTTTGAAGTATTTGAGGTTCATTTATTTAAACATTCCATTAAATTACTAAATATGTTGGGACGTGCCAAGAACACCTAATAATATATCGTTATTGATATAAAAAAATAAAATATTACAATTATTACATACATTTAGCTTGAGACACGGACCATTTAGTGGAAAGTTACCTATATGTATGTATGTTTAAGTAATTTTAAGTACTTAAATAAATATTTATTTATTAATTAAAACTTTTATTCTTTTGAAGGAGAAAAAGGAGGATGCTGATGAAGAAGGAGTTAGTTATGATGCTCCAGATAGATCTGTTGATGAAACAAAAAGTTCTTCAGAAAAATCTGATAAAGAGAAGATGCCACCACCTAAGCCAAAACCCAAACCAGCTCCTCCTCCAATGAACTTTGCAGGTATTTATAACCTATTTTAGATTGTGTATGGTCAAATAGGCTATTGAACATTGATCGAATGAGCATTATCTAAGAACAATATAAATTTGTGTTTTTATTTTGGATACGCTTAAAATAAGAATACAATTCATTTATGTTTCTCTAACCTATTTTAGATTGTGTAAGGTCAAATAAGCTACTGAACATTGATCTAATGCGTATAATCTGTAGAACAATATGAATTTGTGTTTGTATTTTGGAGTTTCTTAAAATAAGAATACAATTCATCTAGAAGTTTCTGTAAATTTATAGTTAAACTACGTGCTATTGTTTGTAACCCTTTTTTATTCTGCTTGTTTCTTGCTTGTCTGAAATCTATAATTCATATTTATTACTTATTAAAATCAAGGTAACAATTTTCATCAATACAGTTGGAGTCACCAAAAGAACTTTTATATTTTTTACCAAAATAGTTCAAGTGGAAATCATACATATTGATCACAGCTATGCTTGTTAATACAGGTCGACAAAATTTGACAAATGTTCGGACTCAGAGATCATAATATGCTTTTCAGAATACTTTTTGTGCGCTATAATCCGAATCTGAGCTCGAAAATTCCAAATTGGCACCGATTTCTGAGATATCCTAAACTAAAAGTGGAAAAATAGCGGTTTTTGAAGTTATGTAGCATCGTAATACTTTTCTCCACAAACTATTATAACCATCTTAAAGTGTAAGTCTTAATATTCTAAATGGCGTGAAGTTTCCTCAGATATTATCTTTTTTCACTAAGATAGCACATTTTAAAATTTCTTAGTTTTAAAAAATCTACAAACCATAACTGATTATAGTATAACGGAATATCTAAATTCGAAAATCTCAAACTCATAAAACTTTATTCCAACAACCTCAAACCTGACAACTTAAATCAAATAACCTCAAACCCAATAAGCTCAAACATACTCACCCCAAACCCAAGCAACCCCTAGAAACTATCCCTTTCAGTCCACAATAACATAACCTCAGATTCGTATTCAGCGCACCAAAAACCTTCGAAAAGTATACTCTGCTTTCTGAGTCCCAGGTTTGTCGGCCTGTTTAATCAATTTTGACTTTTTGCTGGCTTTAATTAAACACAGATTAACTCATCATATCAAATTCATCCAATCACCAATGGTAGTATGTTACACATATCAAAAATATCTAAGGAACACCATTATTATTCAAATTCAATAAAAACTTAATATATATCATTCGATTTAAAAACTTGTTCTCTACAAATCAAGGTATGCCAAGTAAATTAATCTGCTAATTGCACTGTTTTATTAAGGCAAAAGTGACATTGCCTCCAATTCACACAATTGCTTCAAATTGTAGAGAAGTAGTGCTTCAAATTTTAAAAATAGTCACATGTTCACATGGTAAGTGCTGTGAATGTGATTCAGGCTCGTCTTCGTGCAACATCACAAGCTGATTTTGCACAAAATTTTGACGTGTCTCGGAACGTAATTTCTCGATTGTGGAGTCGATATGAACACTTTGGTAATGTTGCTGAAAGACATGGTGGTTGTGAACTAGAAACTACTCTATAGGATCGGTATGTAGTAAGATTAGCTTGTCGAAATGTGCATATAACTACACGTGAATTCGATGGGGCATTAGAAAATACCCACAACATTACTGTATGTGATCAAAATTTGAGGAATAGATTACATGAAACTCTGCACGCCAGACGTCCATTGAGGGTTTCCAATTTAAGTCATGGAAATCGTGGACTCAGATTAATGTGGACACAAGAAACTGGGCTTACAAGAACGCAGTTCTGTGTTATTCACAGATAAAGCTAGGTTTTGTCTCTAAACTGATTAAAGAATAGAGAGTGTAGAGGACCTGGTCGCCGAGAGATACAGAGGCGTGTATAGGGTGTTCGTCCATAAGTGGTCTACAAATTATGTGTGCTGGAATAATTTTTCATAATCCAACTCTTCCCGTTTTTGAAGAAGGCACTTTGAATCAATCTCAATAAATTGATCGTATCTTAGAACCTGTTCATCATCATTATCGTCCAGCCTTCATTTATCACGTCCACTGCTGGATATAGGCCCCCCTTAAACGCTTCCATTCTTTGCGATTTTGTGCTCTTTGTTGCCAATTTTTGGTGATACGCATCATATCGTCAGCCCAACGTGTAGGTGGTCTTCCTCTACTACTTTTGTCTGCTCTTGGCCTCCAATTTGTGATTTTACTTGTCCATCGTGAGTTATCATGAGTCAGAACCTGTTATGCCTCCACTACACATCGGCAGACGCGTCTGCTGACGCATCTGCAGATGTATCATCACAACCTGACCACACATCTGGACACATCTGTAAATCGTTCAGTCTGTGTTAATTCCCGGGAGACGCAACATCTACGCGAGCATTAAAAAAAATGGATGTTGATGTTGAGACCATAGCTGCCGCAGCTATATGCCTATTTAGAAAGTTCAACTGTTACTTGAGTGTTCATCGGAATAGAATCATTAAAAAAATGGAAAAGAAGAAGTCAGATATGTGGAAAGACGTCGGACGTCCGCACCGAAAACCTTTGATATGTGCGAAAAAAACTGACAACAATCGGATATCTTCCAGACGCATCCGCGGAGATGATAATATATAAACAACAGATGATCAAATTACCCCATCTACACATCTCCAGATGCATAAGTAGATGTCTTCCGCGTCTGCCGGTGTGTAGAAGAGCCAGTACATGCTGGATAATGCAAGGCCACATACTGCAGCAACACTAAGAGCTTGGTTTTATAATGAGGATGTCGTAGTCAATACAATTACCAGATCTTAATCTCATCGAGTATTTATGGGATATGCTTCAGATACAGGTTGTTCCTTATCTGCACAATGTTTATGCCAGACAAGGTCTTCAAAATCTTCTTAAATACGAATGGATTCTACTGCCTCAAAACGAAATTGATAACTTAATTTTAAATTAATTAAAAACACAGTTTATTAACCACATTATTTGTTAGATTTTTATGTTAAACATTTCCATTAAATTAGTGCATGTCTTAACTTTTCTTCGATTATTTCATCATAAAGAAATCAATTGTAACACTAAAATTAATCTGAATTAATAGCTAACCAATCAGGTATTATCAGGGTATGTCACTTTTTAAAATCCAATCAAAATTGATGTATATATAAATATGTATATATAAAAAAAAAACTTTGCTCCTTAGACATTTTTGATGTATTTATATTCAAGGCCTATTGAGAAATTTATTTTTCCTAACCTGAACAGCTGTCGTATTTTAGTTATAAACTTTTTTAGATGTGTACAAATTTATTTATTGTTTTTTTTGTGTAGATATACTTAAAATAGCAGCGCAAAAACAGCATGAACCAGTAATAATAGAGAAAAAAGAAAAAGAAGAAGAAAGGCTATTAACTAAAAAACAAAGGAAAGAAATGGAACGTGAAAGAGAATCTCAGATGAGAAGGGAAGAAAGACGTCGTCAAGAAATTATGTATAGTAAATTAGCGAAAGCAAGACAAAAGGAAGAAAGAGAAAAATTAGGCAAATCAGATGCGAATGCCAAAGTTTCAGAAAAACAAAAGTCACAGAAGAATGATGAATCGAGTGAAAGTAGTAAACCTTCTAGTAGTAAAAATAGAGATTCTGATAAAACTGAGGGTAAACCAAGTGGTAGAGAGAAACCAGACAAACCAAAACCAAAAAGTTTGTTGAGTGCTTTTAAAAGCAGACCTAAAGACGACGAAGATCCGTTCC
This sequence comes from Diabrotica balteata, assembly GCA_918026665.1. Taxonomy (NCBI): domain Eukaryota; kingdom Metazoa; phylum Arthropoda; class Insecta; order Coleoptera; family Chrysomelidae; genus Diabrotica; species Diabrotica balteata. The sequence continues at coordinate 82,187,110 of OU898276.1, forward strand.
AGGAGGAAAGCAGACCTGGGAGAAAATATTTACCAGGTAAGTCAAAATATATAAGATATTTTTACGATAATGATAATTTCACCTTTCACATATTAAAAATATTTAGCATTAAAAGTAAATCCAGAAAACATAAGTGTGTACAGATAAATACAAGGTTACCAAAGTACTGAAGGTTGATTAATCAGCATTACCCCAATTAATCTGTGAAAAAATGATCGATTTCACGTAAAAATCTTATACAGATTTTTGAAGGTTTTAAAAAGTGGGATAGCTTTGACATAATAGGATAGGTGGGATAGTTTGAATGAATACGAGGGATAGCTGATGACAAATCCTTGAACACGTACGACTAATTTGGTTTTGTTTGTTCAAAAATTTTCCCTCCTTTGTGATCACTGCGGGAACTGAAGCCATTTGCCAAACAACTTATTGTTGATCTTATGTGATAATGCGACGTCATATTACATTTTTTATTTTAATCCTAAATATGTTATATATATTTTTATGTTCTTATTCTTAAATTTTATATATTCTTAATTTTTATTTTTTCTTTAATTTCTTTAATTAGTTTATTTTTGAATTTTTTAAATAATTTAATTGTTAATTCTTATTATTTTTTTATTTTTTCATTATTTTGACATTCGTTGGGATCGGCGTGGATACTAAATACGCTTCTACGTCAGTTTTTTTTTTATTTAGCGTATGGGATTTCGACACATCTACAATATTAAAACATTACAATAAACGTTAAAATTGACTCGATATAAAAATACTTAAATCATGCCCAGTTTATAGGTAAACGTCGAGGTTGTTTATATAGTTAATCGACTCGATCGTCGCAAACAGGAAGTCTTGTGAACTGCCTCCGAAGGCTCGCTGGTCGCACTCCTTCGATATGTGCTTGATATATTGGACCTCGCCGCAGCTGCATGGCGGTGGTGGTAGTTTGTCCCATTTTTGCAACACCAGGTCTTACGTGGTAGGTCAAATCCAGGAGCTGTCTGTGTGATAGAAGGTATCGCTGCATTTGTTTGAGCTGCCTACCATTCATGGATCCATTTGGTGATCGTGTTGAATTCGGTGGCTGCGGCTGATTCTGCAGTTTGTAATGGAGATTTTCTGGAGCGCAGTCGACTTTTGGTTGCATCTTGGTTGCAACTATATAGTTATGAATCGGCAGCGCCGTGTTGCTCAGGATCTTGTTATATTCTTTGGTCAGCAGATTGAGTCGACAAAGATGTGGTGGTGGAGAGTCGCTCACCACTGGATGCCAATGTGTTGGCTTAGATTTGATTACTCCAGTGATCATTCTCATGGTGTTATTTAGATGATGTTATTTCTGGTTTTTAGCTTCTCGGCAACTGTACTTAAATGTTCTCTAAAGCTTAACGTTCTGTTCAAGGCCACGCCTAGATGTTTTGGATGTTTATTGTAATTGAGTCGTGTGTTATTAAAGATAACGTTAAGTGTTCTTGACGCCAGATTTTTGTTTAAGTGGAAGCAGGTTACTTCGGTTTTGGAGGAATTGGAGTGAATTGGGGTCAATTTTTGAGAGTAATTTCCCATAACCTCTATGTCTTTCGTAAGAATCTCTTCAGCTTTTTCTAGTGATTTTGTTTGGCTTAATAAAGACCAGTCATCAGCATAGCCAAACTTTGTTGATGTTGTTGTCGGCATGTCTGCGATATAAAAGCTAAAAAGCAGTGGTGCGAGTACCGAGCCTTGTGGCAGACCATTTTTGAGTTTTCTGTGGGTGCTTACTTCGGATCCTATAGTTACTTGGAATACTCTGTTGGTGAGCATATTTTCTATTAATCTAGCGGTGAATTTGCAAAGAATAGTGCATAAGAGTTAATAAATCCTTCCTTCTAGCCAAATGGTGTCGAAAGCTGCTGACAGATCTATGAACGCACCAGAACTCTTTAGTTTTCTTTGAAAGCCGTTCTATGTAAGTACAGAGAGATAACACCTGGTCTGTGCAACCTCGATTTGGTCTAAAACCTGCTTGCTCAATTGGTATAATAGCTTTGAGGATTGTTGGGCTTATTCTGTTAAAAATTAGTCTTTCGAGTAGTTTATGCATTACAGATAGTAGAGCAATTGGTCGATAGCTTTTTGGGTGATCAGCTGGTTTATCCGGTTTTAGTGTTGCTATGACTTTTGGTGTTGGAATTCCCGTGGGACTCTGCCGGTCTGAATTATGATTGTAAAGAAATGTGATAGCCAGGTTTTTGTGTATTTCCCGCAATTGAGTATGAATTCTGGTTGGATGCCGTCGAAACCTGGAGCTTTACATGGGGAAACGTCTTTAAGGGCGATATCCATTTCTTCAATTGTGAAAGGGCGAGAGTGTTCGGTCTTGATTGATTGCGATTTCAAGGTTTTTAAATGTTTCTTTATGTCTTGTTTGTGAGCTTTATCTCTGGTAGCTCTTGATGTCGAAACAATATGAGATGCCACTAAGTTTGAGATTCTACCTGCTTTCCGTTTTTGAAAGCTTTTACCATCTCCAAGTTTCCTTATTAAGGCCCAGGCTTTCCGACCTAATTTTTGAAATATTAGGTTTTCTACTGTCTTTTTGCTGTCGTGTTGCATTCGGACTATGAATAAGTTCATCTGCGATCTCTTGGTCTCCAGTTTAAAGAAAGTTTTGGTATAATATATCACTATTTTGATACCATCGCGGGATATATTCTTTTCGATATCCTCTAGGTATGCTCTTCATGGCTGTGCTTATCACAGCCAAGACAAAACGACCATAGCTCTTACTGATAGGAGGTATCCAGCCCAGGCACTTATCAAGGTCAGAAGCGAATTTCCCCCAGTCTGCTCGTGAAAAGTTCCATTTTGGTCTTGGAAATGACTTTATTAGGGCAATTTGTATGCCCAGCTCTACAATGACTGGGCGATGCTGGCTGTGTGGAAAATCTGGAAGGACACTTTTTGTGGCTGCCAGAGAGGCTTTATAGTCGCTTAATATGAAACATAAGTCGGGCTTGTACTCTCTGTTCCATGCGGCTGATTTAAATGTGCCTTTGTATAATATGCCTAAACGCGTCGGTATAAGTGATTGATACACACAAGAGGACAACGAAAATATTGTGAACATATGTGATAAAAACAAAGGTGTCATGTTAGAGTTTACAATAAATTTCCTTAACCTAGAATTACCTTTAATTAGTTCTACAATCTTAGTCTAAGGTTTATTATATTATGTTTAAACAATAGTTCGTAAATTTCAATATTTTTAGATTCTAGTAGGCTAATAGGTTGTGTGGTTTTCCGATAATCGATAGTCTATAAATAGTCATTTAAAATATTTACGCTGCCTTGTATTAGGGACAATATTGTATTATGATTTTATTATTTTGTTTCTAATAAGTTATAAAGTTTCTGATATACATATACCACAAATTATTTGAATAATGCGTGTATTTCATATGAAGTATATATTTTTAATAAATCTATTACGTTTAGGGGATATGCGGTACAAGCCTGATCAGGATACAAAAACACCAACACGTAAAAAGGAGCCAGAACCAGAGAAGAAAGTTTCGTTCAAAATTCCTTCTAATAATAATATACACAAAAAGCCACCTCCTAGTATTAATTCCAATACACAAATTAAAAAGACGCCACCTAGTGATCCAAAACCTTCGAGAGAGCTTTTGTCTGCTAAAGGAAGTATGCCTCAAAAGAAACTATCGGTAGAGCCCAAATCGAAGAAATTTCCACCAGAGGATGTTAGACGAAAATTACCTCCGAAACTACCTCCAAAACAATTTCCACCGCCTGACGTCAGGAGAAGTGGTAGTTCCAAAATGGTTGTCAACAAAGGTAAGTGTCTAAATTTTACTTCCAAAGAAATGAGGTTAATTGCAATATTTAAATGTTTCAAATCTGTCTAATGTAGTCGTCATACTGGGTGTTTTATTAATCTGTAAATATTTTACCTGCACAGTTCTGATGTCAAAATATTACGAAATAACCCAATTTATTTAAAGAAAATATTGTTCCTTTATGAGGTACACTCATTTGAAAAAAACTAAGACATATTAGAATGCAAAAACTGCAGATAAAAAAAAAATATTTTCTTTTTTTAGGAAGAATATTGGACGACGACGACGAAGACGAATATGATTCAGAAATGGACGATTTCATCGACGACGACGATGCAGGAGACGATATATCTTCGTACATCTCTGAAATCTTCGGCTACGATAGAAAAAGATATAGAGACGTTGATGATGATGTCGACGATATGGAAACTTCATTTGCACAACAGATGAAAGAAGAAGTTATCAGTACCAAAATAGGTAAGGTTTCAATAATTCTGTTATGTTATGGTACGGTTTCATAAGAGGCTTCGTCAGTGGGAACCGAACGCATTCGGCTTCAATTTAAATATTCGTATGGAACTTACCCTAAACTTAATCCTCCTCCTCCTCAGTCCTAATCCCTTTTGGGATGTGGTGACACCATCAGGCCTTCACAGTTTTTTCACGATCTCCCTCCATCCTTCTCTGTCCTGGGCTAGTTGTTCGGCTTCATGTAACCCTTAGTTAATCAATATTTTGGTTTGATCTATCCAACGGGTTGGAGATTTTCCCCTAGGTCTCTTTCCTTTAACTCTACCCTCGACTATCAGTTTTTCCATCGTGCCTGTTCTTCTAACAATGTGTCCAAAATACTGCAAATATCTCTGTTGTATTTGTTTAAGCAATCTGTCCTTTACTTTAAGTTGTTCTAATATCGATACGTTAGTGCGATGATCAATCCAGAATATTCTCAACAAGCGGCGATATACCCACAAAACTAAACTTAATACAAATGCAAAAAAACTCTTTCTTGTTTATAGGAAATATTAAAAGATCGAAGAGCGTCCAAATCCTCATCAAATCATATTCTATATATTGTCATTTAAGAAAAATATCGATGTCATATGTCAAACAAATGAATTCTCCCATAATGTGGGAAACTAGAAAAATACATTAACTTGTTCGGATGTTTCCCATTGTAGTTGAAGGATACCAAAATATTAGGAGCAGTCTATACTGCTCATTGATTGTACATTGTACATTGATTGAACAATAAGTTGCACTTTTGAAATAGCGCGACAGTCATTTTCAAATAACGTATAACTTGTCATATGATCCTATTTAAAATAATTTTACAAATTAGACTCCCCGCCATACAAATTCTTTAGATAAGTTATCCAAAACATTGTTGGGTTGGTGGCGCATACTTCGTTTCTATAGTATACATGTACATACTTTTAATATTAAAATTTTTATTTAGGTATTATGGAGGATCTCGAGGAAGAAAAGAAAGAAGAAGAAGCAAAGCGAAGAAAAATGTTAATGAAAAAGAAAATGAAAGCCTCATGATTTTTAATATTCGTATTAGATTTTTGTACATTTTATAGCATCAGTACCAGTAACCTGGTATTTAATTTATTAATGTTGGGATGATACAAATGACATTTTCACTTTATAAATATTTTGTGAAGTCTTAGTAACTAAATGGTCAGAATATTTGTCTTAAGTTTGTTCTCTACGGCGAGATTTAATGACAAACTTTCTCATACACACATTTATTAATGCATAAGACCATTTTTGATCCACTGCCACTTTTTGCCAACATTTTCTATATACTTTATCACTTCTTCAACGAACTTTATTGCTTACATTTTCGCTTAAAGTTACTTCTGATCCTGTAACATGTGAGAACTGCATCGCTACGAAATAGGAAGTTTTACTTTTAAGAACTTGTTTTTATTAAGAATTACTTTTTCTACATAAAAAAAGTTAGTTATAACTTTTTATGTCAACTTTTAGTTCTCCTAATTTCGTATATAATATCTTTTATGCAAAATTTCTTATAAATAATTAAAACTTCTCACAATTGACACATTGTTCATGACACTACCGAAAATACTTTATCCACTAGGTACTCATTATGTGGTATGTCTTGAAATTGGAATGTGACTATTATAGGCGTCCTCAGTAACAAAGCATAAATCTGAATTGGTTTCGGTATTCCAAACTACCAATTTAAGGGGTATTCTTCTCTTTGGCATCAAATATTAGACCTCGAATATATACGTCTATCCAGCTGTGTAGTTATCCGTTGTTATCGATTTTTTGGTTTGCAAACTACCAGTAATTGCATTAGTATTAGGCTACACTACCTATTCCTATTATACCTTATTCACCTATTAAAGATAATTTTAGATCGCTCTCCTTTTTTTTAATGAAGTCGTTGGCAAAAATTGTATGTCTTAAGTATAATTTATCTGAAATTTGACCTAGTAGATGACATGGATATAAATAAATATCTGTTCCTAATTTATAGATCTGTTTCAAATTACACATACGTTTGTAGATCTACTAAACTACTATCCGAAATTAGGAGACTTTTCTAATAAATAATTAATCCTAATGTTCAAAATTGAGTATGCTGTTAATGGGAGGAGAATGGCCCAATTTTGTTTAGAAAGAAAACAAAATTAAAAAGTTAGTATCAGTGCAATGAACGTCAGATCAATTGTTTAAATTTTCTAAGTATGTTTGGTAAATCTAACTAACAGTTATGATTATTCAGACATCTCAGGAGTTATATTATTTTCACACATCAATTTTCTGATATTATTATATATTATTGTTATTGTGTTATTTTTTTTGTCTCTTGGTTAATAAAAAAACTTCGTAATACATTCCTTACCAATTTATATATCAACAGTAGCAACATAATTCCATAATGACCAATACGTGGCTCAATCACTCACCATATCAATGCATTACATATCATTTTTTTTTTAAATCTGTAAGTATTAATAGAATGTTTTTAATTTTTACTGAATAAGAATATGTATCTTAGTTATCATAGTTAACTTGCTCGCAACTAACAAGCTCGGAAGAGCCGTTGACAGAGCGGCTTCCTATCGAGCTTTCGCTCGGTTGGTCGAGGGTTCTAATTCAGCTGAGCACAGGAATTTTTTTAATAAATACAAATAAATTTTCATGTCCAGTCGATCGTTACAAAGATTCGACGCGAATCTTTGTAAAGGCAATCAACTCAACTTAACATAGTAACAAGGCGTTTATTCAATACACTACAAAGTATAAAGTTAAGTCCAAAAGGCCTCGATAAATAATGCTGCAACGACCTGCTACATAGCCTTGTGACCCTATGTAACTGCTATCACTATTAGGTTGGAACTACACTCCGCGTCATAGAAAACGGGCCACCCCAAATATTTAAAATATTTTCGAAATTATTATTTATTGCTACAAAATTAAGCATATATTTTTTCGTATATTGAATCAATAACTCGTTTCGTTTAAAATTTCATCATTGTCGTAAAAGATCAATCGAAAATAAAAAAAATTAAGAAAAATAGGAAATTTGTTGAAAAAATCAACTTACAGTTTTTAACACAAGAATGAACTGTATATTAAAAATAAAGCTGGTATCCATTTTCAGTAATGAGTATTGCCACCTCGATTCTGGATGACACTTCTCATTCGATTTGGCATGGAATTTATAACGTTTTGGATACCTCTTTGGGGGAAAGTGGCCCATTCCTCAATGAGTGCCATCTGGAACTTTCCAGGTGTTGTTGGAGCAGGTATGCGACGCCTAACGCGACTTTTTAGCAGGCTCCATATATACTCTTCTTCTTTTTGTGCCACTCCTATCGGAGATTGGAAATCATATATGCTCAATAGGATTTAAATCGGGGCTTTGAGCAGGCTAGTCTATTTTTTGAATACCAACCTCGTCAAAGTACTCCGTTACTATCCTTGCCGTGTGTGGTCTCGCATTATCCTGCATTAGCAGGAATTCGTTGCCAATAAATCCAGCATAGGGTATCACATGGTGTTGCAAGATTTCCGTTATGTACCTTACTGCTGTTAACGCACCTCTGTCAATCACGACAGGATCCGTATGCGCATCAAAAGGAATCCCTGTCCAAAACATTACTGAACCACCACCAAAAGCAACCCGTGGTGCCCGAGTGCAACCAGCGAAACGTTCTCCAGCTCGTCTGTACACCTTACTACGTCTGTCTTTACCATAAATAGACATTCTACACTCATCCGTAAACGATACTTTTTTTCAACCGTCTGCTGTCCAATTGATGTGCTCACGGGCAAAATCTAGTCTTCGACTTTTGTGAGCTGGGGAAAGTAAGGGTCCCGTTGCTGGACTGCAAGCTGTCAAAACTTGCTCCCTTAATCTTTGCCGAATAGTAGAAAGGCTGATTGCTGGTCCTTGAGCTTGCTGTAAATGGCCTTGAAGCATTCTAGTGGTTTGGGTTCGATTCTGTAATGCAGCAAGAAGGACGACGCGATCTTCCCTAGCGGTTGTTTTCCTTTTTTGACCCGTACCAGGTCGTCGTTGGTGTGACGATAAATCGTTGCTGGATCGTTTGTACAGTTGAACGACTAACATTCAATTGTCTTGCAACTTGTCTTTGACTTAATCCACTTCCCAGTAACTTACAATTTCAACCGATTTTTGAAAATTCTCCATCGTTATTAATTGAAGATTACCTCACACTAAGTCGGCTACTGTAATACTGAGATGCGTTTAAAACTCATTCGAATCCTTTACAATATCAAACATTTCTCAAAACAATCGCTTCCTCGAAAATTGATCAAGTTGTGAACAACTTTTTCTCAAAATTGTTTTGTTTTATAGGTTATACGAATATCCTCAATCCAGTTACAGGGTCGGTTTGCTTTCGCAACAACCCATTTAACTTAAATAACCCAAGACGCATTAAAAATTAAATAATGTTAATTCAATATACAACAAAATAAATGCTTAATTTTGTAGCAATAAATAATAATTTCGAAAATATTTTAAATATTTGGGGTGGCCCGTTTTCTATGACGCGGAGTGTATATTTCTAAGGTGTGCAATTTAAACTCTTTTCCTTATGAATTTGTTACAACCTGTAATTTGTTACCTAATTTGTAACACTTTTTTGTAGACGTAAGCTCTGTTCCCCACAAACAGGCAATGTTTATCTCCACCGGGGAAAAACCATTACAATATAACGTGGCAGCACTAAAGTTTCATCTGTTACATCATTTTTAATATTTTTTTGGTAGACGTATATTCTGTTCTGTTTACTTAATCCAATATTTATACTACATATATTATAATATATGAGAAAGAAAGGTTGCGAATTATTGAGTTATTGCGATTCGTTTTTTTTTAAGTTTGATGTCATATAATCTTATATTATATTTTACGTCTTTTCTATCATACCTTTGCTGGATATTTCACTTTAGTCCTTTATATTTATTCTGCTATTTTGTCAAGGTTTAGCACCTAAATTGTTTTGCCTGGTATTTTAGAGTCTATTTCGAAGAACTAATATACAATATAACGGCAACACTGTTAGTTTTATGTGTTATTTTTGTATTTAACGAAGTCTTAGGAGGAGTATGTGGAGTTCGAATTAGTGGAGAAATGATTAAAAACATGAGATACGCTCATGATACAGCAATACAACAAATTGTCAACAATGAGCCCACTACAAAAGTTCTTCTTATTGTGCCATACGCTTATCAGCGTGTTTATTGTGCCATACGCTTAGCATCGTGTAGGCGTTTCAACACTGTCTCAATTTACCAGTCTAAGATTTCCCTACTGACCTAGCCGGAAAATGGACCCAATATCTTCGACATTATACCAATTGCGTTTGTTTCTAAGCCGGGAATGTAATTTTCTTTCCGGTCCTCTTCTACCCTCAATCTGTACGTAACTTTTAAACTTTTAAGAGGGAGTACCTTGATGCATTTATATATATATATATATATATATATATATATATATATATATATATATATATATATATATACCATACAATTGCCAAACCAACAACGCCATTGTGGCAACAAAAACGAAAATCCTCAGAAAGTGCATCCGCTCCCTCTGCAAAAGCTCCAACAACAGAGCTAAGCCAACTCTGGTGACTCCTTGACATAGTCTAGTTCATATATTCACTAGGCTCTCCCAAATCAAAATTCCATTCCCTCCGGCCAAGATTCTACACTTCGCTGGTAACTAACTTGTTGATGAGTATTACGACATCTTTGAAACAACCTCCCTAATAAAAGCTGCACGCAAAAAACGCTGATTCAGAGCAGTTCCTAGTATGGTTGGTAACACCGCAGGTACCTTCTGCTCATGGCTTGGTTGGCTAGATCTACATTTTCCCACATTGTGCTCCTTTTCTACACTACTACTCTCTAAGCCTCCGCGCAGCATACCACCCAAAAGGAAGCAACCCCTCCTTGAAGAAGAGCAAGCTTAAAAGGTCCAAAGGTTCAGATTGATTGATTGATTGTACCCTGATCCACGTACAACGTATACCAAATAAGAAACCTTGACCTGTTTCACACCACTCAACAGTTCTCAACCTACTCCAGCTCGTCGCAACACCTTCTCATTGGTAACTCGGTCCATCCACAAAATTTTAAATAGTGTATCCAAAATACACATTTCGTATATTTCAATTCTATTTATTGATTTTACTTTTATTGGCCACATCTCTGCGCCATACAATAACATTATCCACACATACCACTTAACCACACGAAGTCTAAGATTTAAGGGCGCTTCTGAGCGAATGAGGTATTTATCGAATTTAGCAAAAACTGCCGTACACATACCTACTCTTATTTTAATCACAAGTGTGATTAAAGTGGATCCAAGATTCTTAAAGTTCGCAACTCTTTTAATTCTCGTCTTTGAGAAGGTGTGCTATCTGCTAGAATAGGTATTTCGTTCGCGTAACCCCATTTGACCACATATGACCCCATTTACTTTAATTCTTCTTCTTCCTTCTTGTACGTAGGCCTTAATTTTCCGTAGGCCGTTTCTTCTTCAATATTAGCCTCCTAAATTGTTTAAATTATCGCACCATCTTTTTCTTGGTCTGCCAATACTTCTTCGTCCATTTGGTGACTTATCTCGTATTCGTACTATCCTATTCTCTGCCATTCTACTAATCTGTTCGTTCCACTCCTGTTTCCGTTTTGTCACCCATCCATTTATGTCTTCTATATTGCATGCTCTTCTTATGTTTTCGCTTCTCTCACTATAGAACAGACTTTTCCCCGATATTCATCAGAGTATTTTCATCTCTGTTGTTTCTAGTAGTCGTCTCGTTTTAGATGTATCAGGTTTTGTCTCCGCCGTGTATGTTAATATAGGTCTAATTGCTGCTTTACAGAATCTTGTTTTTCTATCTTGTCTTAGGTGTTTGTTCTTCCAGATTGTGTCATTAAGAGATCCCGCCGCTTTACTTACTTTTAAGCTTTGTTGTCGTACTTCTTCAAGATCTCCGTAACTATTATAGTTATGTCTATTCCCAAATATCTAAACCTTGCTTTCTGCTTTATTATTTTTCTATCAATTTCGATTTTACATCGTAGTGGGTATTTAAATGTTGTCATAGATTTGTTTTTTTCTGCTGATATTATCATATTGTATTTCTTGGCTTTTGTATTGGAGCTCGTCTTCTGTCTCGACGATTAATGTGGCGTCGTCTGCATAACATAATTTGGATTTCTTTGTTTCCCATTCTGTAACCATGGCTTTTACGTACTGCTTGTATTATTTCGTCCATTATTATATTAAAAAGAAGTGTGATTAACAAGTCACCCTGTCTGACTCCGCTTTGTACTGGTATACACTGTTAGTTTTCCATTTATCTTTCTATATCTCCTGTATTCGACTATGGAAGTAGATGTTTTCGATGTTTTTCTTTTAGGACGTCTTTGGCAGTCTTAAAAAGCCTTTGACAGGTCTATAAAACATAGATATGCTGGTTTATTGTACTCGATGGTCTTTTCTGTAATTTGTCTTAGTACAAATACGGCGTCTACTCAGGATCTTCCGGATCTGAATCGTTGTTGTTCATCTGATAAAGTTGTCATTTTATTGATTTTTTGGGGTAAGCTTAGGTGCGGTGTTCACTAGATTTATACCTTTATAATTTTTATGGTCTTCTTTATCTCCTTTCTTGAACATTTGTATCATTATGCTGTTTATCCATACTTTAATTCCATGTTATATATTACTTTCTAGAGCAATTTGTAATATTTATTCAACATATATGTTAAAAAGAAAAAGCATTGGTGACAATACACAGCCCTGTTTAACACCTTTCATTATTTATACGTGTTCCGTGGATCATGATTTATTGACTTTAACATCGGCCATCTAAAGATTACAATAGAGGAATCTAATAATCAGGATTTCGTTTTCGTCGACACCTATGTCATGTACAATGTTTATAATAAGACTATGGCCTATATTATCAAAAGCCTTTTGAGTCGATAAAACAAACGAATACCTCATTTATCTGATCGTAGCACTTTTGTACCAGGAGTTGCATATAAAATAGTGCCTCTCTCTCTACCCTTAAAACCAAAATGTGATTTTCCACTGACCTCTTGCAATCGGAACTCCACCATTGCCCTACACGTCTTTCGGGTTATTCAACCCGTCGTCAGGAGCACTTGTGGAAGTTCAACTGAAATGAAATGCAGTCTAGTATTTGGTCGTTATAACCAAAATAACAGCCAGGGTACGCTAGCAGCGACATCTATACGAAATAAGAAGTCGAGAGACCTCTCTGATTCACGATTCACCTTTGAAAATTACCATCTTTTTTGCTCTTTACGTAGAGAAAGACATTTAAGTGAAAGTAAAAGAGTGTATAATTCTGTTACCGTCACTAATTGAACTGATGTTTTTTGTTCTAAACGTCCATGTGATTTCTTTTAATTGTTTGTGAAAATTCTGCGAGTTATGCAACTCAAAAGATTCCTCTGCTTTTTTACACTTATCAACCTACTTATCAACTTACAAAAGTTATCCATTTTAAATTCTTAGGATGCTGGATAAACGACACACCAAATACTGATGAAGAAATTAAAACTCGTATACAAATAGCAATGGGCTTATTTATGAAGATTATTTGTTACATGGTGCACGAGATGGAGAAAAATATCGACAAATTGTCATGGAGGCTTCTAATGCCTAAATTTGGGTTCGTTACTTAAAGAAGAAGCTCGTTTTAATCGTTTTTTTTTTAACACAAAGCTATTTTTAAAATTTTGTAGTACCAGTTCTGTTGATGGTAAAATGTCATTATTGTCAATAATGTTGTAAATGTTGCCATACATTTAACTAACAATGAAAATTTGATGTCTTTTAAGTTTATTTACAGAAAGAATTTCATTTCGCTGATATAAAATTTATTAGAAAACTTAATATTTAGACTTTGTTTTAAGTGTCTAAAATTAATAGTACTGTTTTACACCAGCAAATGTTTATACTCTACTTGAGACTTTGTTGTGACCAGACTCTCAAAAAATATAAAGTGACAATGTTAAAAATGACCTTTTTAAATTGATTTTACTGTTTGCATGTTAAAAGTGTTATTTGAAAAGAACCACGCATCATAAAAATTGTGTTCCAAACTATAATTACCGTAAAATTAAGGACTTTTTAGAAGTTATACATTAATTTTATTACATTCTGGGAAAACATTATATTTATGGAGTTATCCATTATAATTTTGTGATAGGTCGTATTGTGAAATATTTATAAATATATATTATATATTGTTAAAATATATTTCTTCAGAAGTTTTAAAAATTTCATTACCTGTATAATATACTTTCCATGATAATTCCATGATCCATGATAATACCGATCTAGTTTTAGACTGGGTAGGTATACAATAGAACAGTTATGTTCAATCTATTTGAAGATTTTAAGTTAGCAAATGACAACGGGCAACTAGGCTTATCTTATAAGATATAAACTGCATGAAGCACCTTACAAAGATGGGCATTTATGCCTTCTTGTGCATAATACGCGGCTATCTATAAAACGCATTTTTGGCGCACACAGTGATATCTATGTTTTACCATCCAAAGTAGGTGGCCCTACGTTGCTGTATCTTATACTCTAGTTATACCAAAAAATACTGCGTTACATTTTTGTCCACATGCCATTGCTTCATGAATTTCGGATTCTAAACTAATAAGATTATCCAGTGTTGAACTATTTTTTCAGAATCCGCTTTGTTCCGGGGCAAGTATTTTTTTATTTTCTAAAAACCACATTAATCTATTTAATATGATTTTCTCGAGGACTTTACACATTACACAAGTTTGAGAAATAGGTCTCTATGAATGTGACATAGATTTTGGTTGATTTTGTTCATAAATAGGGATGGCGATAGTTAAACTCCAGATTTTTGCGAGCCATGTCTTCATGTATTATTGTATAGCATTTTTCATATAAAAAAGCTTGCACGTCATTCAAGAATTACGTCGTCAGAAGCCAACAGCGTTGCCAAAACATCAGAGTAGTTAGTAAGTGTTAACAGTAAATACACTTAGTTTTAAGACTACTGCAACACATTAAAATACATAAGAAAACATTTTAATACAACATTATATATTCTAAATTTTAAACTTACCTCTTTTAGGGCTTTAATAGTAAAAACGTCCCTCCATTATTTCTTGTTCAAAATAATCTATCTTATACGAAACCTTATCAGCTTTCTACAGACTATTTATTTGTTTTGGCATATCAAAATACACAACAATAATTAGTTTTTAAAACAAATATATATATATATATATATATATATATATATATATATATATATACATATATATTATATTATGATCAAATTGTGTAAGAAATCAAAACATAAACAAAATTCCTACTCTAAAAAAGCGGCAAAACTTTATACACTTTTGCCACACGCTTAACTGTCAATAAAATTTGAAGTATTTCCGTATCAGTTGCGTACAATTGTCTAATATATTTAATTAAAATTATTATTTTGTGGAATATTAGACTTAAAGAGTTATTTCATAAAATTTATATTTTTAATATTAACGAATGTTTTTGGTTATTTAATCAATATAATTCTAAAATTTCCAATATAATGATTACATTATAATAACATAATTTAATATAATTCTAAAATTTCCAATATAATGATGATTACATTTTTCTGATTATTACACCATGTTGACGGCTATGAAAGATCGAGCAGTTCCGTATGGGTTTCGTATTATTAGCTGTGTTAGGAACAAATTTGAACTCTACCATTTGAAAAATGGTATAGGTACCCAGCAAGAGTTTCTTTGTAGATGAAGGAAGCTTTTGCAGGGATATTATGTACATCAGGCGGTATATCAATACCTTAGGATTCAGCCCTTTCTTTTTTGGTCAAGAATTCTGGAGGAAGAACATCATCGCATGAGAATCTTTCTAGAAGAAGTCTAGAGGGGAAGTGTATACTTTATTTTCTTTTAAGAAGGGAATGTGGTTTGGGGTATTTTTCCCGGATATCTTTCGTACCATTTCCCATACTTTATTAATTGGTGTAGATGTGTAGATAAATTTAAGTCAGAAATAACTTTTTTCTATAATTCACGCTTACTTCTTTTAATGATGAATCTAGCTCGAACTTTTAAGCGTTTGAATTCTAATTTGTTTTCAAGTGTATTATATTTTCTGAATCGATTTAATGTTGTTTCCCCAAATGTAATTATGTGCAATAGAATGTCCAAGTATTAGACGAGATGAAGGTATTTGCTTTATCAAATCTGAGATTTCATTATTGCTTGGGTTTTGTGTGGGTGGAATTTATATATTACATTCATTTTTAAAGGTCCTTTAATAGTAATTGCGACTCCTTCAAGTTGTGTATTGATTTGAAGAATTTCTGCATCGATGGATGAATGAGTGTAGATGTGCAGGTGAAGTTTTTTAAATTATGAACTTAAGTATTCTTAAAATGAGTTTCCTGTAAACATAGTATTGATGGTGTAAGTTTTTTATTCATTTGTGTAACATTTCTGTACGAGTGTAATATCCTCAATGTATTATTAAATACCGCCGAAGAAGCCTTTGGTAAAATTAATTCCAAAAAATTAAATTCATCAGTCCCTTGATGGAATTCTAAATGTCGAGAAGCTATTAAACTTTCAGAAACAACATTAAACCGATTCATAAAATATAAGACACTTGAAAACAAATTAGAATTCAAACGACTAAAAGCTCTAGCTAGATTCATCATTAAAAGAAGTAAACGTGAATTATAGAAAAAGGTTATCAGAATTAAATTCATAGGTTTCACTGGAGAAATGAGAAAAATCATTATATCTTTTACAACTTCATTATCGGATTCGGTGTGTATTTCTGATTGTATCGAATTACATATTTTGTTTCGAAGTCTAGTGCATCTATTTTTTTTATTTCCTATCTAATAAATTTTCATGTAGTTTGCTCTGCAAATGTTTTTATTATTCTCGTTTATTCACTTGGTTCTGGAACATCTACTATTATACTATTGTCATGTTTAGAAGTTGTCCCTCGAAGAAGGATACAGAATCCTTCTACATAATCTCCATATCCGTCTTGGTTGTTATATTTACATTTATAAATGTCACATTATTTAAGTTTTTCTTTCAGTTTTATGGTACAAATTCTGTGTGATACATGTATAAAGGTGATAATCAACTTTTTTTGATATTATAGTATAATGAGAATTTGTTTTTGTATATTTTTTCTCTACTCTTTAATCTCATTTGCTGCAGCGCCACCAATTACCATCCTTTCTCTTTAAGTCTTTCTGCTAGATTAAGCTCTCTGCAAACATAGAGAATTTGCGCCTTTTTAACAGAATTCTTGCATTTCAGATTTTAAATTTTAATTCTAAAATCGTCTTTTTTTCGTTTGTTGAAGTCGCTAGTAGTAATTTATAAGGGTGTGGTCCGTTATGCACAGGAATTCCGCCTTTTGACTTTTCCAAACACCTAATAAGATAATCCCTGAGAACCATAAGCATTTACGTCCGCTCATATACTAAATGATTTAAAACGTAACCTATTTTCCAACACTTTTTTCAAATATGTATTAAAAATGTAACAGTCCAAATTATATTGAAATTCATTTTTGAATCAAGCATTTTATTTCAAAAACTGCCATCTACTGGGTATCGGCTAAAACTAGATATAAATCAGTTTTGCAGTTCGCAATTAAATATATTTGGGCATGACGGTAGTCGACACAAAAATGCTGAATTCCTTTTTTTTTAGATAAACACTAATGTGATAGATGTGTAATCGTTTGTAGATTATTATAAAAACTATTTAGTGTTTTGTACGTTCAAATAATTAACGAAAAAACAATTAAATTATTCTGAGGATGGCGCCATCTGACAGCAGTAACCATATTAATTATTTCTCAAGAGAGAATTCATTTGTCAAATGAATAATCATAAGTAGAATATTGTAATAACCATTAAATGTTTTTAGTTTTAGAATAAACAATATAATTACTTTTTTAATAAAAACTAATTTAATACAATAGATAGGGAACTGTTTGTAACTTATATAACGAATTAGTTGTTTGTAAGTTCAATTAATTACATACAAAATAAATAAAACTTTTTGAGAGTAGCGCCATCTGATAACGAAATGCTACACTAATTAGTTCTTCAGGGAGAATTCTCTGGTGCCTTGGAGTACGTTGCGGGCGACTTAGACAATACGCGCCTAGAGGGCGTTAGCATGCCGCTACTATCTTTCCTTGTCTAAACCAAGGGCTGACTGACGTTTGTTTTTCTTTTTGCTTCAATTTTTTCTCATTATTAAAACTTTTTAAAATGTCTCCTCTTTATGAAATATTACGTTTATTTAATATATGGACAAACATGTATTACTAGATTAAAAAAGTACATGAGATTCTGAAGAACATTATTTATATTTGTTTGAAGCGCCACCTACACCTACAGCGAGTGTTCAAATTTAAAAAACATTCAAAGGAATATACTGCTGTAAAAAATACTAAATTAATGTGACATTAATATTCATTAAATAAGTATTATTGGTTATACAATCCAAATTAACAATGTCGCCTTGATTAAATAGGGTTAAAATCATTTATCTATTTGTGTCAAAAGCTAAATTTATTTTACATAATATATCTTTTTATTCAGAGAGGACAGAAGTATAAGCTCATATTTTATATTTTACAGTATTTGAAAAGAAATGATTTTTTTATAATCTTTCAGTCAACAAGAAACATTTTTTAATATTTTATTAAATGCTGTAATTTTATTTTAATAAAAATAATAATTAAAATTTTTGAATTTTTTGAATTATCTTCCTGTTTCTAATATAATTTGGATGCTTCAGAAGTCAAACCAGTCACTACTTTAGATTTTCTTTGATAGATAGCGGTATTTGTTCTGCCGTCAAATTAATTTTTCAATATTTCCAAGAACCAAAGCACCAAGTCATTATATTGACTTTTGGATAACTGGTAGTTCACAGCTCTGTTAATTGTATTCATTTAAAGAAAAAAATGTCTGCAGTAGATGAAAATTCATGAGATTGTGATCCCTATTCCAATAGTGGTTCAGAATATGAACCGGTTAGTGAAGAAAGGTCTTCTAATGATGGTAAGTATCTATCAATTAAATTCTTAAACTTGTATATAAATTACGTACGTGAATTATGATTTGACAGTTTTAGATTAATTTATTAATGAAATTCAACAAAAATTTAACGCTTTTTCAGATTGTTCTCAAATAAATTTAACAGACCAAGAGGAAGGGCGCAAATGACTTGGAAAGTGTTGAAGAAAATGGGCAAGATACAGTTCGAGGAAGAAAGTGTAAGCGGCATGAAAGTTAATGGAAAAGGACAGTTAATACATCTAAACGAAGTTGTGGCGCACAGTATGTAAATAGAAATGGCATTACGTATATGACAACACGTATATAGCAATATGTACTACGAGTGCTAAAATATTAAAAAAAAAAAACAAATTGTAACTGTACAAGACGTTGTTTTCAATATTTTAACTCAGAACAAACTGATATTATTTTTAAGTCATTTTATAGAAACAAAACATTTACCTTCGGGGACTGGTTCACACTACGAATACTTATTAAGCAGCACCGTGCAAGAAATTTCTCCAGGGTACCAAGAGTAAAATCATATAAATATTTCGTAACAACAAACATGCCTATAACTACATGTCTGCAAAGAGTTCTTTATGGACACATTTCAAGTTAAAAATCATGGAATCTATAAAGTATCTTGCTGTCCGGAAGCATCAGGGTGTATTGACAAGAGGGGGCGTAGATCACCAAGCAATAAGATTGATGTCTAGGGATGCACGCGTGACGTCCTGTCCATTATCCTTTGATGTTAAAAAAAACTCCATGATATTTGTGAACAGATAGAGCACATCCAATGTGAATCAGAAAAATTAATCTTGTTAAAAAAAAATATTTATAAAATTTATGGTATTTCAAACAAACGCTTTTAAAGTATAATATCTACAAATACCGGGAAACAATTGTCTATTCACATTTAAGTATTTACTAATGTTTTTCAGTCCTTCAGGGTAAAACTCATTATGGATAAAACCCACTGCTTAAAACTAACTTAACAAATTAATATACATAATATTAATAATTAATTAACATACATAACAAATATTTACAAATCGATGTACAGGGCGTTGCAAATTTATGTGTCCGCGTTCTATAACAAAATAAAATTTTTATTCTATCTTTGATTGATAAAAAAAAACAACAATATATATATATATATAAATATATATATATATATATATATATATATATATATATATAAATAATAAATATACGTATATATAATCAGAATACAGAAAAGACACAGCACACATACACACCATAAAACCAAGACAATGGAAAGATCACTATGAAAGCTTGCTGACAGAGACAAGACAAGAATACCTAGCGAACTTCCCAACACAGTCAGTACATATACAAGGAGAGGAAGCGAGGGTAGACATCGAAACAGTAAGGAAGGCTGTAATGTGTCTAAATGAACACCCAGTACCAGAACAATGGAGAACGGCATACATGTCCTCAATACACAAAAAGGGAGACAAAGGGAATTGTAATAATTATAGAGGCATATCGGTAACCAGCACCCTGAGCAGACTGTATGGACGAATTTTGAGAAATATGATCGAGGAAGAATATAAGCACCATGAAGAGGAAGAACAAAACGGGTTCCGTGCAGGAAGCTCGTGCACCGATAACGTATTTTGTCTTTTTGTAATGTTGCAGGGATCAGCTAAGAATCTAGAAACTCATATTACTTTTGTAGACCTTCAAAAAGCATATGACAACATTCCCTTAACAAAATTGTGGACAACGTTGAAAAGATCTAACATCAACCATACATTGATAAATGGTACAAGAACTATATAGAGACTCAAAGTCACAGATAAAAACAGGAAAATATCTAACGGAAGAATTCCTGGTTACAAAAGGCTTGCGACAGGGATGCTGTATCTCACCAACCTTATTCAAGATATATGTTGCAGCAGCATTGGAAAGATGGAAAAGAAAGGTGCATAGGATGGGTATAGAGCTTAGCAATGAATGTATATATACACTCCAGTTTGCTGATGACCAGGTAGTACTAGCGACTAACTATGACTGGGGAATGAATGTCAATACAACAAAAACCAAATATCTTTGTATTGGAAACAAGTCAGATAACATAGACCTCGAAAACGGACAACATATTTCCTGCTGTCAGAGCTATGACTACTTAGGTGTTGCCTTTGACAATACAGGAACTGATACACGGGAAATAGAAAAACGAATCACACAATCAAAGAAAGTCTTAGGATGTCTCAATGGTATACTGTGGAGTAAAGAGATAACGAAACGAAGATAATTTAATATATATGAGACCATGATTAAAACTACTCTTCTTTATGACGCTGAAACATGGAGAATTAGTGAAAAGAACAAAAAGCGAATAGAAACAGTAGATGGATGCAATGAGAAGATCTTTAGGTATTTCCAGACGAGACCGAATCAGAACTGATGTAATAAAACAACGTATGGAAATAGAAGGAAATATAATTCAAGATATAGAAAAGAAACAATTAATGTGGTATGGGCATGCTCAACGGGTGTCAGCAATAAGGCTCCCCAAAAAAGTATTAGAATGGCAACCGATAGGTCGACGGAAAAGAGGACGACCCATATTAGAATGGCAAACACGGCGTAAACAGGTCCATGAGCGAAAGAAATTTAACAACAAACGACTGCGAAGATAGATGATGTTTAGGTATCGAACAACGTCGAAAGACTTTCTAAACCGATGATATACATATATATATATATATATATATATATATATATACACCACATATATATATATATATATATATATATATATATATATATATATATATATATATATAATATATATAGCGTGGGAAGACCCAAAAAGAGATAGATAGAAGATATAACAGCTGTAGCTGGAAGGCAGTGGATAAGAATTGCAAAAGATAGGAAGCGTGGAAGCAATTGGAGGAGGTCTATGTCCAACAATGTCTCCAGAAAGGGAGCCATTCTGTCTCCAGCTTCTATATAAAATGTAGCTTCTCCATTTCTTAATTTTAAAGTGTTTGTTTGTCTTTGTTTAGTGTATTTGTTATGTCCCAATTTACATTTATAACATTCTATTACTGGATAGGCCACAACTGACGAAATGCCCCTGAGGATGATCTTGTGATCGATGTACTTGGGCAAGATTTGATTAACTACTGTGTTCGATATTTGCCTTGTGTACCATCAAAGTTCATTTATTCGAACATTCAACCTTATATTGATTTAAATGATTATTTGATGGAAAAATATAAGATGGAAACAAAACTATAATAATTATAGGAGAATATGCGTCACATCCTTTGTGGTAGATTTTATGGGAAAATCTTTAAAGAAAGGATGGAGGAACAGCTGCGAAGTTCAAAAACAGAGAGGTTTTCGTCTGGGACGCTCATGTAGTGATGATATATTTTCTATAAAAAAGCCCATAAAAAAAACTATAGCATTCAGCGCTGAATTGCATAATACATTTGTAGACCCCCCAAAAGATCTATGATATTGTCTCAGTTAACAACCTGTGGAAAGCAATGGAAAATTAAAAACTAGATACCAGCTACATCCTTCTCATTCCTTAAGCCCTTGTCAGGGCGGTATGACACTCTTAATATTATTGGCTTGCTACCTCCATTGGCTGCTATTCTGTGCCATATGGATGACTACATGTAGGGATTTTACCACCAGAGCCTTTATTTGGTCTGCCTATCGTATTGGAGATCTTCCTCTTGGTTTTCGGCATTCTACCTGTCTTTCTACTACCAATAGTTCCACTTTTTTTAATAGCGTGGTTTTTTATATGAAGCTCTTCCAGAATTGACAGGTTGGTTCTATGTTCTTTCCAGCACACGCGTAGAATTCTTCTACAGACCCACATTTTGAAGGCTTCAAGCGTATTCCTATCGATTTTTTTGAGTCCACGTGTCTGCTGCGTATGTAGCAATGGGAAAAATAAGGACATTGACCAACCTGAGCTTAGTATTTCTCATTATTGTTCGGTCTTTCAACAAATAAACAAAGTGAGAAATGAACAAATTAGAGACCTTATGAGTGTAAAGGAGCCACTAAATGGCGCAATAGAAAAACGAAAAAGAGGATGTTCTGCTTTAAAATAAAACGGACAAATAAAAACAGCAATGGAAAATGGAAGAAAAACCTGACTGACGAAATATGTATGAAAAGAAGAAATATTTATTGATATATGTTAAACGGCAAACAGAATCAGCGGTGTAAAGAAACGGATAAGTAAGTAACCAAAATTTTTGTTTGAAACACAATTATTTTGAACATTGCTTATTTTCAGAGATGAAAATGAAAACTTCAAAATAAATGAAATAAAAAAATACCACAAGACAATCTTTTCAGAACAATATCATAATTATGAGAAACCAGAAATTTTTCTAAAAGAACCTTCATGCCGGTTCACTACAACTTGCTGTTTTTCTTTGGATACCGGATAGTCTAGCCTGGTTTAAATATTTGACCTTCTATGGCTAAACAGTATACCAATCTGCCATAAAAACTTCTGCGGACAGATGAAAGAGTTTCTGCTGTTAAATAATTAGAGAGTTCTCGTATTGGTTTTAAATTATCCATATTTTGGGCTCTAGCCTCAGGATGATTGTAAATGATGTTTTTTAAATGTCCTCAAAAAAATAATTCCATAGGTGTAAGATCTGAAGATTTAGCAAGCCACTAAACATCGCCTGTTCTACTGATAACTCGATTCGGGAAAGTATTGTACAAGTACTCCCTAATTATTCGAGAGTTGTGAACTGAACAGTCGTCTTGATGAAACCAAACATTCTCCAGATTTACATTAGGAAGATTAAGAATAGCAGGAAGAATATGATGCTGTAACAAATCGAGATATACTCTACTATTAAAGTTTCCCTCAATAAAAAATGGACCTATTATGTGGTATCCTAAAATGACAGTCCAGTTGTTAACTTTTTGAGGACGTTGAGTTCGGCAAACAATACTTCTTGTTGGTTTTCCCGCTTCCAATACCTCGTAATGGAAGGATTGTGTCTACCTACTAACAAAATAGAAGATTTATCAGTGAATAAAATATTTTTTATAAAATTTGGTTCATCATTAGCCTTCGTTTTTAGAGTTTCACAAAACTCCATTCTTCGACAGTAGTCGTTTGGATAAAGCTGCTGCGTTTTTGAATATTTAAAATTCTTGTAAGCGTGCTTTTTACATACTTTTGTTAGAGTAATATTGCTATCATCTAACTCTCTAGCAACACTTCTACTTGAACCTGTTGAATCTACCTCGATTGTTGCACACATTTGTGTATCCCGGTATTCTCTTTTCTCAAATTTTTCTGGTGACACTTCTTAAGCATGACATTTTTGCAATTTTTAAGGCAATAACAACTCTCAAATTTTTTAACAATATTATGAATTTACTGTACGCAAGGAATTGCGTACAGTAACAGTCTCACCCTAAAGTCTCCCCTTAAAAAACACAGAAACTAAATCTGCACACTGTTGTTCAGAATTGCCACCATAAAAACATTTTATTATTTGAACCTTTTCGTTCGAGGCATGTTGTTTATAAAAATAAATTAAAAATCTACTCGGTTATTGCTTTAAACAACCACGGTATATTGACAAATTATTAAGAACGGGTCAACAGAGGTTCGTCGAAAGTCGACGGCGTGCAGTGTTGTCATTTATAGGGTGCATATCTAATTTAAAACTCAACGTACTGTACCTTGACCTCGAACAGTTTCGATTATATACATATATAAGTTACGGCTAATTCAGAAGAATAATCCGAAGAAGATAAGTCTACAGCAAGAAAACTTTCAGAGGAATATGGATAGTTGTGTAATTATTAATGTATGATTTACTCTTTTAGAATTCAGAACTTGAAGGAATCAACAAATGCAAAACAGCTGCCATAAAGTAATGGAAACAAGTTTACGGAATCATTCTTTGGAAACGTTCCTATAGATATGTAGGTTAACGACCTGGTTTGTTACAGACAAAACTTCTTGTACTAGCGGGGTTCTTTAGATTGTATCCGTAAGTCTACAGGCTATTGTCAGAAAAGGAACAAAAAAATGTTCTTTGAAGAAAATGATGTCTTACCCCACGAAAACAAGCGTACGCTCAAATAAATCTAAGCCAACCGAAAGGGAGACTGATCACCACTGTTCACGTCCCCAGCTTCTTACTAGCATGCCTGCTCAAATAGTTTTATGGATAATATGCTCCAGTATCTCCTCAGAAGCCACTGAAAATAATTTTACTCCGAGAATTGGCAATACATAAGGAAAGCCAGAAACAGTTCTTCGATTGCGCCTAGACCATAATCTTCTACTGAAAATCTATCTCCTTCTATCGCAAAGTCAGCTAAATCTAAAAAGAATTAGCAGAAACCTTAATAATCAAAACTGCTAAAACCTTCCAGCTAAAATGTCAATTGCGTTTTTACTACAAAATTCTAGACGTCGTTGACGAATATTATTAGCAGAAAAAATTCTTTCTAAACGCGCAAGATCTCATGAAGCTTAAGGGTCATTGTTAATAACAATGCTTATGTAATATATTTTTTAAAATACATCCTCAATCTTTAAATAAATTTCTACAAGAGAGTATGAATGTTCTAAATATATTCTTATGTTACATTGTAGATAATCATACATGTGGTTAAAAATTTTGCGTGTTTATTATTTTCATTATTGTAAAGGTTTTTGTAACAAAACTTCCGATTTCCGAACCACTAAACCGCAGTACGGACCGAAGTACCGCCATAAGTGAATCAAGAAGCGTAAGCAGGTGTAAGAGAGATTTTCAGCCCCAGGTGAGTATATCGGCGGCGGCAACTACAACCGCTAATTTTCGAGTAGGTGAAAATAACAGAGAGATTACCATATCTATCATTTCGATCTGAGAGATTACAAAGGGCCAGATTATAGGTACACCAAGAAACTCAAAGTCAACACTGTGCGATGGCTCCTGGACGGGTTATTTATTGTCTTATGGTGTCTGTGTTAATTTTTCAGTTATGAAGTTTTAATCGCTGGAAATGTTATATGAGTCGTTGTTGTGTTGGTTTTTTTTGTTTTGACATTTAATCGACAGGTGTACTGATACTATCACACAATGGTAGACTATTTTTAAATTAAATTTTTAGGAATAGGTAATTTACTTCATTTAAACGTGACTAAAATAATAGTACTAAATTATAGTTGCTTGACAAAAAATAATCAATTGTATCATTTTCTCTTATTTTCCTCATTTTGTTTTACAATTTTACTGACTACTTTCTTTGTCATTTTGTTTATTATTTACGTATCTTTTATTTTGTGTTTGATTAATTTTTACTGTACTTAACCGTTAAGGTCCAGTGCCCACGGCGCAACTGTTTTAAAATTACGGTCTTAAACTTAAACTGATTGAGCTTCCAACAATTATATAATCTCAACAGCGTAATAGCGCATGAATTCGCTAACGAGGCGATTCCGCTGACATTGATTACCAATCAATCTAAAACCTATTTTGTTTGACTTTCCTACCGGTCGCAGTTGCGTTGCAATTTTTTGTAGCACTTTATTACAAATATTTGGTTTATTTGGTTAACATTTAGTCAAAGGCTAGCACTCCACTTGTGATTTTTAGTGGCGACGACAGAAAATCGCTGTCGTAAAAAATCTAGAGGTTGCCTCCACTGCGATTTATAAATTGTTGAATTACATCGGATGACGACAGCTAAGGAAATTTTGAGACAGCTAAGGAAATGATCAGAAATCATCTCAAAGATGAGGCGAGTCTATGGTTCGACAGCAAAGTGGAGGAATTTGAAAATTGACAAGAATTTGAAAATAAATTTTTGAGTTTTTTCTGGGTAAAGACAGAGCAATTACAGATAAACAAGGAGTTGCAAAATGGGAAATACCATGAGAGGATGGGTATATCAGAAAAAACATACGCATTGCAAATGTACAATAACGCAAAACATTTGCAATACAATTATTCATCAGAGCAATTAGTAGAGTTGATTGCAAGACACTTTGATGACACAATTGAAGATCAAATCAATCTACAAAACTACAAAGACATCGATAGTTTATGCAAATTACTACAAATAAGGGCATCACGGATGCAGGAAAGTAGAGCAAGTAGGTCACAAGAAAATTACAGACACCAAGAAACTCAGGAATACAGAGAGAGAGGACAAAAATTTAGGAGGGATTACACTAGACGACGATTTATTCCCAGGAGGGAAAACGAAAATAGGGAAAACAGAAAAGGAAATGATGATTTTAGAAATCGGCCATGGAATGAGGACAGACACCGAGAAAATCACAACAGAGATAACACACGCGCATATCCCGAGAACAGAAATTACAATAGACGAAATGAACAGGAATATCGTGGAAACCGGAACGGATATGACAGACCAAAAGAAAATAGAAGAGAGGTAAATCATACACAAATCGAAATAAACAATCATAATATATATATATATATATATATATATATATATATATATATATATATATAATATATATATATATATATATATATATATAGGTATTAATAAATAAAAAACAAAAATACACAAAAGAAGTAGAAACATTAAATTGACCTGTATTTATACTCTTCATCCAGGGCCCTAACCAAATTAAATTAATTTACAAATAAGTAATAGACAAATAATACTCAATGCTAATACTAACTACCAATACTAAATACTATTAATATTTTATATCTTTTTAATACTATTAATATTGATCTTTTTTCACAGCGATAAGACATAAACCCAGTCCAACACCTTGGAGGTTTCGGCCCTCTTTATGAATGTATTTTTCGTTTTAATTATTTTTTAATACTGTTTTTTTTTATTTATTATATAAGGGTTTTCAACATTTAGATGTAGATTTTTTTTTAATGACCTTGGCGTAGCCAATTCACCAGACTGTTTTGTAATTTGTATTCACAGAACAACAATCAGAGTCCGAGTTAGTACTAAATGTAAGTTAAAAGTAATTAAATAATTGACTTGTTTTGATTATTCTTTTTTTGTTTGTTTGTGATTTTTTTTAATTTTTTTTAATTCTATTTTATTTTTTTTTTATATTTTATTTTTTAAATTTCCTTGTATTACTTTTTTGATATTGTATGTAATATGTATATATATTTGTTATTTCGTTTTGGTCTTTTTTATATTAATTTGGTTTTGCCTATTTTTTTTTTATTTATTTGTTTTTTTTCCATTTTTTTTTTCATTTTTTCGTATTTAAAGGTTTATTACATGATTGATATTTTCGCAAATTGCTTACAAATTTTATCTTAATTCTAGGGTTGAACATTATATTGTTTAAAGTTTATATTTACAATTTCCTATTAACTGATAAATACAATTAAAGATTTCTAAGTTTCCAGAGAAAATTAATTCATTTATGTGAAATGGGAAACAGACATTTAGTTTTCGTAAGTTTTCATAAAAACATGTAATATTTCCTTGTTGGTTTACACATTCTAATAGGATATGTGTTAAATCTCCATATTTACCACAAGTACAGTTTGGAGTGTCTGCTAGATCCATTTTGAGCATGATTTCTCCTTAGCCTATTAATTGTTTTAATAAAACTTCTGTCTATGATAATATCTATAGTTAATAAATATGGCTAGTCTGTATAGATTTAGCAAGTAGTAAGTTGGTCAGATCCAACTAATTTATTGCTGATTACTTGTTGTATAGCTTTATTTACTTCTGATTTTAATATACATACAGGGTCATTGTCTTTTTGTTTCTGATTTTATTATAACGATTATATCTTCTTCTTCATTTTTGTATGTAGACTTTAAAGCCTATTTCTTCTTCAATATTAGCCTCCTAAATTATTTAAATTATTGCATTATCTTTTTCTAGGACTGCCAATATTTCTTCGTCCATTTGCGATTTATCTCTTGCTATTCCTACTATCGTATCCTCTGCCATTCTACTTATGTGTTCGTTCCACTCCTGTTTCCGTTTTGTCACCCATCCATTTATTTCTTTTATATTGCACGTTTTTCTTATGTTTTTACTTCTGTCCCTATACAACAAACTTTTCCCTGATATTGGTCGAAGTATTTTCATCTCTGTTGTTTCTAATAGTCGTCTCGTTTTATATATGTTAGGTCTTGCCTGTATGTCCGCCGTGTATGTTAATAAAGGTCTAATTGCTGTTTTATAGATACTTGTTTTTGTGTTTTGTATTCATTTGTACAGGTTGTCTCTTTAAGTGATCCCGCCACTTTATTTGCTTTTAAGCTTTGTTGTCGTACTTCTTTTTTATCATCTCCATAACTAGTTATATATATCTCCAGATATCTAAACCTTGCTTCCTGTTTTATTATTTTCCCATTAATTTCGATTTTACATCGTAGGTATTTAGATGTTGTCACACATTTGGTTTTTTCAGCTGATATTATATTATACTTATTGGCTGTTGTATTGTAGATTTATACCTCTATAATTGTTGGGGTTTTCTTTATCTCATTTCTTGAATATTGGCATCATTATGTTGTTTCTCCATGCGTTTTAGTTCTCCAATATTAGTTTTTGTATAAGTTTTGTCATCTCTAGGTTTATATTTACAATTTCTCCTCTGTATTTTATAAGTTCGTTAGTTATTCCGTCTGGTCCTGGCGACTTTCTATTTTTGAGTGAATTTATGGCTATCTCTACGTGAAAACTCTCTACGCTGCTATGCACTACTCTACGCCTGAAAACTGATTTCTATTTCGTGTCTTAATTCACCTACTTTATTGTGGTGATTAATATTTTTCTTTTCTTTAAACAGTTCCGTCAGGTATCTTTCGTTTGCTGGTATGTTATTGTATTTCTTCAATTCTGCCATTTATTTCCGTTGGTTTCTTATGAATCTTTATATTTGTTTTTGAGTACTGTAGAGGTCGCGTTCCATCTTTTTTGTAAACTATTCCCAGTATTAATTTTTTTTCTTCTTTGTTTCCAACTGCTTTGTTTTATTTCGTATTCTTCTATAGGTGTCTCAGGATTCTGGAGTATTTGATGATATTTTGTACTTCGTGTAGGCCTCTTGTTTTTCTTTACATTTCTCTTTTATTTCTTTTCTGAACCGTGGTGTATTGTTATTGTTTCTTTTGTTTAGTATAAGCTGTTTAGCTCATGTTTATATATTCGATGTCGTCTATTTGTTTCAGCCGTATCTTCTGCGCTAGCCTCCTTTGGTACATTTCTCTTGTAGACTCATTCCACAGTGCTTCTACATTGAAATTTTCCTCGGTAATTTCCTGTAGACAATGTTTTGGTGTTATTTTCGTTTTTATTTTTGCTAGTACTAGTTTGTGTTCACTCTCTGCGTCTGCTGACTTTAAAGTTTGGATATCTAGAATCTGCTTTAGGTGGATTTTTCTGTTAGTGACTATAAATCAATCATAAATTTATGCCTCCTGGAGTTTTCAAATGGTATACCTACGTCTACTCGTGCTCGTTCTTCTTTCTTTACTTCACTGCAGGCTAGAAAATATTGGTTATAGTCTCTTTAGCCTTTACCTTTCTTTTTGTTTTCTTGGATTGCACAAATGTCTATGTTTTTATTTATCAGTTCTTCTATTATCTCTTGGTCTTTGTTGTTGCCAGAAGTTGTTTTCTTTGCGTGGTTCGTCATCTTAGGTTCCGTCTGGTTCTGATACTTTATATCGGTTCTTTGAGCATTGTTTTCTTTTACAACAATGGGTAGGATGCTAACCTGGCCCACCAACCCTCCTCCTTTACAATACACCCAGACCTCGCGTGCATAACTTACAGGCAGAGTTACGATTATATCAATAATTATAAAATATCAATAGTTTTTAAATGTCTTAATGCATTTAAAATAATCAATGACAGATGATTTTTTGCCAATATATGTTACATAGCTCTAATCCATCTATTTGTTTAATTTGTTTGAATTTTTATTATAAAAAAATAATAATAGTCTATTTATGCATAAATAGCTAAGGGGACCTGTCAACGTCCGATATATATTTCTAATATAATCATGACATAATCGTGATTTAAAATAATAACGACGTTAAACGATTTGCCCCTTACGTCTATTTACAAAAAATGCTATAAACACAAAATACAATGGAAAAAGAAACAATTTCAGACAATTTACCTGCCTTTTACATGAGATATTGACGCGTTTGAAAGCACATAAGTTACCGTGAGAAGAGATCTTCGACCCTTTGAAGACCCAGCTTCGTGATCGCGTGCATTGCTTAAAAAGTTTCTTCTCAATTTTCAAGTGACCTGTATCTTCAGGCATATTATTTTTATTTTGGTTTTTATTTTTAACCGCACTTTTTTCGTTATGTTAGGTAAATGAGCCTTTAGTGTAACGCCAATAACAATTGATTGTATGTGTGAAGGGTGAATGTTTTTTGGAGGTTTACTTTCACTCTGTAGGATAAACTTAACAATTCGCTTGTTGTTAAAAAGTATGTCAATTAATTAAATTTATTTTAAAATTTCTTAAATCATATTGTAAACTCTAATATTGTTGAAACACATTATTAACCCTCGGGTAGTGGCGCTATAGTTTATTACCAGTTTAGTTGCCCCTGTGTCATAGACCAGGTGGGTCTAGAAAATAGAAATAAAGGATTGTTCTTCTTTATTTTGTAGGAATTTAGAATAGGGAATATATTAAGACGTTTTAGTAAAAATAATAATTTAAACTTGTTTAAATTAAACAAACAATGATTTGAATAGTTATTGAAAAAAAAAATGTCATGTGTATTAATTTTTCCTTTTAAAATAAAAATAAACAAAAGTAGCGTTTTAAATTTTTTTAACCATAAAATATTTATGTTTAAAATTTTGTAGTTCACCCCTGAGCTTTATATAAATATTTTTGTCTTTATTTACATTCAAATCCCCCAATTCTCTGTATACATTGTGAGGTAGAAGATTTCCAAATTCCGGTTATATCTAGGATGTTAAAATAATCAATATAATACGTGTTTTTGCTACAAATTTAAAAAGGAGTTTGTTTCAAGGTCATTTTGCGACATAATTGAGGCCTGTTTTAAAAACAAGAAATTTATGTTAGAGAGGTAAGGGAAAGGGGTAGCCCTCGCCGGTATTAGATTGAGGTCAGGAGAATTCAGGCAGGTTGAGAAGAGTAACGAAACATGAAGGTTGAAAGATTTGGCCAGAGAAGACAGAAGTCGTTATGTGGTTTTTGCGAAAAAACCGGCAAATTTGTCGAAGAATAAGTGATGTATACCCAAAGTAATGTGTCAACTCTGATAGCGGTAATCATTCTTTTTTTAATTGTAAGCCGTCTCTCATTGTGAGATATTTGAAAAACGGCGTTCCAAATAAATCTCTACATGTGCCATTTTCCAGTTCCTCAAGAAGCCGTTCCAAAGTGTGCAGTGTCCCAATTTCAACCTTAAATAGTCAGAGTACTTTTCCAGTGGGATGTAATTTTTAGATCGTGTAGCGGAGAAGGTAACCCAAGAAATCTTAGAGTGTATACAGTGAAATCCAAGTAACTTTTCTGTTTGAACTATTGAAATAAAAATAAACAGTCTAAAATAATAATTGCTTTCATAACAATTTAAATAATGTAATATGTATAGTTATGCTGTCAATCTATTTGTTTTTTTTGTCATCAAAATTAAATTTTGACATATGACAGCTAGCTTTAATTTGTTTTTTGTTGTGACAATTTTTATTTTTCTTGTATAGAAAAGATGTTTTTATAAAAAAGGTTTAACCTTACGATATTTTCATTTATAAGGATATCCTTAAATTCAATAATCTATTTTGGCCACAGTGATAAATAACCTAGTAACCACTTTGAAAGATTTTGTAGCAATCTCCATTTTAAACAGATAGGACATGTAAGTTTATTCTCTGTAATTTTGTATTTTGCAAATATTAATATAGTATATTTTTTTGTGCCATCTGTATTTTGGTAACTGTTTGTTTGAGACAAAATTAAATGTTTGATTTATTTGATGATGGAACATGGTTTCCGAAAACGTTTTGTCTTTTTAACTTAGCCCGTTTGGGCCGTAAATATATACCTATTACAAAGGATTTTTTAATTAAATTTTTAATACATGGTATACAGCCAACTACAGGAACGTAGATTCCTTGTGGATTTTTGATTTATTTCTCCGATTATTCTGTTTGTCTTATTTTGGAAAAATCTCCTAACCTTTTTTTGTGTTTAATTTTTTTGAAAAGAATAGCCTATTTTTTTTCTTTCCTTTAGCAAACTAGGATCCTTCGAAGCGACGCCCTTATCTGAAATTGCTAGAAGCCCTTTTTTGTTGTCTTTATTGCCCAGTTGTCCTGGAGATTTATGTAAGTACCCCTTTGTTTCGTTTTGTAGTTACCCCAATCTGACCCCTTTGATTTAACTTATCCACGACCCAGCTCTCCAATTAACCCGTGAGTGCCGTATGCACTCACGGAAGGGAAGAGAAACCCAGGACGACGCAAAATGTCCTGGCTAAGAAATTTGAGAGAGTGGTTCGGCTGCAGCTCATTAGAATTATTCAGAAATGCGGCCAACAAAGTTAAAATAGCGATGATGATTTCCAACCTCCGCTAGGAGAAGGAACCCGAAGAAGAAGAAGCCGTATGCACAAGTATCGATTATTTTGCTTGTCCTATATCAAACCCCTTAGTTTCTGTCCAAAATTTTCTACCCATAATCTTACCCTGAGAATAGGCATTCTCATAATAGGAGGTAGGCAAAATATTATCGTTACAAGGTAACACAATAAACATATTGTTCTGAAGCTATTTTCTTGTGGCATTGTAAATTTAATTACTATTAAACTGGGAATAAGCCACAATTAAAGATAAAAATACGTTTATTGACGTTTCAATTTCCACTTCAGAAATCGTTCTCAAAATACAAACAGTAAATTAAACAAATTTTGTTTTTTGTTAGATAGTGAAAAATTCTTCTAATAATTTATAATTTTATCTGACTCATTTATATTGACAATTCAGACATACATTATGCATTTTAAAGTAGACGACTTTAAAATGATATTGCCAATATTGTTGAGTTGCGCTCCTGGGACGACTTTACTTATAAGATAGTTCATTCGATTACATGAAATCAACTTTAACTTGAGAATATCCGTCAGAAAAAAAATCATAGCATGTAATTCGTCTTTAAAAAGACAAACACATGACATGATGACAGTAAAATTCTCCTGTTAGTGATTCCATAGTAAATTATGAGGGGAAAAACCAGGAAAAAAACCTCATAATACTAATCCCGACATTGTAAGTATTTGTTCGTGTATTTAGTTACCTTCAACACACATCAAAATTCTGAATTTATTATGTTACGTTATTTAAAAAACATAAATGATGTATCCTTTATATGATACTGACTTACTAATACTGGTATATTCCCTATTAATAACTTCCTCTTTCAATATTGGTACCA